>OV883992.1:993019-1388561 GCA_930367275.1 Bombus pratorum
ACAGGGTACGTCCGCTGTATTTGGCAGCAAATGTGGAGTAGAAAGCGCACCGAACTCTCAACATATATTCAATGGAAACGGTGATACGTTCAATTGAATATTTCAGGCAGAATCTCCAAAACTGCAATAACGCTATATTTGAAACGGCCCAGAGTTGACAATGCGCAAACTGGTTGATGTGTGCAGTTTTTTGCAGCAAATGTACGGTATCACTCGCATGGAATAGTATACATATCATCAATAGCACTGGAGATACGTTAAATTGATAATTGAAGCCTGAATATGCAGAACTGCAATATCTATAACTGCAATATCAATAGATTTGGCATGGACCAGGACAGACATACAAAAACCGGCTTATGCGCGCTGTATTTGGCAGCAAATGTGGGGTATGGCACGCATCGAATTGTCGACATAACACCAATAGCAGCGGAGATACGTTTAATTGAATACTGCAGCATAATGGATGGAGCAGGAGTGCTGTATTCGGCAGCAAATGTGGAGTATAACGCGTATTGCTTCGTTGACATGTCTCCAGTGGAAACCGAGATACGTTCAATTGAATATTGAAGCATGAATATGCTGTACTGCAATAAAATTGGAATTGACCTCGCCCCGAGTTTACATAATATAAACAGGAGTAGCTGCTCTGTATTTGGTAGGAAGTGTGGAGTATAATGTGCATCGAATTGTTGACATACCACCAATAGCAGTGTAGATGCGTTGAATTGAATACTGAAGACGAAATATGCAAAACTCTAATTACAGAGGATTTGGCAGGGACCAGATTTGACAAAGCAGTTGATGTGGTTACCACTTCTAAGAAAACTGTGCATCTGGTCTTTTTAGTTTTCTCATGCACCGAAGCCATCGACAACGCGTAGACAAAAGACTGCGACGAAGTCAGACCATGAACATAGGACAGGCGACGTTCGTTTCGGGGTTTTCAGTTATTGGGTAACACAGCTAGCGTGAGGATCTGGACCAGCTCAAATTGTATTCTTACTTATAATTACACTTCTATTTAAATATATTTTCTGCCTTAAAATTTATCCACGTGTTTTCTCTGTTTATACGTCGAATAACCTCAACAACAGCAAATCCGACTGATGTGCGCTGTATTTGGCAGCAAATGTGGAGTATAACGCATATAGAATTGTCGAGATATCTGGAATTGAAACTGAGATACGCGCAATTGAATATTAAAGACAGAATCTGCAAAGCGACACTTACGCTGGATTTGACAGGATACAGAGTTGACATTGCGCAAACCGGTTGATGTGCGCTGTATTTGGCAGCAAATGTGAGGTATAGCTAGCATCGAACTGTCGAATTGTCTCCAATGGAAACGCAGATACCTTCAATGGGATATTTCCGGCAGAATCTCCGAAACGGCAATTACGCTGGATTTCACTGGACACAGAGTTGACATTGCGCTATCTGGTTGATGTGCGCTGCATTTGCCAGCATATGTGGGGTATAACGCGCATTGAATTTTCTACATATCACGAATAGCAGAGGAGATACTTTCAATTGATAATTGAAGCCTGTATATGCAATGACATTGGATTTGACCTCGACCCGAGTTGACATTATGAAAACATGAGCAAATGGGCTGTATTGGGCAGCAAGTGGGGAGTATAACGCGCATCGAATTGACGACATATCTCCAATGGAAACGGAGATACGGTCAATTGAACATTACAGACAAAATGTGCAAAATTCCAATTACGCTGGATTTGATAGGACATAGACTTGACTTAGGTAAAACGGGCAGATGTGCTCTGTATTTGGCAGGACATGTCGAGTATAACGCGCATCAAATTGTCGATATGGCACCAATAGCAGCCCAGATACGTTTAATTGAATACCGAAGACTAAATATGCAAAACTGCAATTACAATGGATTTGGCAGGGACCAGGGTTGACAAATCAATTCATTTCATTTTAAATTTGTCCTTTAATAACTTCTTTATATCCTGTATTCCTCTTCTGTCCTTACTACAAATTAACAAATCATCTACATATATTAGCAAATAAACATCATTTTCCCCTTCTCCATGCGTATATAAGTACAATTCTACATTATTCTTCTTAAAACCTTATCTCGTCACATACATATCAAAACAGTCATACCAAACCCTCGGACTTTCATTTAACCCATAAAGCGCTTTCGATAATTTACAAACTCTATTCGTTCCGTCCGCATATTCCTTTGGTGGATTTACATATACCTCCGAGCTCACTTCTCCATTTAAAAAGGCAGTTTCCACATCCATTTGCTCAATGATTATCCATTTTGAAGACAGTATGTTAGCAAAATCATAAGGGTCTGATTACACGCTACTGGAGAATATATGTCATCGACTACGTTTCTTTGATGAAATCCTCTTACCACTAATCTAGCCTTACACCTGTCATGATTTTCTCGTATAGTATATATATATGTCGGAGATGAAAGGAAGCCGAAGCCTTTCCTTGGAAATTTTGGAAACATCCTCTAGTACCTTAGCCTAGATTTTATTATAGTTGTAATTGTTTAAGATTTGTAACAAGCGAGATTGGGTTCGAGGTGACAATCGGTCGCTGAACTTAGCCACGGTCACGGGATGGACGTTTTGTCTAACGGAGGTCTGGAGTGCTTGTGTGTGTTCTCCGAGAAATATGGTTGTGGCGGCATGCGGCCTCGAGAGCGGGCCTAGCCACGTGTGATGTTGCCTCGAAGGTGCCGATGCAATGGGACATACATTGTATTAATAATCAAAACTCCAGGCAGAAACTGCCTAGCAACGGCGTTTGGAATTTTCTCGATGCTTCCAACGAGTGTGCCTAGCAACGACGTTTGGAACCTTCTCGATGCTTCCAAACGGGTATAGAAAACAAAATGCAACCGTACAGCGAGAAAAATCTCCACAAGGCTATCTGGCAGCCGAATGAGGAATTCATCTCACATCTAGTTAGCGTCAAATCTCCAATAGCAGCGGTGATACGTTGAATTTAATATTCAATAATGGGCATGTTACGATACAGATAGTATTCCACTTTAATGGAAGCAATGCAACGCATTGCACGACTCAGCGTCAATATAAGTTACATTGTCGATATCTCGTCAGAATATTGCCGCGACTGAAACAAATTGCCCTCTCAATGGAACCATTTTATTTCAAGACTTACTGTACAGTTCCGAATAATTTTCGCCGGACAAGACCGTTTCAAGTTTTGGCAAAAGCAAGCAGTCAAATTCAGGTACATACTATCAATTAAAATCTGATACATTTTTGTGATCCAACATCGATGGGACGATTTCGCTTCGAAATTTTCGGAGGACCACGTAACCTTCCAACGACGACCGCCGTACGAGCAGCGGATAAACTTACTTCGCGTCTTAGGTTCCTTCCACCACGTACTCTACTGCTTGATTCTTGGTTGGCAGCTTTCGCGGCTGCTGGTCCGAGAAACTCTTCCCTGACTCGCTTTCTAGTATGTCGCATGTGACGTCTTGCTCTCCGCCGTAGACACATGTCCGATCTACATACGTTCAACCATTTGCGCGAGACAAGCGCGGCGCTCTGCAGGGTCGGGGGATCCAATTTGCGAAGTATCAAGTGCGAAATCTCCAGTGGTAGTTCGGAAATGATATCTACCTTGCTTGGCACGAACAGACCAACGACGCGTAATAGAGATCTAAAAAACTCCATGTTGCTTCTACTGTTGCGCGAGCACGACTGACGGCCAGACTGAGAATTGAGACATATATATGTGCTGCTCGTCACGGAGGACTGCGTGTTCCGCTTCCGGGTGAGAGTGCTGGTCAGTCGGAATCGATCGCGTGTGCATGTATTTTCATACATATATATAATGTTCAATTCTAGGATAATTCAATGATCGATTCTAAAATCTGAAAATCGAGTTTATTGTAACAATACTTAAATAAAATACAGAGGTAAACAACAATTAATGATTAAAATGACAAAGCTTTGTACAAGGTCTACCTGAAAATCGAGAATCAATTTCCCACGACCTAAACTACCGCTCTTCCTCTGTCTATCTCCAATACTCCGAATTATAATTTCTCTCTTATGATCGTGTCTATTTCGAACGTTCTAAGTCCTTCTTCTTCTCTAACAATCCGTCTGTGAAATGACTGTTTGGCAAATCGGTTGTCCGTTACAACAAGTAACGTCACACTGTCCGTTAAACAGAGATAGTCCCTTTGTTTATCCGCGTTTGAACTCTTAGGGAGTTTACATATATATCTCATGAATTCGTGCTCATTGGCGCTTGTACTGTCCGGGTAGAATGATTTCAAGTTGAATCTTGAATACCATGTGTCTAAGAACATTGCACCATCTGTCTTGTGCGTTCATGTACATATTGCAGTCGCT
This sequence comes from Bombus pratorum, assembly GCA_930367275.1. Taxonomy (NCBI): domain Eukaryota; kingdom Metazoa; phylum Arthropoda; class Insecta; order Hymenoptera; family Apidae; genus Bombus; species Bombus pratorum. The sequence continues at coordinate 997,405 of OV883992.1, forward strand.
CAGAAACGGATTTTCATCAGACAAATCGATAAGCGTTGAATTATATCATAACAATATATCACAATTGAAATAATGCTAATCGAGTGTGCAAGGTAGCAGAACCTAGTCACTGTTGACATTTATCGTCACGGCAGTGAAAAATTCTAGGCGACCGAAGGGAAATGAAGAGCTGCAATAATCTAGTGCTGATTTGTACGAACCATACAGCGACTAGAACCGAATATCTACGTTATAATAGTTTATAGTTATAATAGTTTAAGAATGAGTCTACAACACGCAGAATACTTTCATTTTCTTCCCCTACGAGACCTGAAGAGATAAAGAGATGAACAAGAAATTACATATTATTATTAACGGATATAATACAATCATAGACAGAGAAAATGATTATGGATGCTTGCTCCCAGGTTATAATCGAATATTCGTAGAATTGTTAGTTCGATGTCACCTTCCTAGAATTCTAATATCCAATGTTGCAATTCCAATATCGCACCGCTTCAGGTTTGACGCTTTATTCAGCATTTATTCGACACAATGCTTCGATTACACTTTCTTATGTTCGACTCAGCTCCAAGATAAGTGTTGCTCTTTCTTTTATACTGATTCTATTTCTTGAGATTAACACGAACATGTAATAAGAGAAGACGAGTAAGTGGTATATACAAATGTGCTTGAATTACGAAGCTTTTCATTAACAATTAAAAAATTTGCCTTGAGATGTTTTAGCCACGTTATCCATATTAAAAAATCCTTCCTGTATTTAGAACGTTAAAAGCGGCAATTTAATCAATTTAGCTTCCACTGACACAGCGTGGAATCACTTTCGACTAAAAGTGCGACATTTGTCCTAAACAAGCGTAAAGTAGAAAATTTGAACACTCATACTATCTGTTACTGTGAAGCTGCATGCCATTTCTTGACGGGTGTGTCGCAGAAATTGTTCTGCAATCGAAAAAAGATCGACCGCAATCCTCCAAATGGAACATGAACTTTCTTAATACAATAATTGATCTGTATTGGAACCCCTATAAGAAATTATTAACGTATTTATGGGCTATTTAGAAAGTACAAATAGCAGACAGACAAAATACTTGAAGGCGTTGAAGAGCATGAAGAGTACAGTGCGCATCGAATTGTGGACATACCACCAATAGCAGCGGAGATACGTTTAATTGAGTACTTAAGCCTAAATACTCTAAACTGCAATTACAATGAAGTTGACAGCATTCAGAGTTGACTTTGCGCAAACCGGTTGATGAGCGCTGTATTTGGCAACAAATGTGGAGTATAACGCGCATCGAATTGTCGACATATCTCCAATGGAAACGGAGGTGCGTTCAACCGAATACTGAAGCCTGGATATGCTGTACTAGAAAAACCATGGATTTTTCCTCGACCCGAGTTGACATAATGTAAACAGGAGCAGGAGCGCTGTATACTGTAACAAATGTGGAGTTTATCGCGGATCGAAATGTCGACATATCTCCAATGGAAACGGAGGTGCGTTCAACCGAATACTGAAGCCTGGATATGCAGTACTAGAATAACCATGGATTTTTCCTCGACCCGAGTTGACATAATGTAAGCAGGAGCAGGAGCGCTGTATTTGGCAACAAATGTGAAGTATAATGCAAATCAAGTTGTCGACATATCTGTAATAGAAACTGAGATACGCTCAATTGAATATTTAAGACAGAATCTGCAAAATTGCAATTAGTCTGGATTTGACAGGACACACAGTTGACATAGCAAAATCCGGCTGATGCGCTCTGTATTTGGCAGCAAGTGTGGGGTATATCGCGCATCGAATTGTCGACATATCTCCAATGGAAACGGAGATACGTTCAATTCAATATTGAGGCCTGAACGTGAAGTACTGCAATAACGTTGGATTTGACCTCGACCCAAGTTGACATAATGTTTTTTTTTAATACGATTATTTATCCACGATACAATTTTGAATACATTTGGTTATTCACAATAAACAATGAATTTTGGTAATGATGTGTTAGGCAAAGGTTCCAATACGCGACGGTACGACGTAGGCATACTATATTATGTGTCGGTGCTTTACATTTTTTGTGTTTGATGCGATCTTTGAATTTACGCAGCTGGGGAGCTGTGCTTTTATGTAATTTTGTTTTTATTTTATTTTTTTTGTCCTGAAAACTTGGTCGCAAAACAGGACGGTTCGGTAGTCTGCTCCTTGGGTGCTGTGTGATTTTGGAGAGGAGTGGTGTGAGAGGGAGTGGGAAGGGGAGGGGGATGTTAAATAGGTTTAAATAAAAATTTACAATAATTACAATGGTTGCACCTGTGTTTAATGGTTTAATGGTTCTCTCTTATTTTATTATGGATTCTGTATCCACCAATACTTTTTTGTGTTTTTTTTACCGTGTTTGTCTTTAGTGTCTTTCAATGGGAGCGCCATGTTGTATCTCCACCTAGTGTCTGCGGTCTCTCCATTTACGTTTTCTTCGTAGCGTATGATTTTGATCCCTATTTTGCTTTGTATTTGATAGATTATTGGGATGTTAATTTTGTCCTGGAGGTATTTTTTTCGTATAGGTATAGGAAAGCTTCTGGAGGGATGTAGCCTGTTGTCAGAGTGTTTTTGTAATATGTGTCGTTCGGGAATAAGCAACTGAAGATCATGCTGTTTTCTTTTATCTTTGCCGCTTGCGCAAAGTGGTTTCTTATTAGATTTAGGATATGACAGTCTGTGCGGTGAATGTTGGCTCGGTCGTAGATTATTTCGTTTTTTACATATTTTTTGAATCCGCTGTGTTCGGATCTGTAGGTACTCAAGCAGGCTCTGATGCAGTTCCTTTCGAATATGCGAATTTTTCCATTTGGGAGGCTGATATGTTGTACCAGATTGGGCAGCCGTAGGTTATGATCGGTCTGATTAGTGCTTGGTAGCATAGTATTTTCACTTTGCTGTTGAGAAGTTTGGAGTAGAACAGTTGTTTTATTTTCCAGAATGCTTCATTGGCCTTAGCAGGATGGATTTCGGTGTGCTGCTTGAAGTATAATTTGTAGTCTATGTTTACTCCTAGGTATTTTACACAGTTTTTGTGCGGTATGAGTGTCCCTTTCTCTGTTTTTTCTCTTAGTTGGAATTTTTTGCTGTATTCTTTCTATTGGGGCGCTTTCAATTGACATGGGTCTATACAGTATGGTTTCGCATTTGCTTGTGTTGATTTTTAGTTTCCATGCGTGGTAATAGTGGTTTATTTTATGAAAAAGTTCTTGGAGTTCCGTTTTTATTGTTTTGGTTTTGCGGCCTGTTACGTAGATGATTAGGTCATCTGCGAAGGCTATGGAGCGTTTATGGGTGGATGCATTGAGATTAAAGAGATTTAGTAAGTCACTGTTGTAAATACTGAAAAGTAACGGGGAATTTAATGTGCCTTGTTGCAGACCGTTTTTTATGGAGATTTCTTTGCTCGATGTGTGTGAACCTTCGGTCATTACGAATGTTCTGCATGGGATCATGTCCCAGACTATTTTAATTAGGTATTTAGGAAAGTTTTTCTTGATCAATTTGTATATGAGACCTGGGCTCCAGACTGTGTCGAAAGCTTTTTCGAGGTCTATTAAGCAGGCGGCTACTCGTTGTTTTGCGTTTAGTGCCCAGCATATGTCCGACGTAAGTTTGTTTCTTGCGTGAATTGTGGAGTGTTTGTGCCGGAAGCCAAATTGATTTTCTGGTATTGTGTCATATTTTGCGCAGAAGGAGTTTAGGGAGTTGTTTATGATTATTTCAAATACTTTCCTTATGTTGGGGAGGGGACTTAAGGGTCGTAGGTTTGCGGGCGATGAGCCGTCTTTATCTTCTTTGGAATAGCTAACAATTTGGCTTTTTCCCATTTTCTGGGGAAATATGTGTTGTTTAGTGCATTGTTGAAGATTACTGTGTAGTACCATTTTATTTTGTTCGGTAGGTGCTTGAGTAAAATGTTTGGGATGCCGTCGAATTCAGAGGATTTTTTGTTGTTTAGTTTGGAGAAGATTGTGTTTAGTTGATAGTAATTTGTGAAGTAGTTTATTTCTGGATCTGGTTGTTTGGGGTTGTCTGCGGTGTTTTCGTTTGAGAATGTGCAGACTGTTTTGTTTAGCGTTATGTCTTTTTCCATTTCATTTTTGAGTTTGTTTGTTTCGGCGATGATAATTCTGTTTAGCTGTTCTCGGCCCATGTGTTCGTTTCGTGTGTGTGTTTGGAAAAGTGGGTGCCGATAATGTCTAGTTTTTCTGTTGTTTTAGTTATTATGAAGTTACCCTCGTTGTCTTTGATGGTGTTGTGTATCGTTATATCAGCTTCTTGGATGAGGGAGGCATTTTCTGAGGGCAATTTGCGAGGTGGGATGGCGTTTTGTCCTTTTGATCTGAAGATTTGATTTATTTGTGGGAACATGTTGGCTGAGTCGTTTTGGGAGGTGTTTTTTATTTTGTTTGACCGGTACTGGTTTATAGAGTTTGCGAATTCTTGTTTCAGTTGCGCTCTTATTTTGTATAGTGAGTATACTTTAGGAATTCTAGTTCTTCTCTTTTGTCGTAAGAATAGTTGTATTTTATATTGTTTATTTTGGAGAGTATGTAGCTTTTGTCACGTTGTAGTTCTATTATTTTATTGTTGATATAGGGCTCGCATGAATTTTTTTGTTTTATGTTTGACACGGATTTTTGGAGAGCGACTTGTGTATGTTTTTTTATTTCGTCTATGAATGAGTCGATTTGTCTGTTAGGTTGACGTTGTCGTAGATCTTTAGGTCGCAGTTTTGTTCGAGTATATTTTGGAACCTTTTCCATTCTGTCTTTTTGTAATTGTACCTGGGCGTCTCGGTCTGTGTTTCGAGTGTTAGGAAGTCAGATGTATTCTTGTTTACGTGAAATACTAGGGCGTCATGGTCACTGTCATAGGCTAAGGTTTTGAGAGTGTTATTTGGACGTATGTTTTGAAATTTAAGTCGCGCACCTGCTAGGCATATGTCCAGGTATGAGCCTCCTTTTGGGTAAGAGGGTAGCTCGGAACTGTATAAGTTTGTTTTGTAATGGATGCTTTTATTGTCTAGCCAGTTTCTAATGAAGTTGCCTCTCGTGTTGTTTATTTCGTTTTTCCAGCTTGTATGTTTTGCGTGAAGACCGCCTGCTATTATATAGTAGTTTTCCGGTTTGTTGAGCTGTAAGTGTTCGAAAAGTTTATTGAATTCGTAGCTAAATTCTTTCTGGTTTCAGAGGATTGCGTAGGCTGCCTTGATGAATAAGTTTTCCTTATTGCTTGTTTTTATTTTTATGATCGTTGTTTCTAGGATTTTCAAACTTGTTATTTTGTCAATTAGAATTGTATTGTATTTTATAGGGTTTTTACGAGGATTGCTGTTCCTTCTCCTTGGCTGGCGTTCGGTCTGTCGTATCTTATCATGGAGTAGTTTTTGAAGTGTACTTTGTGTCTTTTGTTTAGTTTTGTTTCTGAGATGAGTACGATATCGGGGGTTTCTTTATTTATTAGGGTTAGCATACTGTATCTTTTTTGGTTTGAAATTAGAGAGTTGGCATTTATTGCAATTATATTCAGATGTTTTAAGTTTAATTTATATGTTTTTTGCTGTAATTGTTGGTTGAGTGGATTTTGGTTATTCGTCATCTGTACTATTGAAAGTGCTGAAGATGGCGTCGAACCTTTCTTCATGCGTTGATAGTGTTTTTTTATTTCATTTAATTGCATTTGTTGTTCTTTTAATGCTTGGTTTTCGATTATTTGATTTAATTTTGTTTGTTGTTTCACTAGGTCAGAGAACTTTAGTTCTGGGACGTATTTACGGCTTATTTGGGCAATTCGTTTTATCTTTGTTTCTTTGTCTTTTTTTATTTTTTTGGCCAGCTTTTTCCGCAGCTCTACGAGTTGGGGGCAACCCTTGTATGACGCGAGGTGTCCGTAGTTTTTGCGGTTAACGCAGAATATTTTGTCTTTGGTTACTGCGTTTCCTTTTTTTATTTTGCAGTCTCCTGGACCATGAGGCTCAGTGCATTTAACACAGCGGTAGTTTAGGTTTCAGTTTTGTGCTGTGTGACCTAGTCGTTGGCATTTGTGGCATTGAGTTATGTCATCAGTCTTTTTTATTATTTTTTCCCATTTTATCCTGAAGTAGTCAAAATGGTTCATTTTTAACAAGCTACTTATATTGCTATCGGGGGTTAATTGAATTATGTAAATTGGGAGTAATATATTGTTCTCCCTTGATCTTTTGTCGTAAATCGTGGGACTTTTGTAAACTGGACGTCGTCTATTTGTAAGGATTGTAGATCTGTGAGTATTTCTGTTTCAGTGTAACTATTGTCTAAGTCATTTAACAAGTATGTGTGGTGTTTCTGTGTTTTGGGTGTATACGTGTAAAGGGTTGTGTTGGCTGCGAGGAGTGTTTCTTTAGCTTTGTGGAAATCGGGTAGGTTTCGGAGGTAGAGAGAATGTTCACCTGAATGTATTCTTTTAATATGGAATTGTTTGATGTTTGCTACTTTTTCAATGAGCGTTACCGTGTCCTTTGAGTCTTGTAGCGGTATGTTGATAGGCGGCGGTTTGTTTTCCTTGTAGTGGAAGGGGCGTTCGTACGCTCCTCTGCGGTGTGTCTGGTGGGGTGTCCGTCAGGTGCCCGCCCCCCCCCCGTGGCGATATTGGTCAAGCTGGACCTCCTGGGTTGTACGATGACGCATGTCACCCCTGCGGTGTTGATTGTTTTGGCGGTATGGTGGGATTCTGTTTTCCCATTTTTCCTCGTAATATTTCGTTTCTTTCTTTTATTTGTCCTAGCGTTGAGTTCGATGTTGGGTAGTTTGATGGTCCCTGTTGTGGTTGAGGTTCTGGTTCTGATTGTAGTATACTGAGCCTGTTTTTTGTTATGATCGCTGGAGGTGAGGTAGCTCATATGGGCTTCATGATTGTGATTTCTTCAGCTATTTCTTCTTGGCTGGACTGATAATCTTCGACTGTGTTTTCTAGGATGTTTACTAGTCTTTTCATCCTGGCAACCAGGTTTGGTTGTCTTAAACTATTGTTGATTTCTTTGGCTGTTCTTTGTGTGATATTTTCTCTCTTGATGACTTTTCTTATTGGGTCCAAGGTGGGTTCCGTTTCGTTGCTTTTGGCTTCATTATCGGCAACTTCCATTTCTTTATACAATTTTATTTTGTTTTATTTTATTTATGTTTATTTGCATTTATAGAGATAATGTCAATGCAATTTTTCACTGCAATATTTTTTTTTATTTTTGTCACTGTTTGTCACTTTTTGTCACTTTTTCCTTCTACCATAGTGAATGATTGTCTACTTTGACGCGCACACTAAGAGGTCTGTCCTGCTCAGATGTTTACAGTCAACTGAGTTGCCATAATGTAAACAGGTCCAGGTGAGCTGTGTTTGGAAGTAAATGTGGAGTATAACGCGCATAGAATTGTCGTGATATTTGGAATAGAATCTGAGTTACGCTCAATTGAATATTATGACTGAATCTGCAAAATTGCAACAACGCTGTATTTGACAGGGCCCAAAGTAGACATAGCTCAAACCGTCTGATAAGCGCTGCATTTGGCAGTGAGTGTGGAGTATAACGCGTACCGCATTGTCGACATACCACCAATGGCAGTGTAGAAACGTTCAATGGAATATTGAATCCCGAATATGCAGTACTGCAATAACATTTGATTTGACCTTGACGTTGACGTAATGTAAACAGGAGCAGGTGCGCTGTATTTGACAGCAAATGTGGCGTGTAATGCGATTCGGAGTGTGGACATATCCCCAATGGAAACAGAGATACGGTCAATTGAATATTTCAGGCACAATCTCCAAAACTGCAAGAACGTTGTAATTGACACGGCCCAGAGTTATCATAGCCTAAATGGGCCGAAGGGCGCTGCATTTGACAGTGATTGACGAGTACAACGCGCATCGAATTGACGACATACCACCGATAGCAGCGGAGATACGTTTAAATGGGTACTGAAGCCAGGATATGCAGTTCTGCAATAACATTGGATTTGACGTCGACCCGAGTTGACATAATGTATACAGGTGCAGGTCCGCTGTATTTATCAGCAAATGTGGAGTAGAACGCGCATCTAATTGTCGACAATTCTCCAATGGAACCGGATATACGTTCAACTGAATATTGAATACTGGATATGCAGTACTGCAATAGCATTGGATTTGACCTCGACCCGAGTTGACCTTATGTAAACACGAACAAGTGCGCTGTATTAGGCAGCAATTGTGGAGTATAACGCGCATCGATCTGTCGACATATTTCCAACGGATACGGTGATACGCTCAATTGAATATTTAAGCCAGATTCTACAAAATTGCAACTACGCTGAATTTTACAGGACACATATTTGACATGGCGCAAACCGGCTGAAGGGCCCTGTATTTGGCAGCGTGTGAGGAGTATAACGCGCACCGAATAGTATCGATATCTGGAATTGAAACTGAGATAAGCTCAATTGAATATTTAAGGCAGAATCTGCATATCTGCATTAACTCTCTACTTGACAGGGCACAGAGTTGCCATAGCGCAAACGGAATGACGTGAGCTGTATTTGGCAGCATATGTGGAGTAGTGCGCGCATTGAATTGTCGACATACCTCCAATTGCAGTGTAGAAACGAGCAATGGAATAATGAATCCTGAATATGCAGTACTGCAACAACATTGGATTTGTCATTGTCCCTAGTTGACATAATGTAAACAGGACCAGGTGCGCTGTATTTAGCAGCAAATGTGGAGTACAGCGCGCATGGAATCCTCGAGATATCTGGAATAGAAACTGAGATAAGCTCAATTGAATATTTCAAGCAGAATCGCCAAAACGCCAATTACGTTGGATTTCACAGGACACAGAGTTGACAATGCGCAAGCCGGATGATTTGCGCTCTAGTGGGCAGTTAATGAGGAGTATAACGCGCACCGGCTTCTCTAGGTATCATCAATAGCAGTGTAGATACGTTCAATTGAATATTTAACACAGAATCTACAAAATTGCTATTACGCTGGATTTGTCAGGTCACAGAATTGACTTAGGGCAAACTTTCTGCTGTGCTCTGGATTTGGCAGCAAATGTGGAGTATAACGCGCATCGAATTGTCGAGGTATCTGGAATAGAAACTAAGATACGTTCGTTTGAATATTTCAGGCAGAATCTCCAAATCTGCAACAACGCTGTATTTTACAGGCCCCAGAGTTGCCATAGCGCAAACCGAATGACGTGCGCTGTATTTGACAGCATATGTGGAGTAGTGCGCGTATTGAATTGTCGACATGCCTCCAACAGCAGTGTAGAAACGGGCAATTGAGTATTTAACACAGAATCTGCAAAATTGCAATTACGCTGGATTTGTCTGGACACAGAGTTGACTTCGGCTAAACTTTCTGCTATGCTCTGCATTTGGCAGCAAATGTGGAGTATAGCGCGCATAGAATTGTCGAGATATCTGGAATAGAAACTGAGAAAAGCTCAATTGAATACTTAAGGCAGAATCTGCATATCTGCATTAACGCTGTACTTGACAGGGCCCAGAGTTGCCATAGCGCAAACGAAATGACGTGCGCTGTATTTTTCAGCATATATGGAATAGGGCATGCATAGAATTGTCCTGACAGATTGTATCCTTGCGGAGAGAAAGCAGGGAAAACAGGAGGGGTTACTAAATACCATCGACAAGGGAGAATTGCCGCTCGACACCTACCACGTCGTCCATCTTGGACCATTACCCTCTACAAAAAAAAGTTATCGCCATATCCTTGTGGTGGTGGACGCTTTCACAAAGTTCGTATGGTTGTATCCCACGAAATCAATGGGTTCTGCTGAGGTCATTAGTCGCTTGAGGAAGCAGTCTGTGAATTTTGGGAACCCGAGGAGAATCATCTCCGATCGCGGAACAGCATTCACGGCCGGCGCTTTCGAAGACTACTGCAGAGAGGAAGGCATCCAGCACGTTCGGACTACAACTGGGATCCCGCGGGCAAATGGACGCGTAGAAAGGGCGAACCGAACGCTTATTCCACTGCTGACGAAGCCTGTCTGCGCCAACGCCGGGCAAGTGGTTCAAACACCTGGAAACAGCACAGAGGTACTTAAATGCAGCTCCCAATGTAAGTACGAACGCTGCCCCGTTCCAGTTGTTGTTCGGAACACGAACGAGGCTGAGAGACGATCCACAGATCAGCCAGCTAATCGAGGACGAACAGGCCGCGGTGTTCCAAGAGGAACGGGATTAGTTGCGCGCAGACGCAAAGAGACGGATCGAGGAGATCCAAACCCGAAACAAGCGGGCGTATAACAAGAGACGCAAGAAGGCGACAGCATACAGGACGGGAGATCTAGTGACGATCGAGAGGACGCAGTGCGGTCCTGGGCTAAAGCTGCATCCGAAGTTTCTTGGACCGTATCGGGTGGTAAAAGTTCTGCGAAATGACCGATACATAGTGCAGCGAGAGGGCGAGCACGAAGGGCCACGTACAACTTCCACGGCAGCTGACCACATGAAGTGGTGGAATGCTGACGATAGTGATGTAAGCGCGAGCAGCACATCTGAGGGCAGATGTGATTGTCAGGAAAGGCCGAATGTAATATCGTAAAAAAACTTTGATTAGAGATCGGTTAGAAATAGAAAAAAACCGTATCATCGTCCTTCTGTGGTTAGTTTACATTGGAGAGCGCCTGTGTGACTAAAGTCACCTAGTTCTAGCAAAACATGAGCATGCAGAGTTACGAGAAAAACAATTAACAATGCTAGAGCAGAAGGACGGTTTCACGGGTTCAAGGAGCGATGACCGAGAGGTCAGAGTATGTGAGATGAAAAGTGAGTGTGTCGCGAGAGTCAGATTTGATCGAGACGTCGAAGAGTAGAGTTGATAGAGTTGATCGAGTTGTCAGTGTTGTAGAGTTGTTAGAGTTGCTAGTGAGAGAGAGATAGAGAGAGTGTGTGTTAGATTCGTTGTAACGAGAGTTATCAAATAGCTGTAAAGTTATTTGAGATAGATACGAGCACTACCTTTAGCTTCCGTTAATCAAACATCGCTTTATGTCCAAGTCATATCTGTACATTCAATCAATTATTAATAAATTGTAATTAATCGGGGAAAAATGTATATTTTAATATCCACGATACTACAAGTCAGTGAGATACAGGATACAGATATCATCAATAGCAGTATAAATACGTTCAGTGGAATATTGAAACCTGAATTTGTAGTACTGCAATAACATTGGATTTGATCTCGTCCTGAGTTGACATAATCTAAACAGGAACAGATACACTGTATTTGGCAGCAAATGTGGAGTATGATGCGCATCCAATTGTCCAGATATCTGGAATAGAAACTGAGATTCGTTCAATTCAATATTTCAGGCAGAATTTTCAAAACTGCAATAACTCTGTACTTGACAGGGCCCAAAGTTGGCACAGTGCGAACCGAACGAAGTGCGCTGTATTTGGTAGTGAATATGGAGTATAACGGGCAACGAATTGTCGAGATATTACCAGTAGCTATGTAGAAACGTTCAATGGAGTATTGAATCCTAAATATGCAGTACTGCAATAACATTGGATTTGACCTCGACTGGAGTTGACATAATGTAAGCAGGAGCAGGTGCGCTGTATTTGTCAGCGAATGGGGAGTATAACGGGCATCGTCTTGTCGAGATATCACCAATAGCAGTGTAGAAACATTCAATGGAATATTGAATCCCGAATATGCAGTACTGCAAAAACATTGGATTTGACCTCGACACGAGTTGACATAATGTAATCAGGAGCGCAGTCCGCTGTATTTGGCAGCAAATGTAGAGTATAAGGCGCATCGAATTCTCGTGATATCTGGAATAGAAACTGAAATACGCTCAATTGAATATTTAAGACAGTATCTGCATATCTGCAATAACGCTGTATTTGACAGTGCCAAGAGTCGACATAGCGCAAACGGAATAAACTGCGCTGTATTTGGCAGCATATGTGGAATAGAGCGCGCATCGAGTTGTCGAGATATCACCAATAGCAGTGTACATACATTCAATGGGATATTGAAGCCTGGATATGCAGTACTATAACAACATTGGATTTGACCTCGACCCGAGTTGACATAATGTAAGCACGAGCAGGTGCGCTGTATTTGTCAGCGAATGGGGAGTATAACGGGCATCGTCTTATCGAGATATCACCAATAGCAGTGCAGAAACATTCAATGGAATATTGAATCCCGAATATGCAGTACTGCAAAAACATTGGATTTGACCTCGACCCGAGTTGACATAATGTAATCAGGAGCGCAGTCCGCTGTATTTGGCAGCAAATGTAGAGTTTAAGGCGCATCGAATTCTCGTGATATCTGGAATAGAAACTGAAATACGCTGAACTGAATATTTAAGACAGTATCTGCATATCTGCAATAACGCTGTATTTGACAGTGCCAAGAGTTGACATAGCGCAAACGGAATAAACTGCGCTGTATTTGGCAGCATACGTGGAGTATAACGCGCGTCGAAATGTCGAGATATCTGGAATAGTAACTGAGATACGCTCATTTGAATATTTAAGACAGAATCTGCAAAATTCTAATTACGCTGGATTTGACAGGTACCAGAGTTGACATAGCGCGAATCGGCTGATTTGCTCTGTATCCGGCTGCAAATGGGGAGTACATCTCACATCTAGTTAGCGTCAAATCTCCAACAGCAGTGGTGATACGTCGAATTTGATATTCAATAATGGGCCTGTTACGATACAGATATTATTCCACACTAACGGAAGGAATGTAACACATTACACGGCATATCGTCAATGTAAGTTACATTGTCGATATCTCGTCAGAATATTGCCGCGACTGAAACAAATTGCCCTCTCAATGGAACCATTTTATTTCAAGACTTACTGTACAGTTCCGAATAATTTTCGCCGGACAAGACCGTTTCAAGTTTTGGCAAAAGCAAGCAGTCAAATTCAGGTACATACTATCAATTAAAATCTGATACATTTTTGTGATCCAACATCGATGGGACGATTTCGCTTCGAAATTTTCGGAGGACCACGTAACCTTCCAACGACGACCGCCGTACGAGCAGCGGATAAACTTACTTCGCGTCTTAGGTTCCTTCCACCACGTACTCTACTGCTTGATTCTTGGTTGGCAGCTTTCGCGGCTGCTGGTCCGAGAAACTCTTCCCTGACTCGCTTTCTAGTATGTCGCATGTGACGTCTTGCTCTCCGCCGTAGACACATGTCCGATCTACATACGTTCAACCATTTGCGCGAGACAAGCGCGGCGCTCTGCAGGGTCGGGGGATCCAATTTGCGAAGTATCAAGTGCGAAATCTCCAGTGGTAGTTCGGAAATGATATCTACCTTGCTTGGCACGAACAGACCAACGACGCGTAATAGAGATCTAAAAAACTCCATGTTGCTTCTACTGTTGCGCGAGCACGACTGACGGCCAGACTGAGAATTGAGACATATATATGTGCTGCTCGTCACGGAGGACTGCGTGTTCCGCTTCCGGGTGAGAGTGCTGGTCAGTCGGAATCGATCGCGTGTGCATGTATTTTCATACATATATATAATGTTCAATTCTAGGATAATTCAATGATCGATTCTAAAATCTGAAAATCGAGTTTATTGTAACAATACTTAAATAAAATACAGAGGTAAACAACAATTAATGATTAAAATGACAAAGCTTTGTACAAGGTCTACCTGAAAATCGAGAATCAATTTCCCACGACCTAAACTACCGCTCTTCCTCTGTCTATCTCCAATACTCCGAATTATAATTTCTCTCTTATGATCGTGTCTATTTCGAACGTTCTAAGTCCTTCTTCTTCTCTAACAATCCGTCTGTGAAATGGCTGTTTGGCAAATCGGTTGTCCGTAACAACAAGTAAGGTCACACTGTCCGTTAAACAGAGATAGTCCCTTTGTTTATCCGCGTTTGAACTCTTAGGGAGTTTACATATATATCTCATGAATTCGTGCTCATTGGCGCTTGTACTGTCCGGGTAGAATGATTTCAAGTTGAATCTTGAATACCATGTGTCTAAGAACATTGCACCATCTGTCTTGTGCGTTCATGTACATATTGCAGTCGCTCAGAAACGGATTTTCATCAGACAAATCGATAAGCGTTGAATTATTTCATAACAATATATCACAATTGAAATAATGCTAATCGAGTGTGCAAGGTAGCAGAACCAAGTCACTGTTGACATTTATCGTCACGGCAGTGAAAAATTCTAGGCGACCGAAGGGAAATGAAGAGCTGCAATAATCTATTGCTGATTTGTACGAACCATACAGCAACTAGAACCGAATCTCTACCGTACACTTGGTCTCTACATTACCTAACACGTGCCTCTAATGCCCGATTTACATATAGGCTGTGGCCGCTTGCAATAGGCGGTGGGCACTACCATAAAATTGGTTGATAACTTTTACTGTGTAAAGTGTCTACACCGCAACGTTAAGATAGCCTCGCTTTCATTGCAATGATACAGATGTTTGCACGATACAGGGGTGCCAAAACCTGTTATTCCTTAAGTTACAGCTGTCGCAGGCAACCAATGAAACACGTAAATGTAGAACGGGAGATAGTTACGTTATAATAGTTTAAGAATGAGTCTACAACACGCAGAATACTTTCATTTTCTTCCCCTACGAGACCTGAAGAGATAAAGAGATGAACAAGAAATTACATATTATTATTAACGGATATAATACAATCATAGACAGAGAAAATGATTATGGATGCTTGCTCCCAGGTTATAATCGAATATTCGTAGAATTGTTAGTTCGATGTCACCTTCCTAGAATTCTAATATCCAATGTTGGAATTCCAATATCGCACCGCTTCAGGTTTGCCGCTTTATTCAGCATTTATTCGACACAATGCTTCGATTACACTTTCTTATGTTCGACTCAGCTCCAAGATAAGTGTTGCTCTTTCTTTTATACTGATTCTATTTCTTGAGATTAACACGAACATGTAATAAGAGAAGACGAGTAAGTGGTATATACAAATGAGCTTGAATTACGAAGCTTTTCATTAACAATTAAAAAAATTTGCCTTGAGATGTTTTTGCCACGTTATCCATATTAAAAAATCCTTCCTGTATTTAGAACGTTAAAAGCGGCAATTTAATCAATTTAGCTTCCACTGACACAGCGTGGAATCACTTTCGACTAAAAGTGCGACATTTGTCCTAAACAAGCGTAAAGTAGAAAATTTGAACACTCATACTATCTGTTACTGTTAAGCTGCATGCCCTTTTTTGACGGGTGTGTCGCAGAAATTGGTCTGCAATCGAAAAAAGATCAACCGCAATCCTCCAAATGGAACAACAACTTTCTTAATACAATAATTGATCTGTCTTGGAACCCCTATAAGAAATTATTAACGTATTTATGGGCTATTTAGAAATTACAAATAGCAGACAGACAAAATACTTGAAGGCGTTGAGGAGCATGAAGAGTACAATGCGCATCGAATTGTGGACATACCACCAATAGGAGCGGAGATACGTTTAATTGGGTACTTAAGCCTAAATATGCTAAACTGCAATTACAAAGGATTTGACAGGATACAGCGTTGACATTGCGCAAACCGATTGGTGTGCACTGTATTTGACAGCAAATGTGGGGTATAACGCGCATCGAATTGCCGCCACATTTCCAATGGAAACGGAGATACGTTCAATTGAATATTTAAGATAGAATATGCAGTGCTGCAAAAACATTGGATTCGAACTCGACCCGAGTTGACATAATGTAAACGGGTGCAGGTGCACTTTATTTGGCAGGAAATGTGGTGGATAACGAGCATCGTATTGTCGACATATCTTCAATGGAAGCGGAGATACTTTCAATTGAATATTGAAGCATGAATATGCAGTACTGCAATAACATTGGATTTGACCTCGACCTGAGTTGACATAACGCATACAGGAGCTGGTCCGCTGTATTTTGCAGCAAATGTGGAGTATAACGCGCATCGAATTGTCGACATACCACCAATAGCAGCGGAGATATGTTCAATTGGGTACTTAAGGCTAAATATGCTAAACTGCAATTACAACGGATTTGAAATTATACAGCGCAAGCCGGTTGGTGTGTACTGTATTTAGCAGCAAATGTGGGGTATACCACGCATCGAATTGTCCACATGTCTCCGATGGAAACGGAGATACTTTCAGTTGACTATTGAAGCATGAATATGCAGTACAGCAATGACATTGGATTTGTCCTCGAGCCGAGTTGGCATAATGTAAACAGAAGCAGGTCCGCTAAATTTGGTAGCGAATGAGGAGTATAACGGACATCGACTTGTCGAGCTATTACCAATAGCGGTGTGGATACGTTCAACTGAATATTGAGCACGGAATCTCCAAAATTGCAATTGCGCTGGATTTGTCAGAGCACAGAGTTGACATAATGTAAATAGCAGCAGGTGAGCTGTATTTGGCAGCAAATGTAGACTATATCGCGGATCGAATTATCGAGATATCTAGAATAGAAACTAAGATACGCAAAATTGAATATTTAAGGCAGAATCTGCAAAACAGCAATAACGCTGTATTTGACAGGGCCCAGAGTTGACATTCCGCATTCCGAATGACGTGCTCTATATTTGGCTGCAAATGTGGGGTATAGCGAGCATCGAACTGTCGAATTGTCTCCAATGGAAACGCAAATACCTTCAATGGGATATTTCCGGCAGAACCTCCAAAACGGCAATTACGCTGGATTTCAAAGGACACAGATTTGACATTGCGCAATCTGGTTGATGTGCGCTGCATTTGCCAGCAAATGTGGGGTATACTGCGCATCGAATTGTCCACATATCTCCGATGGAAACGGAGATACTTTCACTTGACTACTGAAGCATGAATATGCAGTACAGCAATAACATTGTATTTGTCCTCGACCCAAGTTGACATATCGTAATCAGGAGCTGGTCGGCTGTATTTGGTAGCAAATGTGGAGTACAAGTCGCGACGAATTGTCGACATGCCACCAATAGCAGCGGCGATACCTTTAATTAAATATTGAGCCTGAATGTGCAGTACAGCAATAACATTGGAATTAACCCCGCCCAGAGTTGACATTATGTAAACAGGAGCAGGTCCGCTGTATTTGGCAGCAAATGAGGAGTACAACGCGCATCGAATTGTCGACATGCCACCAATAGCAGCCGCGATACCTTTAATTAAATATCGAGCCTGAATGTGCAGTACTGCAATAACATTGGAATTGACCTAGACCCGAGTTGACATAATGTAAACAGGAGCATGTGCGCTGTATTTGGCAGCAAATGTGGAGTATAGAGCGCATCGAAATGTCCAGATATCTGGAATAGAAACTGATATTCGTTCAATTCCATATTTCAAGCAGAATCTCCAAAACTGCAATTACGCTGTACTTGACAGGGCCCAAAGTTGGCATAACCCAAACCGATTGATGTGCGCTGTATTTGTCAGCAAATGTAGGGTATAACGCGCATCTACTTGTCGACATATCTCCAATGGAACCGCAGATACGTTCAATTGAATACTGAAGCCTAGATATGGAGTACTGGAATAACATTGGATTTGACCTCGACCCGAGTTGACATTATATAAACAGGAGCATGTGCGCCGTATTTGGCAGCAAATGTGGAGTGGAAAACGCATCAAATCATCTTGTTATCCGGAATAAAAACTGAGATACGTGCAATTGAATAATTCAGGTAGAATTTCCAAAACTGCAATAACGCTGAATTTGACAGGGCCCAGAATTTACTTAGCGCAAACCGGCCGAAGGGCGCTGTATTTGGCAACAAATGTAGGGTATGACGCGCATCGAATTGTCGACATATCTCCAATGGAAACAGAGATACGGTCAACTGAATATGTCAAGCAGAATCTCCAAAACTGCAATAACGTTGTATTTGACACGTCCCAGAGATATCATAGCCCAAACAGGCCGAAGGGCGCTGTAAATGGCAGCGAATATATATGTCGGATCATGATTCGAATTTTGGGCGCGTGAAAACTCTTCATGTGGATTAGCCATCGTTTCACAAAGCCGAGATTTTATTCACACGTATATGCAAGTCTATCACTAAGCTTAACAAATAATAGGTACAAGTAATAATAAGGTTAACAGATAATAAGTTTAATGAATAATACGACTTACGAATAATAAATTAAACAACACTATTAGCAGTGTTTTGGGTTCAAACGAATCCACGGTCACCGGGATAACTCCTTACTAAGCGAAACTAATCTTAGGCGGAAATGCGATCGTCGAAAAGGCTCGATGTGTCACTCTCCAAGGCAACCGCAAGAATGCCAGCCTCGTGGAGATTTATCTCGCTGTACGATTGCATTTTGTTTTTCTATACCCGTTTGGAAGCATCGAGAACGTTCCAAGCGCCGTTGCTAGGCACACTCGTTGGAAGCATCGAGAAAGTTCCAAACGCCGTTGCTAGGCAGTTTCTGCCTGGAGTTTTGATTATTGATACAATGTATGTCCCATTGCATCGGCACCTCCGGGGCAACATCACACGTGGCTAGGCCAGCTCTCGAGGCCGCATGCCGCCACAACCACATTTCTCGGAAAACACATACAACCACTCCAGACCTCCGTTAGCCAAAGCGTTCATCCCGTGACCGTGCCTACGTTCAGCGACCGATTGCACCTCGAACCCAATCTCGCTTATTACAAATCTTAAACAATTACAACTATAATAAAATCTAGGCTAAGGTACTAGAGGATGTTTTCAAAATTTCCAAGGAAAGGCTTCGGCTTTCCTTTCATCTCCGACATATATATGTATATATTCGCTGCCATTTACAGCGCCCTTCAGCCTGTTTGCGCTATGATATCTCTGGGCCCTGTCAAACACAACGTTATTGCAGTTTTGGAGATTCTGTCTGACATATTCAATTGAACGTATCTCCGTTTCCATTGGAGATTTGTCGACAAATCGATTTGCCCACTACTCCTCATTTCCTGCCAAATACAGGGCACCTGCTCCTGTTTACATTATGTCAACTCGAGTCGAGGACCAATGCAATGTTATTGCAGTACTGCACATTCAGGCTTCAATATTCAATTGAACGTATCTCCGTTTCCATTGGAGATATGTCGACAATTCGATGCGTGCCATACCCCAAATTTACTGCCAAATACAGTGCACATCAACCTGTTTGCGCAATGTCAACTCTGTATCGTGTCAAATCATTTGTAATTGCAGTTTAGCATATTTATGCTTACGTACCCAATTAAAAGTATCTCTGCTGCTATTGGTGTTATGTTGACAATTCGATGCGCGTTATACTCCACACTCGCTGCCAAACACGGCACGCTTCAGCTGGTTTGCGTCATGTCAACTCTGGGCCCTGTCAAATACCGCGTTATTGCAGTTTCGGAGATTCTGCCTGAAATATTAAGTTGAACTGTTGAAGTGGTCACCACTTATAAGAATACTCTACATCTGGTCTTTTTAGTTTTCTCAAGCACTGAAGCCATCGACAGCTCGTAGACAAAAGACTGCGACGAAGTTAGACCATAAACAGTAGACACGCGACGTTGGCTTCGGCGTTTTCAGTTATTGGGTAACTCAGCTAGCTTACGGATGTAGACCAGCTCAAATTGTATTCTTACCTATAACTACACTTCTATTTAAATATATTTTCTGCCTTACAATTTATCCACGAGTTTTCTCTGTTTACACATCGAATAACCTCAACATGCACGTATCTCAGTTATTGTTCCAGATATCTCGACAATTCGATGCGCGCTATACCGCACATTTGCTGCCAAATACAGCGCACCTGCCCCTGTTTACATTATTTCAACTCGGGTTCAGGTCAAATCCAATGTTATTGCAGTATTGCATATTCAGGATTCAATAATCAATTGAACGTATCTACACTGCTATTGATGACATGTTGACATGACGATGCGCGTTATACTCCTCATTAGCTGCCCACTACAGCTCAAATCATCCGGTTTGCGCATTGTAAACTCTGTGTCCTGTGAAATCCAACGTATTTGGCGTTTTGGCGATTCTGCCTGAAATTTGCAATTGCACGTATCTCAGTTTGTATTCCAGATATCTCGAGGATTTCATGCGCGCTGTACTCCACATTTGCTGCTAAATACAGCGCACCTGGTTCTGTTTATATTATGTCAACTAGGGACGATGACAAATCCAATGTTATTGCAGTACTGCATATTCAGGATTCATTATTTCATTGCTCGTTTCTACGCTGCTATTGGTGATATCTCAACAACTCGATGCGCGCACTACTCCACATATGCTGCCAAACACAGCACATGTCATTCGGTTTGCGCTATGGCAACTCTGGGTCCTGTCCAATCAAGCGCAATTGCCGTTTTGGAGACTCTGCCGGAAATATTCAATTGAACGTGTCTCCGTTTCCATTGGAGATATATCGACAATTCGATGCACGTTATACCGCACATTTGCTGCCAGACAATGCGCAACCTGCTCCTGCTTACATTATGTCAACTCGCGTCAAGGTCAAATCCAATGTTTTTGCAGTACTGCATATTCACTATTCAATATTCCATTGAACGTTTCTACACTGCTATTGGCGATATCTTGACAATTCGATCCGCGTTATAGTCCACATTTGCTGCCAAATACAGCGCGCATCAGGCGGTTCTTCCGATGTCAACCCTGGTCCTTGCGAAATCCTTTCTAATTACAGTTTTGCATATTTAGTTTTCAGTATTCAATTCAACGTATCTACGCTGCTATTAGTGGTATCTCAACAATTCGATGCGCGTTATACTCCACATTTACTTCCAAACACAGCGGACCTGATCCTGTTTACATTATGTCAACTAGGGTGCAGGTCAAATCCAATGTTTTTGCAGTACTGCATGCTCAGTATTCAATATTCCGTTGAACGTTTATAGGCTGCTATTGGTGATATCTCGACAATTCGATGCGCATTATACTCCACATTTGCTGCCAAATACAGCGCACCTGCACCTGTTTACATTATGTCAACTCGGGTCGAGGTCATATCCAATGATTTTGTAGTACAGCAGATTCAGGCTTCAATATTCAATTGAACGTATCTCCATACCCATTGGAGATGTGTCGACAATACCATGCGCGATATACACCACGTTTACTGCCAAATACAGTGGACATCAACTGCTTTGCGCAATGTCATCTCTGTATCCTGTCAAATCAATTGTAATTGCTATTTAGCATATTTAGGCTCAAGTACTCAATTAAACGTATGTGCAGCTGCTATCGCTGCTATGTCGATTAATCGATGCGCATTGCAGTCCACATTTGCTGCCAAATACAGCGCCCTTCAGCCGGTTTGCGCTATGTCAACTCTACGTCCTGCCAAATCCAGCGTAATTGGCGTTTTGGAGATTCTGCCTGAAATATTCAATTGCACGTATCTGAGATTCTATTCCAGATATCGCGACAATTCGATCCGCGTTCTACTCCACTGCGCGTTTCAGCCGGTTTGCTCTATGTCATATCTGTTCTCTGGCAAATCCAACGCAATGCAATATTGCAGATTCTACCACAAATATTCAATTGAACCTATCTCCGTTTCCATGCGAGATATGTCGACAATTCTTTGCGCGCTCTATTCCACATTTGCTGTCAAACATAGCGCACATAAGCCGGTTTGCGCTGTGTCAACTCTGGTCTACCGCCATTTCACTGTAATAGCAGTTCTGCATATTCAGGCTTCAATTATCAATTTAACATATCTCCAGTGCTATTGATGATATGTATACTATTCCATGCGCGTGATACCGTACATTTGCTGCAAAAAACTGCACACATCAACCAGTTTGAGCATTGTCAACTCTGGGCCGTTTCAAATACAGCGTTATAGCAGTTTTGGAGATTCTGCCTGAAATATTCAATTGAACGTATCACCGTTTCCATTGAATATATGTTGAGAGTTCGGTGCGCTTTCTACTCCACATTTGCTGCCAAATACAGCGCACGTACCCTGTTTATATGATGTCAACTCTGGTCCAGGTCAAATCCAATGTTGAGTTCGGCTCGGGACGCGATGGAGAGCGAACGTGTTGACGGGTTGCTCCCGCTAGCCGGGTGTATGTACGAGAACGTAGGAGCGTTTGAGTTCGGTGTGATTCTAGTTGGGTGTAGTGGGTCAATGAGGCGAGAAGTGTAGTAATAATAATGATGATGATGACGATGACGATGACGATGACGATGACGATGACGATGACGATGACGATGACGACGACGACGACGATGACGATGACGACGACGATGACGATGACGATGACGATGACGATGACGATGACGATGACGACGACGATGACGACGACGACGATGACGATGACGATGACGATGACGATGACGATGACGATGGCGATGACGATGATGACGATGACGATGACGATGACGATGATGATGATGACGATGACGATGACGATGACGATGACGATGACGATGACGAAGACGATGACGATGATGATAATAATAATAATAATAATAATAATAATAATAATAATAATTGTAAGGAGATAGTGAAATGAAATTAGGGGATTGGGTGAGGAGACAGGAGAATACACGGGAGTGAAATAGTGTTGGGCGATGCGGTGAGAGAGAGTGTGTGGAAATGGAAATAGAGTTGGCATGTATGATGATTGAGTGGGTGAGCAACAAGACGTTTGTGCGTAATTGCGCGAAAATATCCTCACTGTACAAGAATAAGTAAGTGGAGGATATAATAGGAAGTGTACGAGAAACGATAAGTACGGTTAGTAATCGTTAAATTGAATTTATCAGGTATTATCGACCTTCGGGTAAAGTCAAATAAACATCTTTACAAGACCCCATCGACTATAATGGTAGATCCATGCGTCACGGTAATTAGTCGCTTATACACATACGCGGTATTGGATAACTGCAAATAATAAACAATAAACAATAATGTGAGCATGTACAGTCAGCTCGATGTATGTTCCTATTTTTAAGGAATAAAGTCGGGCCGGCTAGGGTTTTTATACTTATAATATTTATTTGGCCATTTATCTATTGTGACACGAGCCGAACTGAGTTAATTGGAATGAATAAATAAGTAATGGGGTGCCGCGTAATGAGGGGCTGTAGGAGTTGCGTGGTGATTCGTAGGTTGGAGTATGTAACGGTTGGATGCATGCACCGCTATAATATTTTAGTATTTTATTATTTATTTAATTTAATTTAATTTTATTACTTATTTTTTTAGTTTGGAACAACGGCGTGGGGGGATGGAACCCCAAGCACCCCCTTGTGCGGTAATAGCTACTGCGGAAAAGGAGAAGGAGAAGGGCAAGCTAAAGAAGGCGACAGCGGGAGTAGAGAAGCCGTGGACGGTGACAAACGTGAAACCGAAGGAGAATGTGATAATCTCGGTTATTCCGATAAGAGATGGGGGGGGGGGGAGTGAGGATATCTGCCCCTTTAAACCGAGTGAGAGGCTTCAGAGGAGTCCTATGATTAGTGAAAGGACGGAGGTTGGAGTGGTTGAGGAATCGGAGGGTTCCTTTGGGACAAGAGGGAGTGACCACTGTACGCCGGTAGCAGGGAAAGGACTGCTCTGCGCTAAAAGACTGGCCAGGAGAGTGGTTGAGAGGAACGTCAGCGTGAAATCCGCGAGATCGATTATGGGTAGCGAAGCCGAGGATAGTGCGAGAGACGATAAGCAGATTAGCGATATGTATCACCAGGACTTTATGATCTCCAGGGCTGAGTTGAAAGGGCTCACACAAGCCATGGAAGGGGTGGTTTAGATGTGCAACATGGTGTTGAAGAGGTTAAAGTTGGACAAAGAGAAGGATGAAGGGATAAGAGAGATTGGTAATATGATGAAAGGTATCCTGTCTTCCCTGGAGCAGTGTGGGGAACACAAGGACATAGTGGTCATCTCCGAACCCTATAGGCAGTTGCCTTATTGGTTTAATGACGAGGGTGGGGATGCATCGGTATGGATCACCCTGTTTAATGGAAAACATGCGGCGAGCGAGACCCTGATAAGGAATGTAGGGATTGTGGGGGACAGGGTTGGTGATGTGTTTTGCGTCAGTGGGTATTGTTCCCCCAATAAGGGTAAGGACCAGTTCAACGATTATTTGAAGGAACTGGAAGGGGTCGTAAAGGAGGGGAGGAAAAGAACACCGGCGATTATGGTTGCCGGTGACTTTAATGCGAAATCCTCAGTGTGGGGCGGGGCTCTAAGACGGAACGTAGGGGAACATGACTGCTGGATGTTATACCTTATACCCATTAGGACGACGCGAAGCTACTCCTTCCTGAGAAATGGAGGGACTAGCTTCCCTGATATACTTAGAGTTAATAGACGAGTAAGGCTGAGTTGAAGGGGAAGTAGGGTCCTGGATTGGTACTCAGCCTCTGACCATTTTTTTATTGAGGTTTAGGGATAATATTAAGCGCGTGGAGGGCGGCGCTTTTAGATACTTGACGAAAGAGATGGATGTAGAGAATTATTTTAATAAATTTGGCGGAGTATGTAATGGAAACGGTTTTAAATATGACGAGACGGCATGCGGCGAACGACTGCAGAAGAGTTTGGAGCATACGTGTGCCGTGGACCTGAAGAGGAGATATCCGGTGGGTGCGAAGAGGAGCGCCAACTACTGGTTGTGCGATGAGCTCGCTATGTTAAGGAGCGAAACCCTAAGAGCTAGAAGAAGAGCTCAGCGTGCGGTGGCGGCCCGCAAGGATGATGCCGAGGTCCTTTTGGCCAAGT
The DNA here is from genome assembly GCA_930367275.1 of Bombus pratorum. Classification (NCBI taxonomy): domain Eukaryota; kingdom Metazoa; phylum Arthropoda; class Insecta; order Hymenoptera; family Apidae; genus Bombus; species Bombus pratorum. The sequence goes on from OV883992.1 coordinate 1,022,223, forward strand.
TCAAGGATGTTAGGAGGCGACTAAAAAGGGCGATCGGGCGTAGCAAGGAGGAGAGCTGGACGGGGTTCTGTGTCACCTTAGACCAGGATCCATGGGGCAGGCCGTATCGTGTAGTGCGGAAGGAAATGATGCGGTCGGCGCCAATGGAGCCCCTTGGAAGAGATAGAGTGGAGGGAATCCTAGATGACCTCTTTGTCACCAGGCAGAAACTGCGACCGCCTACGCAGGAAGAGACGTCGATCCTGTTTGGCGAAGAAGGAGGGTTTGGCATCGAGGAAGCAGGCATGAGGATAACCGTTGGGAAATGCGATCCCAGGAAGGCGGCTGGAGTGGAAGGGATTCCTGGCACTGTAGGGAGGTTATTCGCGGAGCAAAGACCTAGCGTGCTCCTGACAGTGATTAACGGAATAAATACCTGTGGAAAAATACCGGCGGTATGGAAAGGGGCAAGGGTAGTACTAATACCCAAGCCTGGCAAAGATCCAGCGGCGTCATCGGCGTATAGGCCGATTAGCATACTGCGGGCGTTGAGCAAGGTGTGGGAGCACACGCTGAAAATGCTCATTGTGAGGAGCATTGGCCAGGATCCCTTCCATAGGGACCAGTATGGCTTCAGGAGATAGTGGGGGACTCTTGAATCCCTGGATAGGGCGGTCGGAGTTGCTGAAGAGTGTAGATGGAAGGGCCTGGTGTGTGTTCTGCTCGCCCTTGATGTGAAGAACGCCTTCAACACTCTAAGGTGGGAGAGGATAATGGTGGAGATTCGAAGGAGGCGGCTACCGGGTCGGTTGCAGGAGTTGTTAGCGGACTATCTGGCTGAGAGGAGAATATTGGTACACTGTCGCGCCGGTGTAGTAAGGAGGAACGCGTACGCAGGGGTCCCGCAGGGGTCGGTCTTAGGACCGTTACTGTGGAATCTAGTGTATGACGGGGTGCTGGAGGCTCTGGACCGGGAGAAGGATACCGAAGCAGTAGCATTCTCCGACGATATGGCGGTTCTACTCAAGGTCAGAGGGTCTCAAGACATCAACGAAGGAATAAAGGAGGTCATAGCCTTGGACACCAGGTGGTGCTGCGAGGCTGGATTGCACCTTGCCAGGGAGAAGACGGAGGTTATCCTCTTAACTAGGAAGAGGATTCCGAAGATTTTTAATGTTGATTTGAGGGATGGGGGGGGGGGGAATTTCCACTAGCCGTGTTGTGAAGTACCTAGGGGTAGTATTGGATAGTGCTAGGGGATTCTCCCCCCACCTCAAAGCAGTTTGTGATAAAGCTGAACGGTTCTTGGGCGCCATACGGAGTCTACTCCCAAACGTCGGTGGGCCCAACGATTTAGTCAGGAGACTGTATTATGGGGTCTGGGAGTCTGTGTTACAATATGGCGCACCGATATGGGCCTCCTCTCTGGGAAGAGAAACAGATAGGACGATCATGAGAAGGGCGCAAAGGGCAGCGTTGATCCGTACGTCTACCGCCTACCGTACGGTGTCACATGGGGCTCTGTGTGTGCATACCGGTAGCATGCCGATATACATCAAGGCATGGTTGCGGTGAAAGCAGTATGGAGTGAAGAGGCGGATCAACGAGAGCCCTGAAGAAATGGCACATGTTGGGCAGGAAGAAATGATGGAGTTGGAGACGGAGGCAGAGGACAGGTGGAGATTAGAGTGGGCGCTCCACAACCCCTGCAATTGGACTAGGAAACTGGTTGAAGATCCGCTGACCTTCTACAAAAGAAGGAGAAGGATCAACTACCATACGACGCAGATCCTTACGAGACACGGTATCTTTAACTGTTGCCGTCATAGGATCGGCAAGGACTCGCACACCAGCTGTTGGGATTGTGGTGCGGGGATGGATGACACCGAGCATGTGCTCTTTTGGTGCCCTAGATGGACGGAGGAGAGAACGGAGTTGGAGGTCGAGATCGGTGAAAATTTTAAATTGGAGAACCGGGTCGTTGAGAAGATGGCCACGGAGGAGCCGTTGTGGAACAGGTTTCACGATTTTTGTACACAGGCGATGAAATGCCGGTTTTCTAAAGAAAGGGAGATGGTGGTCAGGAGAGGAATGGAAGGAAAGGGGAGAGGAAGGACCACAGTCGAGGAGAGGAGATAAAGGATTCGGTACGTGGAGTAGAGGCCAAACTGAAGTAATGTCGCATGACTGTACTGGGTTGGTGCCTCGAGTACCGTAGCAGAAAGATAATGAGGATGGCGATGTCATCTGCCGAGTCCTATATAAGCCGGAGACGCGGGTCTTTGAGTATGCGTAATAACATTTCCCTTCCTCGTTATAAAAAAAAAGTATAACATAGCGAGAACCGGCTGATGTGCGCTGTATTTGGCAGCAAATGTGGAGTATAATGCGCATCGATTTGTCGAGATATTACCAATAGCAGTGTATAAACGTTCAATGAAATATTGAATACTGAATATACAGTACTGCGAAAACATTGGATTTGAGCACGACCGGAGTTGACATTCCGCAAACCGGTTGATGTTCGCTGTATTTGGTAGCAAATGTAAAGTATAGTGCGATTCGAACTGTCGAGATAACTGGAATAGAAACTGAGATACGCTCAATTGAATATTTATGACAGAATCTGCAAAATTGCAATTACGCTGGATGTGACATCACACAGAGTTGACATAGCGCAAACCGGCTGAAGGGCGCTGTATTTGGCAGCAAATGAGGAGTGTAACGCGCAACGCGCACCGAATTGTCGACATGCCACCAATATCAGCGGCGATACCTTTAATTAAATATTGAGCCTGTCTGTGCAGTACTGCAATAACATTGGATTTGACCTCGACCCGAGTTGACATAATGTAAACAGGAGGAAGTCCGCTGTATTTGACAGCAAATGTGGAGTATAATGCGCATCGAAATGTCCAGACATTTGGAATAGAAGCTGAGATTCGATCAACGTAATATTTCAGGCAGAATCTTCAACACTGGAATAACGCTGTATTTGACAGGGCACAAATTTGGCATAGCGCAAACCGAACGATGTGCGCTGTATTTGGCAGCAAATGTGGAGTGTAACCCACATCGAAATGTCGACATACCACCAATATCTGTGGAGATACGTTCAATTGTATACATAAACCAAAATATGCTAAACTGCAATTACAAAGGATTTAACAGGGATCAGGGTTGACATATCACAATCTGGCTGATGCGCGCTATAATTGGCAGTAATTGTCGAGTATATCGCGGATCGTATTGTCGACATATCTCCAATAGAAACGGAGGTGCGTTCAATTGAATACTGAAGCCTGGATATGCTGTACTGCATTAACATTGGATTTGACCTCGACCCGAGTTGATATAATGTAAACACGAGCAGGCGCGCTGCATTTGGCAGAAAATGTGGAGTATATCGCGGATCGAATTGTCGAGATATCTGGAATTGAAACAGAGGCACGCTCAACTGAATATTTAAGACAGAATCTGCAAAACTGCAACATCGCTGTATTTGACGGGGCCCACAGTTGAGATAGCGCAATCCGAATGACGTGCGCTGTATTTGGCAGAAAATGTGGGGGATAACGCGCATCGAATTGTCGAGATATCTCCAATGGAAGCGGAGATACGTTCAATTCAATATTGAAGCCTGAATGTGCAGTACTGCAATAACATTGGATTTGTCCTCGAGCCGAGTTGCCATAATGTGAACAGGAGCAGGTGCGCTGCATTTGGCAGCATTTGTGGAGTAGTGCGCGCATCGAATATTCGAGATATCCGGAATTGAAACTGAGATACGCTCAATTGAATATTTAAGACAGAATCATCAGAACAGCTATAACGCTGTATTTGACTGGGTCCGGAGTTGGCATAGCGCAAACGGAATGACGTGCGCTGTATTTGCAGCATAAGTGGAGTAGTGCGCGGATCGAATTGTCGACATATATCCAATGGGAACGGGGATATATTCAATCGAATATTTAAGGTAGAATCTGCAAAATTGCAATTGCGCTAGATTATGCAGGGCACTGAGTTGACATTGCGCAAACGGGTTGATGTGCGCTTGTATTTGACAACAAATGTGGAGTATAACGCGCATCGAATTGTCTAGATATCTGGAATAGAAACTGAGATACGTGCAATTGAATACGTAACCGTAAATATGCTATACTGCAATTACAAAGCATTTGGCATGGACCAGGTTTGACATAGCAAAAACCGGCTGATGCGCGCTGTAGTTGGCAGCAAATGTGGAGTATACTCGTATTCAATTGTTAACATATCTGCAATAGAAGTGAGGATAAATTGATTTGTATATTTAAGCCTGAAGGTGCAAAATTCTAATTACTCTGGATTTGACAGGTACCAGAGTTGACATAGCGCGAATCGGCTGATTTGCACTGTATCTGGCAGCCGAATGAGGAATACATCTCACATCTAGTTTGCGTCAAATCTCCAATAGCAGCGGTGATACGTTGAATTTAATATTCAGTAACAGGCCTGTTACGATACAGATAGTAGTCCACTTAAACGGAAGGAATGTAACGCATTGCACGACTCAGCGTCAATGTAAGTTACATTGTCGATGTTTCGTCAGAATATTGCCGCGACTGAAACAAATTGCCGTCTCAATGGGACCATTTTATTTCAAGACTCACGCTACAGTTCCGAATAATTTTCGCCAGACATGACCGTTTCAAGTTTTGGCAAAAGCAAGCAGTCAAATTCAGGTACATACTACCAATTAAAATCTGATACATTTTTGTGATCCAACATCGATGGGACGATTTCGCTTCGAAATTTTCGGTGGACCACGTAACCTTCCATCGACGACCGCCGTACGAGCAGCGGATAAGCTTACTTCGCGTCTTAGGTTCCTTCCACCACGTACCCTTCTGCTTGATTCTTGGTTGGCAGCTTTCGCGGCTGCTGGTCCGAGAAACTCTTCCCTGACTCGCTTTCTCGTATGTCGCATGTGACGTCTTGCTCTCCGCCGTAGACACTTGTCCGATCTACATACGTTCAACCATTTGCGCGAGACAAGCGTGGCGCTCTGCAGGGTCGGGGGATCGAATTTTCGAAGTATCAAGTGCGAAATCTCCAGTGGTAGTTCGGAAATGATATCTACCTTGCTTGGCACGAACAGACCAACGACGCGTAATAGAGATCTAAAAAACTCCATGTTGCTTCTACTGTTGCGCGAGCACGACTGACGGCCTGACTGAGAATTGAGACATATATATGTGCTGCTCGTCACGGTGGACTGCGTGTTCCGCTTCCGGGTGAGAGTGCTGGTCTGTCGGAATCGATCGCGTGTGCATGTAATTTCATACATATATATGTCGGGTTTACATTAGAATTAGGGTTAGGGGCGTGAAACGAATCTTCGTTTGGATTACACGTGTCGTTATGCAATAGAGAAGACATTGACTAGTGCAGATACGATTATCATAGAACTGGACAAGTAACCGTGGTAATTAGATATTCGAGAAACTAATGACAATGATCCTAGGTTCAATAACGAATCCGCGGTCGACGGGATGATAGATGAACGTGTTCACAAAATCTAAGTCGGACGCGTAATATCCACTGATCGTAAGGAGTTACTTTATGTGTCGATGGGACCACAAGGAAGAATGAATTTCCGTCCCGATGATGCCACAGAGGAAAACTATCGTGGGGTGTGTCTAAGGGCACGAGATCATCGGATTCGTCGAAGGTAGCCTTCGTTCAGAAAGTAAGGGAAATTGGCGTTACTGCTAATTGGTCAATCTCCATATCGGTGGTTAGAAAAAGATGCTCGTCGCCCTCAAAGGAAAGTTGCTAGTGGGAGACGCCGTTCGTTGAAAAATAGGTCTCCCCTATCTTCCCATAGTTGGGACAAAGACTGTTTGTCGGGTTGAAGGACTTTAGGTAACTAGATCTTAGTGTTTATAACGGCCCTCGGGCTAGCTGGACATGTACTGCGGAGACGCATCGACATCTGGCAATCATCTTACTCGAAGAATAGGGTCTGCGTGTGGCGAGCCACGGGACAGAAACTGTTGGAATGTTTACTGTCGAGTGTTACAACTATTTCCTTTTTCAAGGAGAGCTATAGAATTGCTCTATGCCTTTGTTAGACAAAGCGTTCATCCCTTGACCGCGAACATGTTGGCGACTGACTGTCGCCTCGAGCCCAAGCTCACTGTCACAAATCTCTGACAATTACAATCGGGTTGAATAATTACAATTGTTTAATTACAGCTATAGTAAACTTTAGATTACATTGTTGCGGGATTATCCAAAGGCTCCGGTGTTCTTTCATCTCCGACATATATTTAGGCGATAATAGACCGATAAAAGCGACAAATGTTGGGAACGTTATAAGCTACTTCGAAGTATTTGGAAAACAAAATAAAATAAATATAAGTCAAGTTTTTTATGTGAAAGAAATGTCCGCAAACTTAAGTAGTTTAGGCAAGTTGACCGATAACAATAATATGGTTATTTCCAAAGGAAATATAGCGAAAATAATGGACGAAAACAATAAACTTACAGCTGTAGCGGTCAAGGACAACGGAATATATAAAATAAGGAGTATATTTAAAGGAAAGGAGCACTTAGTAAACAGTGCCGAACGTAGTGGTATGAGTAAAAGAGAAAAAGAAAGAGATAGGGACCGTGACAGGGAAAGAGAAAGAGAAAGAGATAGGGAACGTGAGAGAAATAGGGCAGATTATGTTGCACATATAAAACAACATATTAAAGCAGGTGGAAAAATGGAATCAGATGGAGTACAATCAGACAATAAAATTAAACTTGATTTGGATTCTGACGAAGATGAAGAAGAAGAACAATTTTCAAATGGAGATGATAATTACGAGCCACCAGCATATATTGTGAAAAAGCTTCCAAAACCACTTAAGCCATCAGAAAGCGAAGAGAAACAAGAAAGATCAGAAAAGGCAAACAGCAGTGAGATTCACACAAATTATTGTAAGATAGATATCCCTTGTACATTCGAGGGGGCGATTTGTTGTAAAAATAGCGAAGATGGTAAGGATGAAGAAAATGATAAGAAGAGTAAAAGGAATAGAAAATTGGAGAAGGGTAATGACGAAGATAGAAGCAGGAAGGGTGAAGTATCTGCGAGGAACAAGGGTGAAAAATGTAACAAAAGTAGAACGAAGCGAGGAAAAGAAAGAGATAAAAAGAAATAGGATTTTAGGAAATTAGGAATAAGATTTAGGAAAATAGGAAAACCATGCATTGCAAATATAAGAGATTGAAAGAGAAGATGAAACAGAGATTGAGTAAACCAAAATGGAAGATTACATACCTGATGTTTGTATACTTGAAGGTGTCTCGAGTAAGAAGAAAAAAAGGAAAAAGTATAAAGATAAAATACAAGTTACCACTGAGAATAGATACGACGAAAAAGAAAGTATGGAAGAAGAAACAGCGGCAAACACAAATTTAATACTTAAGGAAGAAGAGTGCAAAATTGATGAAACTCAAGAGAATATTTCTAAAAGCAAAAAGAAAAAGAAGAAGAAAAATAAAGAGAGATATACTGAGCCAGACTTTGGAAAAGACGAGGATATAACTGAAATTGAAGTTGAACTGGAAAATGTAAAAGCGGAGAAAACAGAATTAGAAACTGCGAAGGCAGGAAAAAAGAAATCTTGAAAGAATGACAATGTAAATGATCTTATTTCTACAACAAATGTACCAAACAATATAAAAGACGAAAGGGAAGTTTCAGATAAGGAAAATACGAAAAATATGAATGAACGTGAAACAGAAAAACCAGAGAAAGACAAAAGATTTATAGATAAATCTGCAAATTATTCCATAGATGGTAAAAAATTTGTGAAACAAAGGGATAAGATATTTACAAATGCACGTTTGAAGAAGTTGAAAGATAGGAGAAAACGTTTAAGACAAAAATTCTATCGTGGAGACGAATGTTCACATATTTCGGAAAGTACGGAAATTTCACAAAAAAAATTCTAAACACGTTGAAGTTCATTACCACTACGCTCACGACTGATTAAAGGAAAATAAGATAGATATAATTAAAGTAAGTACGGACGAAAATACTGCGGATATTATTACGAAAGCACTGTGTAGGAAAAAATTTGAAAGGTTTAGGTCATAGATGAGTGTAAAATAAGAGAAATGTAAATAAAGCGATAAATGTTAAATAATCTGTTACTTGATTCGACAAGTATGTAAATACAATAAAGTGTACAGTATAAATGTAAGGAGGCGTGTTCGGGAAATGATACATTTACACTGTACATGGGAGTGTGTGTGTAAGCGTCAGGGGACGTCCAGGTCTTAGTTGAGACAAAAGTCTGTTGTCAGTCCTTAGAAGCTTCTAGAATAGTCGGTTGACAACAAGCGTGCGTGCAAGACGGTTATCGAGGTCTCCAGAGTGTAATATAGATGTATAGCTGTTGTGTGTGAAATAAAGTTGTTGAGAATTGTGGATCTTTGAAGCCGAAATAATGTTATAGGAACACTAAATTTACACTGAGGATTCATATTGAAATAGTAATCTATTTATTTCACGGAAGATTCCTTATATTTTCATCGATACACACTTGCACGCGTCTCGGCACCTTCTTCCATACCCGACTCTTAAACGACTGTCTAGTTGACAGTCATCTGTTTTTTTTTTGGGACGCCGTGCGCACATGCATACTTCCACACACTGATATATATGAGGTGATGGTGTAATAGTTACTGATGTGTACTCGGATATGTTTAATCAATAACGTTTATTAAATTCAACAACGGTGAATAACAATTTAACAATTAACAGTTAACAACAATCAATATTTAACGACGATTAACAATAATGACGTTCGCTAGATCTCTCGAGAAGAGCAGGCGCGTTTTCTTCGGTCTTTCGCGTTTCGTAGCTCGTAGTCGACTGTGCTTATTTTTTCGGTCGAACTGATTCTTTCTTTCGTTGTCCATCGATATCCCACTAGCGTGCATTCCTTAGATGTGCCGCCGCGTCTGGCGCGTATATGCTCTTCCGAGAATTTCGGCGGAAGGAGCGTGAAGATATCGATGACAGATTGAGCACGTCGTGTGCGCCTTGACGGCGTAGCGCTTTGTATCGCGGAGCCGTTGGAAAGTTCCGTGGTCCGTGTCACCACAGTACCCCCTTACCAGTGATAACGCTACATAAATAAAAGAATATATAAATATTACAAGGCAATGTGCACGTTCGCCGGTTCCTAACGCTTATCCGAAACCTGCCTGAAACCGATCGGGAACTCGGACTCTTCGCCCAGACCGCGTAACGTATCTATTCCGGGTATTTTCTTCGTTCGTCGTTTGGTTATTGGCGTTTGCCCCGCTTTCGTCGCGAACATTCGTTTGATCTACAGGTATTAGCACGTTGCGAGTCTCGGCGGTTCTTTGTTCGAGGTCTTCGGGAATGACGAACGCAGGCTTCAACCTATCTACGGAAACCGTTACGTCGCGATTATTTATTTTTACCGTATATGTCTTATCGCCTCTTTGCATAACTTTATACGGCCCATCGTACGGTGGCTGTAATGGTGCTCCAATCGCGTCATGGCGCACGAATACGTATGGCGACGTCTCTAATTCCTTGAAGACGAAAACTTTCTTTTCGCCGTGACGCCTAACCGGGTGTGGTCTGACTCTCTCCATACGTTCTCTCAGCCGATTCGCGTATTCCGAGTTGGCCCGTTGACTAGTTGGCAAAAAGAATTCCGCCGGCAGACGTATGCCGGTGCCGTAAATCATTTCGGCCGCTGTTGCGTTTAGGTTCTCCTTTATCGCGGTTCTCATACCTAATAAGACGATCGGCGGAATTCCGACCCAGTTGCTCGTGTCATGGCATTTAATCGTCGCGTTTAGTTGTCTGTGTAGGCGTTCCACCATCCCGTTGGACGCTGGATGGTAGGCCGTTGTACGCAGATGTTTGACGCCGAGCAACCGGCATAATTCCTCGAATAAACGCGATTCGAATTGGCGTCCTTGATCAGTCGTGATTTTCAGAGGTACGCCGAAACGAGATATCCAAGTGGAAAGGAGGGCCGAAGCCACGGTTGGCGCTTCCATATCGGCGATAGGGATTGCTTCGGGCCAACGCGAAAAACGATCGATACACGTTAGACAATACCGGTATCCTTGCGAATATTGCATGGCGATAATGTCTAAGTGTATGTGCTCGAACCGGGCTGCTAACGTTCCGAACGTTCCGACAGGCGAGGATACGTGTCTGGTGACTTTATTGCGCTGACACGGTATGCATTGTCGCGTCCACGCTCGGCAATCTTTATTTACGGATGGCCAGACGAAGCGCGTCGCTACCAATTTTCGCGTAGCACGCATCCCCGGATGGGAAAGTCCATGTAGCGATTGGAATACAGTGCGTCGTAACGGTTTCGGTACGTACGGTCGCACGGTCTCGGCTTTGATATCGCAATATAGCTCGACGTCGTGATCGGGAAATCGTACCTTTTTCATATGCAGCGCGGTCGAGCCAGCGTTGATAATTTCGCGTAGCTCGCTATCCTTCTCTTGCGCTGCGGCTAGCGTATGGTGGTCTACTGATTTCCCGATCGCTTCGATGCGAGATAGAGTATCGGCTACATTGTTCTCTACCCCTTTTATATGTCGGATGTCCGTCGTAAACTGTCCGACGTAATCTAGATGTCGAAACTGTCTTGGCGAACACTTGTCGAGGTTCTGCTTGAACGCATAAATTAGGGGCTTGTGATCTGTATAGATCGCGAATTCTCTACCTTCAACGGCATGTCGGAAGCGTTTAACCGCGTAGTACATCGCCAGCAATTCCCGGTCATACGCGCTGTATTATCGTTGCGCGGGGGATAGCATTTTTGTCATAAAGCCTAGTGGCTGCCAAGAATCGTTGACGCGTTGCTGAAATACCGCACCAATAGCGTAGTCGGATGCGTCAACCGCGAGGCTAACGGGCGCGTTCCTTCAAATAATCGTTGAACTGGTCCTTACCCTTATTGGGCGAACAATACCCACTGACGCAAAACACATCACCAACCCTGTCCCCCACAATCCCTACATTTCCTATCAGGGTCTCGCTCGCCGCATGATTTCCATGAAACAGGGTGGTCCATACCGATGCATCCCCACCCACGTCATTAAACCAATAAGGCAATTGCCTATAGGGTTCGGAGATGACCACTATGTCCTTGTGTTCCCCAGACTGCTCCAGGTAAGACAGGATACCTTTCATCATGTTACCAATCTCTCTTATCCCTTCATCCTTCTCTTTGTCCAACTTTAACCTCTTCAACACCATGTTGCTCATCTTAACCTCCCCTGCCATGGCTTGTGTGAGCCCTTTCAATTCTGCCCTGGAGATCATAAAGTCCTGGTCGTCCACATCGCTAATCTGCGTATCGTCTTTCGCACTATCCTCGGCTTCGCTACCCATAGCCGATCTCGCGGATTTCACGCTGACGTTCCTCTCAACGACTCTCCTGGCCAGTCTTTTAGCGCAGAGCAGTCAATTCCCTGCTACCGGCGTACTGTGGTCACTCCCTCTTGTCCCAAAGGAACCCTCCGATTCCTCAACCATTCCAACCTCTATCCTTTCACTAATCATACGACTCCTCTGAAGCCTCTCACACGGTTTAAAGGGGCAGATATCTTCACTTCCCCCCCAGTATCTCTTATCGGAATAACCGAGATTATCACATTCTCCTTCGGTTTCACGTCAGTCACCGCCCACGGCTTCTCTACTCCCGCTGTCGCCTTCTTTAGCTTGCCCTTCTCCTTCTCCTTTTCCCCAGTAGCTATTACCGCACAAGGGGGTGCTTGGGGTTCCACCCCCCCCAGCCGTTATTCCAGTAGCATGATGACCGTTGCCGGATTCTCCTTTAACTTTCCAAAATGTTCTTTTCTAAAGACATTGGTACTCTATTTGGGATATGTAATCCACGACGAAGAAGTTCGTCCCAGTCCGGGTAAAATACACGCCTTGAGTTCTTTACCTGCGTCAACGACCGTCACACAGCTCAGGCAGTTCATAGGTTTAGCCTTTTATTTCCGAAAATTCGTCCCTAAATTCTCACAGATAATGAATCCCTTGTACGTACTTACTTCCGGTAATAGAAGCGTAGTTTGGACGGATAGACATGAAAAAAAAATAAGACAAAAGGTAATCTCCGTCCTGACCGAAGCGCCGGTGATAATGATATTCGATCCCAACTATCCGATAGAACTTCATACTGACGCTAGTTCGGATGGATATGAGACTATTTTAATGCACAAGATTGAAGGTAAAAATAGAGTAATAGAATATTACGGTGTAAGAAGTAGTCCTGCGGAATCTAGGTATCATTCCTATGAACTAGAGACGTTAGCAGTTGTAAACGCCGTCAAACATTTCCGTCATTATCTACGCGGACAAGAATTTCTTGTTGCCACTGGTTGCAATTCCTTGAAGGCATCTAATGATAAGGTGAAACATACTTATTTACAAACCTTTAATTTTGACATTGTGTATCGATAAGGTAAACGAATGGGCCACGTAGATTTCTTCCCGCGAAATCCCGTAAACTTGGATCACCGTACGATCAACATAATTGTAGAGAAAGAACTTAACCTGACCGAAACCTCCGACGATTGGCTACTAGCGGAACAACGTCGCGACCCACGAATATCTGAGATCGTCAACAAATTGTAGAACGAAGAGCCCGCGGAAGACGTCGCGAATACGTGTGAATTACGGTCCGGTGCCCTTCATCGCAAAATACGGAGAAAGGCAGAACACTCTGCTTGCCCATTGTCCCAAGAGATTTTAGGTGGTCCGTTATTAACCATGTGCACCAGTCCATTATGCACTTAGGTTGGGATAAAACGCTTGAGAAACTGTGCGAGTATTACTGGTTCGAAGGAATAGCGAAGTATGAATCGCAAATTCGTAAATAACTGTCATGCTTGTCAAGTTTCAAAGGCAAGTTCAGGTAAAATACAAGCTGAATTACATCCTATATCTAAGACCAGCATACCTTGGCGTACAGTTCACGTGGACATAACGGACAAACTAAGCGGTAAAAGTGATTCGAAAGAATGTGTCACTGTTTTGGTCGACGTCTTCACTAAATTCGCATATCTGTATCATACTCGCAAAATAGATTCCCTTAGTACCGTCAAAGCACTTAAGTATGCTATATTTTTATTCGGCAGTCCTTGCTGGATAATAGCGGATCAAGAGAGGTGTCTTACGGGCAAAGAATTTCAATATTTTTGTCTAGATAGACTCATTAAACTCCACTTAATAGCAACCGGTGCTAGTAGGGCCAATGGACAGGTAAAGCGTATTATGGGCACGCTAAAAAATATGTTCACAACAATAGAAACGGCCGGGCGGTCTTGGCAGGACGCTATTGGGGAAGTACAACTGGCTTTAAATTGCACCACCAACCGCGTGACTAAATTGAGTCCATTGGAACTATTAATTGGTAGAACAGCAAGGACCTTACGACTCGTAGATACCCGATAATATCGAAGAAAGAGAAGTAGATATCTCTGGTGTAAGGCAGCAGGTAATAGAGAATATAGAAACTAGTGTTAGGTACGATAAAGGTGGATTTGACAAAACTAAAGCTAAAGCTAAAGTAGTTAGATTTAATCTTGGTGATTTTGTATTACGCAAAAAACGAGAAGAAAATCAAACGAGGTTAGATCCGAGATTCAGGAGTCCATTCGTGATAGCAGAAATTTTAGAGGGAGATAGATATACTTTAAAAACCATAGACCGCAAACGATCATAAGGACAGACATGACAGACTGAGAAAAATGCCAGAAAGTTGCGCCTCTGTTGAGTTGGACGTCTGCGAATGACAACGACGGTGATAATAACGATGTAAGTACACTGCCCTCAGAGGATCATTAACACCACGTTGCGGTCGTAGTAATATGTCCAGTGTAGGATCGTGCGCATCCGTAAAATATCTTCTGCGATATCTTGTGCCTCCGTAATATACCCACTGTGACCAATATGGTATCGTGCGGATCCGTAAAATGTCTTCTGCGATATCTTGCGCCTCCGTAATATACCCACTGTGACCAATATGGTATCGTGCGCGTCCGTAAAATATCTTTTGCGATATCGTGCGCATCTGTGATATACCCACTGTAACGTTTTACGCATCTGTAATATACCCACAGTGACGTTTCGCACTTCTGTAATATGGCCAATATAACATTGTGCGCACCTGTAATATTCCCACTGTAACGTCTTACGCTTCTGTCACACACTCAACGTAGTAATATGATCCAACAAACTGAGATTCATCATCAACATGAAATCGAAAATGATCTGTCGCGTCATTACGATCTGACCGGTGACTCACAGAATGCAACTAGCACTTTGAATACAAATTATAACACTACGAATTCTTGTTTTCTTTTATTTTTCTGTTGTCAAATCTTCGACCGAAATTCTGCTGCTACACTGGACCCTTGACTTACTTGGAATATTTCATTGAATTGTAAATAATATCGGTTATATTGAGTCTAATGTTGAAAAAAAAATATTTTAGTTACACACGAGGACGTGTGACAGTCAGGATGGCCGTGTCGGAGATGAAAGAACACCGGAGCCTTTGGATAATCCCGCAAAATTGTAATCTAAAGTCTACTATAGCTGTAATTAAACAATTGTAGTTTTTCAACCCGATTGTAATTGTCAGAGATTTGTGACAGTGAGCTTGGGCTCGAGGCGACAGTCAGTCGCCAACGTGTCCGCGGTCAAGGGATGAACGCTTTGTCTAACAAAGGTATGGAGTAATTCTATAGCTCTCCTTAAAAGAAATATTTGTAGCGGCACGTGACAGTAAACATTCCAACAGTTTCTGTCCCGTGGCTCGCCACACGCAGACCCTATTCTTCGAGTAAGATGATTGCCAGATGTCGATGCGTCTCCGCAGTACATGTCCAGCTAGCTCGAGGGCCGTTATAAACACTAAGATCTAGTTACCTAAAGTCCTTCAAACCGACAAACAGTCTTTGTCCCAACTACGGGAAGATAGGGGAGATCTATCTTTTCAAAGAATGACATCTCCCACTACCAACTTTCCCTCGAGGGCGGCTAGCATCTTTTTCTAACCATCGATATGGAGATTGACCAATTAGCAGCAACGTCAATTTCCCTTACTTTCCGAACGAAGGCTATCCCCGACGAATCCGATGATCTCGTGTCCTTAGACACACCCCGTTATAGTTTTCCTCTGTGGCATCGTTGGGAAAGTCGTTCTCTCTCGCGATTTCGTTGACCAAAGAGTAACGTCTTTACGATCGGTAATTACTCGGACTTTGAACGTTCATCTATCATCCTGTTGACCGCTGATTCGTTATCGAACCTGGATTCATTGTCACCATCAGCTCTGTCATATTATCGTCGCTTTTACTCATATCCTCTTGTTGTGTCCACATTCGTACCGATACGTATTAGCGAAATTCGCTACGGTAAAGTAAGTAAATGTTCATTAAACGCCCAAATTTCCAATCACGCTCCGACAAATATATAAGGAATCGTCCGCGAAATAAATAGATTACTATTTTAATACGAATCCTCAGTGTAAATTTAGTGTTCCTATAACATTATTTCGGCTTCAAAGATCCACAATTCTCAACATGGTAGCAAAAATCGTTGTTGCCGAGATTCAAGGTTATGGAACCGCGTGTAGCCGGGAGTGAATGTATAAAAGTCGATTTATAAAAAAAAAAAAATAAAAAATTGGAAATAAGTTCTAAGAGATAAAAGGGCTATTGGCAGAAGAAATAAAAGGAATCTGGATAATAAAGAGAATTATTTTTGAAAAAGAAAGAAAGTGTGAAAATAGAAAACTAATCAAGATGCCAAGGGATGATGAAATTAAGGTTCAAATATTCGATGGACGTGATTACAAAATGTGGAAGAAAAGAATATTAATGTATTTAAAGTGTAAAAAATGTTATGAACCGGCTACACGAGAGAAAATGGACACGGATGCGCAAGATAACTGGGATGTAAAGAATCAATGGGCAATGAACTACATCTATGATAGTACAACGAATGAGCAATTAGAATTTGTTGGTGATCAGGACACTGCTTTAAAAATCATGAAAAAATTTGATGAGATGTATATGAAGGAATCAACAGCATTGCAAATTTGTATAAGAAGTAGACTAGACATGATGAGGCTGAAAGACTTTGAAGAATCAAATTCATTTTTCACGGAATTTGAAAAAACGATAAACGAATTAAGAGTGCTGGTGCAAACGAAAGTGAACGTGAAAAACTCGACTACATGCTGAAAACACTACCAGAATCATTGAGCTATACTGGTGACTTAATCGACTCAGTGAAAGAAAGTGATCGAACTTGTGAATTTTTAAAAAATAAAATTATAATGTGGGAAACGCGTAGCAAGAGGGGAAGTGATAGGACAAGGTCAAATGTATTCGCAGCGGAAAAATGGGACATAAAGTGCTATGGCTGTGGATAGTACGGCCACATGGCAAGAAATTGTACAAACACGTGCAGAGGCGGAAACAATGGACGAACGCAACGGCAAGGAGGTGCGTATCAGCAGCAGCAGAATAGGGGTCGCGGCGGACGAGGTTTTGGCCAAAGAGGACGAGTATATGGTCAACGAGGATTTGGCCAACGAGGACAAAGCAGAGGCTGTCAACACGACGCAAATTATTCACACAACGAGGGCTACGACGACCAAGAAATTGGATCTTTCCTAACGAGAGTAGAGCGCGAAAATAGTAAGAATGAAATTACGGTATATACTAGTGATACGCGAAAAATAGATTGGATATTAGATAGTGGATGTTCAGATCACATTGTAAATAATGACTCTTATTTTGTTGAATGCGAAAATTTAAAAAACCCGATAAATGTAAAGTTAGGAGACGGTAGAATTCTAAAAGGAACAAAGGTGGGAAAAATTTTAACTTACTTTGAAGTAAACAAAAGGAGGATTAAAATTTCAATGTCTAATGTATTTTACGCGAATGAAATGGATAATAACATAATTAGTTATGCGAGAGTAACGAATGAAAATAAGATAGTCTCAGCAGGAAATACTTCAAAGATATGTAACAAATACAGAAAGGTGATAGGGATAGCATTCAAAGATCATGGTTTTTATAAAATAAGTAGTTACATTGAAAGGCAAGAATCTCACGCTAAAAATGTAGAAAAAATGACGAATAAGGAAAAATTTCATAGGATCTTAGGACATGTAAACTTTAATTATTTAGATACAATGTGTAAGAAAAAATTAGTTGAGGGAATGCCAGAAAAATTTGAGCAAGTACAATTAAAATGTGGTACATGTGTCCAAAATAAAATGCATAATTTGCCCTTCCAAAATAACCGTAGTAGAGCACGCGAGATTTTAGAATTAGTACATACCGATTTAAATGGACCTCATGATAATACCGGGTTTGATGGATCTAAATATTTCCTGACATTTATAGACGACTACAGTAAGTGTGCATTGATTTATACTTTGAAATCAAAAGGTGAAGTTTACAATTGCTTCCTTGATTACATAAACAAAGTTGAAGATCTTACTGTATAGAAGATAAAGAGATTAAGATGCGATAATGGAAAAGAATATATGAACAAAAACATGTACAATCTAACTAGGGAAAAGGGAATTGTCGTAGAAGCATGATCACCTTATGTTCACGAGTTAAATGGAACAGCTGAGCGCTACAATAGAACAATCATGAATTCCGCTAGATGCTTATTACATGATTCAAAGCTGAATATTAAATATTGGCCGGAAATAGTTAGAGCCGCGGCGTACTTAAAAAATAGAACCGTTACAAACACACGTGAAAATAAAACACCATTTGAAATATTTTTAAAAAGGAAACCGAATATAAATAATTTAATATTGTACGGAAGTATAGTTTTCGTAAGAATACCAGAAATTAAAAGAAATTCGAAATGGGACAAAAAAACAGACACAGGGATACTTGTATGTTATGAAAACAATAGATATAGGATCCTAGTTAATTATAAAATTATCATTGCAAGACACGTAGAATTTATAGGTGAAGATGATAATTTAGTAGGATTTCGAGGAGAAGATGGACCAGACAATGAGACAGAAGAGGATTTTGACGAACATTCGGATGTAAACGAAAAGGTCGAGCAGGTTACAATAAAAGAGGAGAAAAATTTAAGTTACGAACCAGAAGAAATACTTGAGAACACAGAAAATAATTGGAGAAGGTCAGGACGGGAAAGAAAGAAACCTCAAATATATGGCCAAACGAGCTCATAAATCATTTATGTGAATACAGTTAGTGCAGACAGTCCCCAAACCTATGAAGAAGTTTTAAGTGGAGATGACAGCGTTTCATGGAAAGAAGCAATGGATCAAGAAATAAATAGTTTAATCAAAAACAAGACCTGGCAATTAGTAGAGAAACCAAAAGACAAAAAAGTATTAGACTTGATATGGATATATGCGAATAAATCTGATAATCGTAAGAAAGCGCGACTAGTTGTTCAAAGCTTCCAACAAAAAGAAGTACTAGAAGATTTATTTATTTTTCCCAGTTGCAAAAATGCAAACGTTGAAGTTATTACTATCTTATTGTTGTCAATATGGTTTGACGATTATGCAAATGGATGTAGAAACAGCTTTCTTAAACGGAACTATAAAATCGGAAGTATTTGTAAAACAACCTATAGGTTACGACGATAAAAGCGGGAAAGTATGTAAATTATCAAAAGCGTTATATGGATTGCGTGAAAGTTCAAGCGCTTGGTATGAATGTTTCGACGAGTATATGAAGAAATTAGGATTTCAAAGAAGTAGGGGGTGATTATTGTCTGTATATGAAGTATGAGAGCGATGATGTTATATATTTAATTCTATTCGTAGACGACCTATTAATATGTGGAAAAAACATAAGAAAAATCGATTAAATTAAAAACAAATTGTCAAACAAATTTTCAATGAAGGACTTGGGTGAAGTAAAGACTTACTAAGGAATAAACATTGAATACGATAATAAGAAGTGTGATATGAAATTAGATCAAAGTAGATATATAGAGTCATTAGCGAAACATTATAATATAGAAAACAGTAAGCTATATTCTACACCAATGGAACAAAACTTAAGTTTAGAACCCGCACAATCAGCCTCAGACGATATAAGATATAGAAATCTCATAGGAGCATTATTATATATTAGTACTGGAACAAGATTAGACGTTAGCTATTGTGAAAACTATTTAAGTCGATTTCAAAACAGTTACAACGAGACCCACTATAAATATGCGTTGAGAATCTTGAAATACTTATATTTAACTAGGAAATTAAAATTAACTTATAAAAGAAATTTGAATGCTGAAGTTATTGATTGTTTTGTTGAGGCTGATTGGGCTGGAGATAAAGTAGATAGAAAATCCACTACGGGATTTATCATAAGATTTTTCGGAAACGCAATTTACTGGAAATCGAGAAAGCAAAGTAGCGTAACAAAATCATCAACAGCCGCCGAGTACGTAGCTTTATCGGAAGCTGTGAGCGAAATTAAATTTGTAAGAAAATTGTTGAAAGATTTGAAATAATGATCGAGACGCCCATAAAAATTTTGGAAGATAATTCTGGAGCGATTGCGGTATAAAAATTTGGAAATTTAACAAAAAATTCTAAGTACATTGAAGTTCGCTTCCATTTTGTGAATGAAAGTTACGAAAATAAAGAAATTGACATTATAAAAGTAGATTCAGAAAATAATGTAGCTGATATTTTAACGAAGGCTCTAGGGAGGAACAAATTTGAAAATTTTAGATTATTTTTAAGAATAGTTTGATTGACTTATAAAAAGAAATGGATATGCAACACAAAAAATTAAGGAGGTGTGTTGAGATATGTATAATTTTCTGTGCTGGACTGGGTTAAGAGCGTAGTAGAGATACTTATATGTATTTCGGAGATGAAAGGACATCGGAGCCTCCCCTTTAGAACTTCAGGATAATACCCTAACACCGTAATCTAGATTCTATCATAGGCGTAATTAAACAATTGTCGTCTCTCGATCCGATTGTATTTGTTCGAGATTTGTGATAATGAGCTTGGGCTCTAGGCGACAGCCATTCGCCGAACGTAGCCGCGGTCACGGGATGAACGCTTTGTCTAACAAAGGCATGGAGCAATTCTATAGCTCTCCTAAAAGAAAAGGAAATAGTTGTAACACTCGATAGTAAACATTCCAACGGTCTCTGTCCCGTAGCTCGCCACACGCAGACCCTATTCTTCGAGTAAGATGATTGCCAGATGTCGATGCGTCTCCGCAGTACATGCTCAGCTAGCCTGAGGGCCCGTTATAAATCTTAAGATTTAGTTGACTAAAGTCCTTCAAACAGACAAACAGTCCTTGCCCCAACTATGGGAAAATAGGGGAACCTATTTTTTCAACGAATGATGTCTCCCACTACCGACTTTCCTTCGAGGGCGGCTAGCATCCCTTTTCTAACCATCGATATGGAGATTGACCAATTAGCAGCAATGTCAATTTCCCTTACTTTCCGAACGAAGGCTATGCTCGACGAATCCGATGATCTCGTGTCCTTAGACACACCCCATCATAGTTTTCCTCTGTGGCATCATCGGGACAGAAAGGCATTCTTTCTTGTGGTCCCATCGACGAATGAAGTAACTCCTTACGATCAGTGAATATTACGCGTCCGACTTAGATTTTGAGAGCATGTTCATCTATCAGAATTACAACAACTCCCTTTGGAAAGCCACAAAAGAAATAAGGAAGTCAATAAAAATGATCCCCGCAATCAGAAGACCAGATAACACATGGGCAAGAAGCAACGAAGAGCAGGCCGAAGAATTTTCCAACCACCTATGCAACACATTTACTCCACATAATATTAACAACAAAAACCACAATAGTCATACGGACGAGGATTCGCTAACCACTAGAACATCAACTGGCAAACACTACATTATACCCAAAGCAACAGCTCAGGAAATTAAAAACATAATCGAGAAAACAAAACATAATAAAGCCCCAGGAATCGACCTAATCAACGGCAAAATCTTGAAAAACCTTCCGCCAAAAGCGATAAGACGAATCACAATAATAGTTAACGCAATACTAAGAATACAATACTTTCCCAAAACTTGGAAACTGGCACAAATCATAATGTTACCGAAACCAGGCAAAGACCCACACCAAACTACATCTTATAGACCAATATCATTACTTCCCACATTCTCCAAAATACTAGAGAAGGTAATATACGACCGCATTAAACCAATAATCGAGAAGGAAAAATTAATACCGGACCACCAATTCGGATTCAGAAACAAACATTCCACTATAGAGCAAATGCACAGGCTGGTCAACGAAATAATACAAGCACTTGAAAACAAGCAATACTGTACAGCACTCTTTATGGACACAGAGAAAGCATTTGACTAAATAAATCACGAAAACCTAATTCAAACAATCAGGAAACAATTCCCGGAACAGATATACCATTTAATTAACTCATACTTAAGCAATAGAACATTCACAATAAAGATTAAAGACGCATACTCAGAAGTTAAAGACATCAAAGCAGGGGTTCCGCAAGGAAGCGTCTTAGGACCAACTTTATACACGCTATACACGGCCAACATTCCAACAACCAACAATAGCAAAATTCTGACATTTGCGGATGACACAGCTGTAATAGTCAGGCACACTAATCCTGCAACAGCAGTTGCACTATTACAAGAAAATATTACAGAAATTGAAAAATGGCTACAAACTAAACAGATTAAAGCAAACCCTGATAAATGCAAGCACATCACATTCACGCTGCGAAAGCAGATACCACCAAACATTATACTAAACGGTACGCACATAGTCCAAGCAAGGCAAGTCAAATACCTAGGACTCCACTTAGATACACGATTCACATGGAAACAGCATATTAAATCAATAATAGACAAAATACAGATAGCAAGGAAACAAATGTATTGGCTAACAAGTCGAAAATCCACACTAAGCATAGAAAATAAATTAAAAATATATAAAACGATAATAAAACCAATCTGGACGTACGGAATACCACTATGGGTAATAGCGGCAATGAGCCATATAACCAAAATAGAGGCAATGCAAGCTAAAATACTAAGAACAATAGTAAACGCGCCATGGTACGTTAGAAACGAAGACATTAGGAAAGACGTGGGAATACCGACGGTCAAGGAGGAAATTAACAGATATGCAAGAAGGTACAGAGGAAGAATAGCAACACACCCGAACCGGCTGGCAGCGGAAACGGTCAACACATCAGGTACAGAAAGAAGGCTAAAAAGGAAGCACCCAACAGACCTCACAAAGGACACAACCTAACAAACACGGTGATGGTACCCCACTGGGGGTAACCACCCACATGATATATTACCACACCGCTATAAAATTTTACCAAATATCCTATAGGACAAATTGTAAAATCTAAATAAATAAATAAAAAAAAAACGTTCATCTATCATCCAGTCGACCGCGGATTCGTTATTGAACCTAGGATCATTGTCATTAGCTGCTCGAGTATCTAATTATCACGGTTACCTGTTCAATTCTATAATAATCGTATTTGCACTAGTCAATGTCTTCTCTACTGCATAACGACACGTGTAATCCAAACGAAGATTCGTTTCACGCCCCTAACCCTAATTTCAATGTAAACGCGACATGTATATATCAGTGTGTGGAAGTATGTGTGTGCACGGCGTCCCAAAAAAACAGATAACTGTAAACTAGACAGTCGGTTAAGAGTCAGGTATGGAAGAAGGTGCCGAGAAGCGTGCAAGTGTGTATCGTTGAATATATAAGGAATCGACCATGAAATAAATAGATTACTATTTTAATATGAATCCTCAGTGTAAATTTAGTGTTCCTATAACATTATTTCGGCTAAAAAGATCCACAATTCTCAACAACTTTATTTCACACACAACAGTTATACATCCATATTACACTCTGGAGACCTCGATAACCGTCTTGCATGCACGCTTGTTGTCAACCGACTATTCTAGAAGCTTCTAAGGACTAACAACAGACTTTTGTCTCAACTAAGACCTGGACGTCCCCTGACGCTTATACACACACTCCCATGTACAGTGTAAATGTATCATTTCTCTAACAATGCAGTACTGCAAAAACATTGGATTTGACCTCGACCCGAGTTGACGTAATGTAAACAGGAGCAGGTGCGCTGTATTTGACAACAAATGTGGAGTAGAACGCGCATCGAATTGTAGAAATATCTCCACTGGAAACAGAGAAACGTTCAATTGAATATTGAAGCCTGAATGTGCAGTACTCCAATAACATTCGACTTATCCTCGACCCGAGTTCACATAATGTAAGCAGGAGCAGGAGCGCGGTATTTGCCAGCGATTGTAGACTATATAGCGAATCGAATTGTCGACATATCTCCAATAGAAACGGAGGTACGTTCAAATGAATATTTAAGGTAGAATCTGCAAAATTGCAATTGCAATGAATTAGCCAGGGACCTGATTTGACATAGCAAAACCCGGCTGATGCGCACTGTATTTGGCAACGAATGCGCATCAAGAAGCGCATCAAATTGCCGACATATCTGGAAGGGAAACGGAGATACGAGCAATTCAATATTTCAGACTGAATCTCCAAAACTGCAGTAGCGCTGCATTTGACACGACTCAGAGATAACATAGCGCAAACAAAACGATGTGCGCAGCATTTGGCGGCAAATGTGGAGTACAACGCGCCTCCAATTGTCGACATACTAATAATAGCAGCGGAGATACGTTTAATTGAATACTTAACCCTTAATATGCTAAACTGCAATTACAAAGGAATTGGCAGGAACCAGGATTGATATAGCGCAAAACGGCTGAAGGTCGCTGTATTTGGCAGCAAATGTGGAGTATAACGCGCATCGAAATGTCAGATATCTGGGATAGAAACTGAGATTCGATCAATTCAATACATCAGGCACAATCTCCAACACTGCAATTACGCTGTATTTGACAGGACCTAAATTTGACATAGCGCAAACCGAACGATGTGCGCAGTATTCGGCAGCAAATGTGGAGTATATCGCGGATCGAAATGTCGACATATCTCCAATGGAAACGGAGGTGCGTTCAACCGAATACTGAAGCCTGGATATGCAGTACTAGAAAAATCATGGATTTTTCCTCGACCCGAGTTGACATAATGTAAACACTAGCAGGAGCGCTGTATACTGTAGCAAATGTGGAGTATATCGCGGACCGAAATGTCGACATATCTCCAATGGAAACGGAGGTGCGTTCAACCGAATACTGAAGCCTGGATATGCAGTACTAGAATAATCATGGATTTTTCCTCGACCCGAGATGACATAATGTAAACAAGAGCAGGTCCGCTGTATTTGGCAGCAAATGTGGAGTATAACGCGCATGGAATTGTCGAGATATCTGGAATAGAATCTTTGATACTCTCAATTGAATATTGAAGACTGAACCTTCAAAATTGAAGTTACGCTGGATTTCACAGGGCACATAATTGACATTGCGCAAACCGGTCGATGTGCCCTGTATTTGGCGGCGAATGTGGTGTATAACGCGCATCGAATTGTCGACATACCACCAATAGCAGCTGAGATACGTTTAATTGAATACTGGAGGCTACGTATGCTAAACTGCAAATGCAATAGATTTTTCAGGGACCAGAGTTGACATAGCAAAAATCGGCTGATGCGCGCTATATTCGGCAGCAAATGTTCAGTAGAAAGCACATCAAATTGTCGAAATATCTCCAATGGAAACGGAGGTGCGTTCAACCGAATACTGAAGCCTGGATACGCAGTACTAGAATAACCATGCATATTTCCTCGCCCCGAGCTGACATAATGTAAACAGGAGCAGGTGCGCTGTATTTGGCAGCAAATGTGGAGTATAACGCGCATCGAATTGTCGAGATATCTGGAATAGAAACTGAGATAAGCTCAATTTAAGGCAGAATCTGCATATCTGCAATAACGCTGTACTTGACAGGGCCCAGAGTTGCCATAGCGCAAATCAAATGACGCGCGCTGTATTTGGCAGCTAATGAGGAGTCTAACGCGCACCGATTTGTCGAGGTATCATCAATAGCAGTGTAGATACGTTCAATTGAATATTGAAGCCTGAAAATGCAGTACTGCAACAACATTGGATTTGACCTCGTCCCTAGTTGACATAATGTAAACAGGACCAGGAGCGCTGTATTTGGCAGCAAATGTGGAATACAGCGCGCATCGAATTCTCGAGATATCTGGAATACAAACTGAGATACGTGCAATTGAGTATTTCAGGCAGAACCGCCAAAACGCCAATTACGTTGGATTTCACAGTGCCCAAAATTGACATAGCGCAAACCGAATGACATGCGCTGTGTTTGGCAACATATGCGGAGTAGTGCGCGCATCGAATTGTCGAGATATCTCCAATAGCAGTGTAGATACGTTCAATTGAATATTTAACACAGAATCTGCAAAACTGCAATAACGCTGGATTTGACAAAACACAAAGTTGAAATTGCGCAAACCGGTTGATGTGCGCTGTATTTGGCAGCAAATATGGAATAGGAAGCGCATCAAATTGTCGACATATCTCCAATAGAAACGGAGATACGTTCAATTGAATATTGAAGCAAGAATGTGCAATACTGCAATATCATTGGATTTGACCTCGACTGGCTTTGATACAATGTAAACAGGAGCAGGTCCGCTGTATTTGGCAGCAAATGTGGGTTATAACGCGCATCGAATTGGCGGCTTATTTTCAATGGAAACGGTGGTACATTCAATTGAATACTGAAACCTGGATATGCAGTACAAGGATAACATTGGATTTGACCTCGACCTGAGTTGACATAATGTAAACAGGAGCAGGTCCGCTGTATTTGGCAACAAATGTGAAGTATAATGCAAATCAAGTTGTCGACATATCTGTAATGGAAACTGAGATACGCTCAATTGAATATTTAAGACAGAATCTGCAAAATTGCAATTACTCTGGATTTGACAGGACACACAATTGACATAGCGCAGACCCGCTGAAGGGCGCTGTATTTGGCAGCGAGTGAGGAGTATAATGCGCATTGAATTTTCGACGTACCGCCAATAGCAGCGGAAATACGTTCAATTGAGTACTTAAGCCTAAATATGCTAAACTGCAACTGTAATGAATTTGACAGGATACAGAATTGACATTGCACAAACCGGTTAATATGCGCTGTATTTGGCAGCAAATGTTGGGTGTAACGCGCACCGAATTGTCGAGATATCACCAATAGCAGTGTGGATACGTTTAATTTTATACTGCAGCCTAAATATTCAAAACTGCAATTACAAAGGACTTGGCAGGGACCAGGGTTGAAATTGCGCAAACCTGTTGATGTGTGCTGTATTTGGCGGCGAATGTGGTGTAAAACGTGCACCGAATTGTCGAGATGTCGGATATGTAAGGTTAACGGGCCTTTCTTTTGGAATTTTGGGAAGATTCCCAATACTTTGATCTAAACTGTTTGTTATAGCTATTCATTATAGCATAATAACAGTGGGCTTGGGGTCGAGGTGACACAACTGGTCACCGAACGTAGCCACGGTCACGGGATGAACGTTTTACTCAACGGTAGAAGTATCAATATTGAGGGACACACGTTGTATTAACAAACAAGTCCCAAAGCGGGAGCAATGACGGCTCTACGCGAGTCTGCCTAGTAATGGCGCCTGGAATTTTGTTGATAACTCTGATCGATGCGCATTTGGCAAGTGTGGTCGTGTCAGTCTTTTATTCTTATGATCACCTTGGAGAGATTATACACAACGTCAGTCAGTCAGTCTAAAAGATACCGTACGTCACAGCTAACGTCATCTTGAGAGTCAAAACAAATCCAATAGTTCAAAAAGACATCCCGTTGACCGTGGATTCGTTTGAACCTAAGAACATTGTCTCTACTTTGGGAGTGTCTTATAATTGTTTATTGTTAAACCCTGTTAAATCAACTCTTGTACATAACACTGTAAATATAAATCTCTTTGAACAACTACAATGGCTAATTCCAATGAAGAAACGCAACGCGCCCTAGGAACCAGCGCCAACCTGACAAATCCGACATCAGAAGTGGGATCAGAGCCGTTTTTAACCATGCAAGTGCATATAACTATCATGCGTGAGTTAATACAGAAGCTTGAGCCAAAACCGGGTGCTGAATCGAAAAATCTATCGCTACCGCGTTTTAACCCTGAGATCGCGGGTTCTGGCCCAGCTGCATGTTGTGCAGTCGTAAATCTGATAATGAAAGAAAATCCTTTGCAAAATAGTGTGTTATATTCTGTTTTAAGTTGTGATGTAGAAGGTTCAGCTGCACAATGGCTTACGCAAGTACTGGATGGAAGAGATATTACTTGGTCAAAATTTAAAGACCTCTTTACTGCGCGTTTTGGTGGCAAAAGAACGGCTACCTCAGCGCTAATGAAGATGTCTCATGAAAAACCACTGAAGGATGAAACCATGGGAACTTTCGGTATACGTCTCCGTTCCTTTCTGAAGGCGAGATGGGAAAATTTAACTATGGCCGAAGTGATCAACGCTTCCATGCTATTTCAATTGGTTTCACAAGACCAGCGTTTAGAACGGATTGCACTTACAAGTGATATTAAGACTGAGGATCAATTTCTAAGTGAAATGAGAGCTTTCTCTTACGCAAAGAAGAGGCCGGCGACTTTCTCAGATAACTTTTCTGCGGGACCTGAAGCTAAACGACATAAGCCGCCTGACTTCCGGAATAAGTGTCACTACTGTGGTAATCTTGGACATAAGGAGGCGCAATGTCAAGAAAGAACAAAATCTGGCAAACAGGGGAACATACGAAACTCGGAGGAAAATCAACCAGCCGCATCGTCAAAGGTTACATGTTTCAAGTGTCAAGAGGAGGGTCATATTGCGCCTAGTTGTCCGTTGTTGCGGAAAGGAAAAAACAGCAGCTCACCCTAAGGAAGTTATAATTCCAATAGCGAGAGACGGGTCGACTTCTGTGTAAAGAAAACTTCAATTTGTAGATTGACTCATCTGGGTGAGTCGTTTCCATTTTACCTTGATTCCAATCTTCAATCCATTATCTACGATTCTCTCGATTGTAAACGCTGTTAAATATTACCGACACTGTTGTATGGATAAGAATTCCTTGTTGTTACAGTTTGAAATTCTTTGAAGGCGTCCAGTAAAAAAGGAAATCTAAATGACAGGGTCCACAGGTGGTGGGCATTACAAACTTTTAA
Organism: Bombus pratorum; assembly: GCA_930367275.1. Taxonomy (NCBI): domain Eukaryota; kingdom Metazoa; phylum Arthropoda; class Insecta; order Hymenoptera; family Apidae; genus Bombus; species Bombus pratorum. Next base: position 1,050,538 of record OV883992.1, read on the forward strand.
TTTAACATTATGTATTGAGAAGGAAGACGAATAGCACACGTAGATTTCTTTTCGCGGAATTCCATAGATATTGATCATGTTGAAATTAACAAAATTAGAGAAAAAGAAATTAATCTGACTGAAGTTTCTAAAGGTTGGTCGCTAGCGGAACAGCGTCGTGATTTTCAATTTTAGAAATTGTTACTAAGTTATAAAATGATGAGCTCGCGGAAGCTATTGCAAATATGTATGAATCACGGTCTAGTGCCCTTTGCTGCAAGATACCAAGAAAATGCAGGACTTTTTGTTTGACTGTCTCAAGAGGTTTTAAATGGTCCGTTATTAATCACGTGCATCAGTCAAATATGCACTTAGATTGGGATAAAACGGTTGGGAAGCTGTATGAGTATTACTGGCTCGAAGGAATGGCGAAATATGTTCGTATATTCGTAGAGAACTGTCACGCTTACCAGGTTACCAAGACAAGTTCAGGCAAAGTACAAGCCGAACTATATCCTAAGATCAGCAATGGATACGGAGATACGTGCAATTTAATATTTAAGACAGAATCTGCAAGATTGCAATTACAATGAATTTTTCAGGGACCTGAGTCGACATAGCGCAAACTGGCTGATGAGCTCTGTTTTTGGCAGCAACTGTGGAGTAGAATGCGTGCCGAATTGTAGAGATATCACCAATAACAGCGGAGATACGTTTAATTGAATACTCAAGCCTAAATATGCCGAACTGTAATTGCACTGGATTTGATAGAATACAAAGTGGATATTACGCAAACTAGTTGATGTACGCTGTATTTGGCAGCAAATGTTGGGTGAAACGCGCACCGAAATGTCGAGATATCACCAATAGCAGTGTGGATAGGTTTAATCGTATACTGCAGCTTAAATATTCAAAACTGCAATTCCAAAGGACTTGGCAGGGACCAGGGTTGACATTGCTCAAACCGTTTGATGTGCGCTGTATTTGGCATCAAATGTGGAGTATAACACGCATCAAATTGTCGACACATCTGCAACTATTCACGCCTAGATATGCAAATCTTCAATAACAATGAATCTGACGGAGCCCAGAGTTGACATAGCGCATACCGAAAGATGTGACCTGAATTTGGCAGCGAATGTGTTGTATAGCGCGCATCGAATTGTCGACATACCACCGATAGCAGCGCACATACGTTTAATTAAATGCTTAAGCCTAAATATGCTAAACAGAAATTACAATGGATTTGACAGGATACAGAGAAGACATTGCGCAAAGCGGCTGATGTGCACTGTATTTAGCAGCAAATGTGGTGTATAACGTGCATCGAATTGCCGACAGATCGCCAATGGAAACGGTGACACGACCAATTGAATATTGAAGCCTGGATATGCAGTACTGCAAAAACATTGGATTTAACCTCGACCCGAGTTGACAAAATGTAAACAGGAGCAGGAGCGCTGTATTTGGCAGCAAATGTGTAGTATATCGTCGATCGAATTGTCGAGATAACTCCAGTGGAAACGGAGATACGTTCAATTGAATATTGAATACTGGATATGCAATACTTCATAAACATTGGATTTGACCTGGACCCGAGTTAACCTAATGTAAACAGGAACAGGTCCGTTTTATTTGGCAGCAAATGTGGTGTATAACGTGCATCGAATTGCCGACAGATCGCCAATGGAAACGGTGACACGACCAATTGCATATTGAAGCCTGAATGTGCAGTACTGCAAAAACATTGGGTTTGTCCTCGACCCGATTTGATCTAATGTAAACAGGAGCAGGTGCGCTGTATTTGGCAGCAAATGTGTAGTATATCGTGGATCGAATTGTCGAGATAACTCCAGTGGAAACGGAGGTACATTTAATTGAATACTGAATCCTGGACATGCAGAACTGCAATAACATTGCATTTGTCCTCGACCCGAGTTGCCATAACGTGAACAGGAGCAGGTTTTCTGCATTTAGCAGCATTTGTGGAGTCGTGCGCGCATCGATTATTCGAGATATCCGGAATTGAAACTGAGATACGTTCAATTGAATATTTAAGACAGAATTATCAAAACAGCTATAACGCTGCATTTGTCTGGGCCCACAGTTGAGATAGCGCAATCCGAATGACGTGCGCTGTATTTGCAGTATATGTGGAGTAGTGCGCGCATCGAAATGTCGACATATCTCGACTGGAAACGGAGATACGTTCAATTGAGTATTTAAGCCTAATATGCTAAACTGAAATTACAAAAGATTTAGCAGGGACCAGGGTTGAGATAGCGCAAAGCGGCTGATGTGCACTGTATTTGTCTGCAAACGTGGAGAAGAACGTGCATCGATTTGTCGACATATCTCGAATGGAAACGGAGATACGTTCAATTGAATGTTGAAGCGTGGATATACAGTACTGCAATAACATTGGATTTGACCTCGACCCGAGTGGACATAATGTAAACAGGAGGAGGTCCGCTGTATTTGACAGCAAATGTGGAGTATAACGCGCATCGAAATGTCCAGATATTTGGAATAGAAACTGAGATTCGATCAATTCAATATTTCAGGCAGAATCCTCAACACTGGAATAACAGTGTATTTGACAGAGCCCAAATTTGGCATAGCGCAAACCGAACGATGTACGCAGTATTCGGCAGCAGATGTGGACTATATCGCGGATCGAAATGTCGACATATCTCCAATGTAAACGGAGACACGTTCAATTACATCAACCGGTTTGCGCAATGTCAACTCTTCGTCCTGCCAAATCCAGCGGAATTGGCGTTTTGGAGATTCTGTCTTAAATATTCAATTGAACGTATCTCAGTTCCTATTCAAGATATCTCGACGACTCGATGCGCGATATACTCCGCATTTGCTGTAAAATACAGCAAACGTCATTCGGTTTGCGCTATGTCAACTCTGGGCCCTGTGAATCGCAGTATTACTGCAGTTTTGCAGATTGTGTCTTAAATATTCAATTGAGCGTATCTCAGTTTCTATTCCAGATTTCTCGTCAATTCGATGCGCTTTCTTCGCCCAATTTGCTGCCAAATACAGTGCATATCAACCGGTTTGCGCAATGTCAACGGTGTATCCTTCCAAATTCATTGTAATTGCAGTTTAGCACAATTAGGCTTAAGTATTCAATTAAACGTATCGCCGCTGCTATAGGTGGCATGTCGACAATTCGATGCGCTTTATACTTCACATTTGCTGCCAATAACTGCGCACATCAAGCGATTTGTGCAATGTCAACTCTTCGTCCTGCCAAATCCAGCATAATTGGCGTTTTGGAGATTCTACCTGAAAAATTCAATTGCACGTACCTGAGGCTCTATTTCAGATATCGCAATCTATTCCAGATATTCCAATTCGATCTGTGCTCTACTCCACATTTGCTGCCAAATACAGCGCACATCAGTCAGTTTGAGCTTTGTCAACTCAGGTTCCTGGCTAATTAATTGTAATTGCAATTTTGTAGATTCTGTATTCAATATTCAATTGGACGTTTCTCCGTTTCCATTGGACATATGTCGACAATTCGATGCGCGTTCTACTCCACATTTGCTGCCAAATACAGTGCACATCAGCTGATTTACGCTATGTCAACTCAGTGAACTTCCAAATCCAGCGCATTTGCAATATTGCAGATTCTGCCTTAAATATTCAAATGAACGTAATTCCGTTTCCATTATAGATATGTCGACAATTCGAACCGCGTTTTACTCCAAATTTGCTAAAAAAATGCAGAACAACTGGTCCTGTTTACATTATGTCAACTCGGGTCGAGGACAAATCCCATGTTAATTCAGTACTGCATATTCATGCTTCAATTTTCAATTGAACGTTTCTCCGTTTCCGTTGGAGATATGTAGACAATTACATGCGCGTTATGCCGCACATTTGCTGACAAATACAGTGCACACCAACCGGTTTGCACAATGTCAACTGTGTATCCTGTCACATCCATTGTAATTGCAGTTTAGCATAATTACGCTTAAGTGCTCAATTAAACGTATCTCCGCTGCTATCGGTGGTATGTCGACAATTCGATGCGCATTGTACTCTTCATGCTCTTCAACGCCTTCAAGTATTTTGTCTGTCAGCTATTTGTACTTTCTAAATTGCCCATAAATACGTTAATAATTTCTTTTAGGGGTTCCAAGACAGATCAATTATTGTATTAAGAAAGTTGTTGTTCCATTTGGAGGATTGCGGTTGATCTTTTTTCGAATGCAGAACAATTTCTGCGACACACCCGTCAAGAAAGGGCATGCAGCTTCACAGTAACAGATAGCATGGGTGTTCAAATTTTTTACTTTACGCGTGTTTAGGACTGATGTCGTACTTTTAGTCGAAAGTGATTCCACGCTGTGTCAGTGGAAGCTAAATCGATTAAATTGCCGCTCTTAACGTTCAAAATACAGGAAGGATTTTTTAATATGGATAACGTGGCTAAAACATCTCAAATCAAATTTTTAACTGTTAATGAAAAGCTTCGTAATTCAAACACATTTGTATATACCATTTACTCGTCTTCTCCTATTTTATATTCGTGTTAATCTCAAGAAATAGAATCAGTATAAAAGAAAGAGCAATACTTATCTTGGAACTGAGTGGAGTTTAAGAAAGTTTAATCGAAGCAATGTATCGAATAAAAGCTGAATAAAGCGGCAAACGTGAAGCGGTGTGATATAGGAATTCCAAAATTGGATATTAGAATTCTAGGAAGGTGACATCGAACTAACAATTCTACGAATATTCGATTATAACCTGGGAGCAAGCATCCATAATCATTTTCTCTGTCTATGATTGTATTATATCCGTTAATAATAATATGTAATTTCTTGTTCATCTCTTTATCTCTTCAGGTCTCGTAGGGGAAGGAAATGAAAGTATTCTGCGTGTTGTAGACTCATTCTTAAACTATTATAACGTAACTATCTCCCGTTCTACATTTACGTGTTTCATTGCTTGCCTGCGACAGCTGTAACTTAAGGCATAACAGGTTTTGGCACCCCTGTATCGTGCAAACATCTGTATCATTGCAATGAAAGCGAGGCTATCGAAACGTTGCGGTGTAGACACTTTACACAGTAAAAGTTTTCAACCAATGTTATGGTAGTGCTCATAGCCGATTGACAGCGGCCACAGCCTATATGTAAATCGAGCATTGGAGGCACGTGTTAGGTAATGTACAGACCAATTGTACGGTAGATATTCGGTTCTAGTCGCTGTATGGTTCGTACAAGTCAGCACTAGATTATTGCAGCTCTTCATTTCCCTTCGGTCGCCTAGAATTATTCACTGCCGTGACGGTAAATGTCAACAGTGACTTGGTTCTGCTACCTTGCACACTCGATTAGCATTATTTCAATTGTGATATATTGTTATGAAATAATTCAACGCTCATTGATTTGTCTGGTGAAAATCTGCTTCTGAGCGACGGCAATATGTACATGAACGCACAAGACAGATGCAGCAATGTTCTTAGACACATGGTATTCAAGATTCCACTTGAACTCATTCTACCCGGTCAGTACAAGCGCCAATGAGCACGAATTCATGAGATATATATATGTAAACTCCCTAAGGATTAAACGCCGATAAACAAAGGGACTTTCTCTGTTTAACGGACAGTGTGACCTTACTTGTTGTTACGGACAACCGATTTGCCAAACAGTCATTTCACAGACGGACGCTTAGAGAAGAAGAAGGATTTAGAGCGTTAGAAATAGACACGATCATAAGAGAGAAATTATTATTCAGAGTATTGGAGATTGACAGAGGAAAAGCGGTAGTTTAGGACGTGGAAAATCGATTCTCGATTTTCAGGTAGACCTTGTACAAAGCTTTGTCATTTTAATCATTAATTGTTGTTTACCTCTGTATTTTATTTAAGTATTGTTACAATAAACTCGATTTTCAGATTTTAGAATCGATAACTGAATTATCCTAGAATTGAGCATTATATATATGTATGAAATTACATGCACACGCGATCGATTCTGACTGACCAGAACTCTCACCCGGAAGCGGAACACGCCATCCACCGTGACGAGCAGCACATATATATGTCTCAATTCTCAGTCAGGCCGTCAGTCGTGAACGCGCAACAGTAGAAGCAACATGGAGTTTTTTAGATCTCTATTACGCGTCGTTGGTCTGTTCGTGCCAAGCAAGGTAGATATCATTTCCGAACTACCACTGGAGATTTCGCACTTGATACTTCGAAAATTGGATCCCCCGACCCTGCAGAGCGCCGTGCTTGTCTCGCGCAAATGGTTGAACGTATGTAGATCGGACAAGTGTCTACGGCGGAGAGCACGACGTCACATGCGACATACGAGAAAGCGAGTCAGGGAAGAGTTTCTCGGACCAGCAGCCGCGAAAGCTGCCAACCAAGAATCAAGCAGTAGAGTACGTGGTGGTAGGAACCTAAGGCGCGAAGTAAGCTTATCCGCTGCTCGTGCGGCGGTCGTCGTTGGAAGGCCACGTGGTCCTCCGAAAATTTCGAAGCGAAATCGTCCCATCGATGTTGGATCACAAAAATGTATCAGATTTTAATTGATAGTATGTACCTTAATTTGACTGCTTGCTTTTGCGAGAACTTGAAACGGTCTTGTCCTGCGAAAATTATTCGGAACTGTACCGTAAGTCTTGAAATAAAATGGTTCCATTGAGAGGGCAATTTGTTTCAGTCGCGGCAATATTCTGACGAAATATCGACAATGTAACTTACATTGACGCTGAGTCGTGCAATGCGTTGCATTGCTTCCGTTGAAGTGGAATACTATCTGTATCGTAACAGGCCCATTATTGAATATTAAATTCAACGTATCACCGCTGCTATTGGAGATTTGACGCTAACTAGATGTGAGATGAATTCCTCATTCGGCTGCCAGATACAGTGCAAATCAGCCGATTCGCGCCATGTCAACTCTGGTACCCGTCAAATCCAGCGTAATTAGAATTTTGCACCTTCAGGCTTAAATATACAAATCAATTTATCCCCACTTCTATTGCAGATATGTCAACAATTCAATACGAGTATACTCCACATATGCTGCCACATACAGCGCGCATCAGCCGTTTTTTGCTATGTCAAACCTGGTCTCTGCCAAATGCTTCGTAATTGCAGTATAACATATTTAGGGTTACGTATTCAATTCCACGTGCCTCAGTTTCTATTCCAGATATCTCGACAATTCGATGCGCGTTATACTCCACATTTGCTGCCAAATACAGCGCACCTGCTCCTGTTTACATTACGTCTACTCGGGTCGGGGTTAAATTCAATGTTTTTGCAGTACTGCATTGTTAGAGAAATGATACATTTACACTGTACACGGGAGTGTGTGTAAGCGTCAGAGGACGTCCAGGACTTAGTTGAGACACATGTCTGTTGTTAGTGCTTAGAAGCTTCTAAAATAGTCGGTTGACAACAAGCGTGCGTACAAGACGGTTATCGAGGTCTTCATAGTGTAATGTTGGTGTATAGCTGTTGTGTGAAATAAAGTAAAGTATTTGTATTTCCGAATCCTCTCATTACCTTAGCATGGTCGCAGAGCGTTAATCTTGCGAATTAGTTTGGGTGAGTTTAGTAAGGGAAGAAATTTTCAAGGTTATAAAATAAAGGAAAATTACTTCGAGCACGTAGGAACGCTAGAGTAAAGAATAGAAAATCAAATAAAATGGACAGATCGGTAACAATAATCCCGATATTTGATGGCGAGGATTATGGGATGCGGAAGAAGAGAATAATAATGTATTTAAGATATAAAGAATGCGATACTGTTATAACTCGAGTGAAGACCAGAACAGACAATACAGACTGGGACAAAAAAGATCTGAAGGCAATAAATATAATTTATAGTGCAATATCGAACAGACAATTGGAATATATTTGAGAAGAAAAAACTACATATGGAATAATGAGAAGGCTTGATGAAATGTACTTAAGAGAGTCGGCGGCACTACAGGTCGTGTGTAGAAGGAGATTGGAGAGGATAAGTCTCGATAACGACAGTAATTCAGAATCATTCTTTGCTTATTTTGAGAAATTGATAAACGAATTAAAATGTGCCGGCGCACTAGTGAATGAGAGGGAAAAGCTAAATTACGTGCTAACCGCATTACCTGAAGAGTATAGCTACATAGCGTAGTAAAAGAAGAGAATCAAACGGTAGCGTACGTGAGGAATAAGACCGAAATGGCAGAATAGAAGGATAAATCCAATCGAGGAGAAAGGCAAACCAACGCCTTTTCTGCAAAAAAGGAAGGATGCTTCAAATGTGTAAGAGAGGGACACTTTGCGAGAGAGTGTCATAATAGCGTCCAAGCGGGAAGCAGTAACGGCTATTGGCATGGGTCAACACGTGATCGAAGCAGAGGAAGAGAAGCAACGGCTATACGAGCAGGGGTCGTGGAAACTTCCATCGTCAATCAACAACCGGCACAGGCGAGCATGGAAACTCAGAAGCAGGCACATGGATAGCAACGGCGCACGCAGCACACAACAGCGAGATAAGTAAGAACGAAATAGTGTGTGTATTAGATAGCGGTTTTACCGATCACATATAACCTAAATTACTTTGAGAAATGTAGTGACCTTAAGGAACCGGTAAATATATGTCGGAGATGAAAGAACACCGGAGCCTTTGGATAATCCCGCAACATTGTAATCTAAAGTTTACTATAGCTGTAATTAAACAATTGTAGTTATTCAACCCGATTGTAATTGTCAGAGATTTGTGACGGTGAGCTTGGGCTCGAGGCGACAGTCAGTCGCCAACGTATTCGCGGTCAAGGGATGAAGGCTTTGTCTAACATAGGTATGGAGTAATTCTATAGCTCTCCTTAAAAGAAATATTTGTAGTGGCACGCAACAGTAAACGTTCCAACGGTTTCTGTCCCGTGGCTCGCCATACGCAGATTCTATTCTTCGGGTATGATGGTTACCAGATGCAGACGCGTCTCCACAGTACGTGATCAGCTAGCCCGAGGGCCGTTATAAACACTAAGATCTAGTTACCTAAAGTCCTTCAAACCGACAAACAGTCTTTGTCCCAACTACGGGAAGATAGGGGAGATCTATCTTTTCAACGAATGACATCTCCCACTACCAACTTTCCCTCGAAGGCGGCTAGCATCTTTTTTTAACCATCGATATGGAGATTGACCAATTAGCAGCAACGTCAATTTCCCTTACTTTCCGAACGAAGGCTATCCCCGACGAACCCGATGGTCTCGTGTCCTTAGACACACCCCGTTATAGTTTTCCTCTGTGGCATCGTCGGGACAGGAAAGTCATTCTCTCTCGCGATTTCGTTGACCAAAGAGTAACGTCTTTACGATCGGTAATTACTCGGACTTAGAACGTTCATCTATCATCCTGTTGACCACTGATTCGTTATCGAACCTGGATTCATTGTCACAATCAGCTCTATCATATTATCGTCGCTATTACTCATATCCTCTTGTAGTGTCCACATTCGTACCGATACGTATTAGCGACATTCGCGACGGTAAAGTACGTAAAGGTTCATTAAACGCCCAAAGTTCCATATAATATATATATATATATATAGATATAACTGAAATTGAAGTTGAACTGGAAAATGTAAAGGCGGAGAAAACAGAATTAGAAATTGCGAAGGCAGGAAAAAAGATATCTAGAAAGAATGACAATGTAAATGGTCTTAGTTCTACAACAGATGTACCAAACAATATAAAAGACGAAAAGGAAGTTGCAGATAAGGAAAATACGAAAAATATGAATGAAAGTGAAACAGAAAAACCAGAGAGAGACATAAGATTTATAGTTAAATCTGCAAATTATTCCATAGATAGTACAAAATTTGTGAAACAAAGGGATAAGATATTTACAAATGCACGTTTGAAGAAGTTGAATGATAGGAGAAAACGTTTCAGACATAATTATATCGTGGAGACGAATGTACACATATTTCGGAAAGTACGGAAATTTCACAAAGAAAAATTCTAAACAAGTTGAAGTTCATTACCACTACGTTCACGAATGATTAAAGGAAAATAAAATAGATATAATTAAAGTAAGTACGGACGAAAATACTGCGGATATTTTTACGAAAGCACTGTGTAGGGAAAAATTTGAAAGGTTTAGGTCATAGATGAGTGTAAAATAAGAGAAATGTAAATAAAGCGATAAATGTTAAATATTCTGTTACTTGATTCGACAAGTATGTAAATACAATAAAGTGAATAGTATAAATGTAAGGAGGCGTGTTAGGGAAATGATACATTTACACTGTACATGGGAGTGTGTGTGTAAGCGTCAGGGGACGTCCAGGTCCTAGTTGAGACAAAAGTCTGTTGTTAGTCCTTAGAAGCTTCTAGAATAGTCGGTTGACAACAAGCGTGCGTGCAAGACGGTTATCGAGGTCTCCAGAGTGTAATATAGATGTATAGCTGTTGTGTGTGAAATAAAGTTGTTGAGAATTGTGGATCTTTAAAGCCGAAATAATGTTATAGGAACACTAAATTTACACTGAGGATTCATATTAAAATAGTTATCTATTTATTTCACGGACGATTCCTTATATTTTCATCGATACACACTTGCACGCGTCTCGGCACCTTCTTCCATACCCGACTCTTAACCGACTGTCTAGTTTACAGTCATCTGTTTTTTTGGGACGCCGTGCGCACATACATACTTACACACACTGATATATACATATAAGTATATCTACTACGCGCCAAACCCAGTCCAGCACAGAAAATTATACATATCTCAACAAAAGTAAATTATTTGTATTTCCGAATCGTCTCATTACCTTAACATGCATATTCATGCATCAATATTCAATAGAACGTATGTCCGTTTCCATTTCATATTTGTCCACAATTTGATGCGCTTTCTACTCCACATTTGCTGCCAAATACAGCGCGCATCAGCCGGTTTTTGCTATGCCAACCATTGTCCCTGCCAAATCCTTTGTAGTTGCAGTTTAGCATATTTAGGGTTAATTATTCAATTAAACGCATGTGCGCTGCATCGTTGGTATGCCGACATTTCCATGCGTCTTATACTCCACATTTCCTGCCAAATACAGCGGACCTGCTCCAGTTTACATTATGTCAATTCTGATCGAGGTCAAATCCAATGTTATTGCAGTACTGCATCTCCAGTCTTCAATATTCAATTGAACATATCTCCGTTTCTATTGGAGATATCTCGACAATTCGAAGTGCGTTATACCCCACATTTGTTGCCAAATACAAGCGCACATTAACCCGTTTGCGCAATGTCAACTCAGTGCCCTGCATAATCTAGCGCAATTGCAATTTTGCAGATTCTACCTTAAATATTCAATTGAATATATCCCCGTTCCCATTGGACATATGTCGACAATTCGATGCGCGCACTACTCCACTTATGCTGCAAATACAGCGCACGTCATTCCGTTTGCGCTATGCCAACTCCGGGCCCAGTCAAATACAGCGTTATGGTTGTTTTGATGATTCTGTCTTAAATATTCAATTGAGCCTATCTCAGTTTCAATTCCGGATATCTCGAATATTCGATGCGCGCACTACTCCACAAATGCTGCCAAATGCAGCGCACCTGCTGCTGTTCACATTATGGCAACTCGGCTCGAGGACAAATCCAATGTTATTGCAGTACTGCACATTCAGGCTTCAATATTGTATTGAACGTATCTCCGCTTCCGTTGGACATATCTCGACAATTCGATGCGCGTTATCCCCCACATTTTCTGCCAAATACAGCGCACATCAACCGGTTTGCGCTATCTCAACTGTGGGCCCTGTCAAATACAGCGCTGTTGCAGTTTTGCACATTCTGTCTTAAATATGCAGTTGAGCGTGTCTCTGTTTCAATTCCAGATATCTCGACAATTCGATCCGCGATATACTCCACATTTTCTGCCAAATGCAGCGCGCCTGCTCGTGTTTACATTATGTCAACTCGGGTCGAGGTCAAATCCAATGTTAATGCAGTACAGCATATCCAGGCTTCAGTATTCAATTGAACGCACCTCCGTTTCCATTGGAGATATGTCGACAATTCGGTCCGCGATATACTCCACAATTGCTGCCAAATACAGTGCTCCTACTCCTGTTTACATTACGTCAACTCGGGTCAACGACAAAACCAAGGTTATTGCAGTACTGCGCATTCAGGCTTCAGTTTTGGCGGAAGTGAAAAGGGGAATGGCTTGGTGGAAAGAGAATGAGCGTATCGTCCCGGTACTACTGGTGGACTCGTCGGTAAGGCTATGCCCGGTAGTCCCTGCTTAAGACGTAGAGGGAGTCTCGCTAGGTGCGGTGTTTGTATGAAGTGTCCGAATATTCGACCGCTAGCGTGATAGACAGACTCGTTGTCCTCGTAGCCCTCTGTCGTTGGTGGTCGGTACCCGCGGATCGCCCGGGAGGTGTTGCGCCACGTTGATGCCTCGACCTGTCCGCGTCCCGTTGATACCGATCCGCCACACAGTATTCAATTGAACGCACCTCCTTTTCTATTGGAGATATCTCGACAATACGATCCGCGATATACTCCACAATTACTGCCAAATATAGCGCGCATCAGCCAGATTGTGCTATGTCAACCCTGATCCATGTTAAATCATTTGTAATTGCAGTTTAGCATATTTTGGTTTAAGTATACAATTGAACGTATCTCCACAGATATTGGTGGTATGTCGACAATTCAATGTGGGTTACACTCCTCATTTGCTGCCAAATACAGCGCCCTTCAATCGGTTTGCGCTATGTCAACTCTATGCTGTGACAAATCCAGCGTAATTACAATTTTGCAGATTCTGCGTTTAATATTCAATAGAACGTATCTCCGTTTAGATTGGAGATATGGCGACAATTCCATCCGTGATATACTCCACATTTGCTGCCAAAGACAGCGCACCTGGCCCTCCTTACATTATGGCAATTCGGGGCGAGGTCAAAGCCAATCTTATTGCAGTACTACAGAACCATGCTTCAATATTCAATTGAGCGTATCTCGGGTTCCATCGGAGATATGTGGACAATTCGATGCGAGTTAAATCCCACATTTGCTGCCACATACGGTGCACGTCATTCGGTTTGCGCAATGTCAATAGTGTATCCTGTCAAATCCATTGTAATTGCAGTTTAGCATATTTAGGTTTAAGTATACAATTAAACGTATGTCCATAGCTATTGGTGGTATGTCGAAAATTCGATTCGCGATATACTCCACATTTACTGCCAAAGACAGTGCAACTGCTCCTCGCTACATTATGACAACCCGAGGCGTGATCAAATCCTACGTTATTGCAGTACTGCATAATCATGCTTGAATATTCAATTGAACGTATCTCGGGTTCCATCGTAGATATGTCGACAATTCGATACGAGTTAAACCCCACATTTGCCGCCACATACGGTGCACATCAATCAGTTTGCGCAATGTCAACTCTGAGTCCTGACAAATCCAGTGTAATTGCAGTTTAGCATATTTAGGCTTAAGTACTCAAATAAACGTATCATTGGTGCTTTGTCGACAATTCGATGCGCGTCATTCTCCTCACTCGCTGACAAATACAGCGCCCTTCAGCCAGTTTGCGCTATGTCAACTATGTGTAATGTCACATCCAGCGTAATTGCAATTTTGCAGATTCTGTCATAAATATTCAATTGAGCGTATCTCAGTTTCCATTCCAGTTATCTCGACAGTTCGAATCGCATTATACTCTACATTTGCTACCAAATACAGCGAACATCAACCGGTTTGCGCAATATCAACTCCGGTCGTGAATAAATCCAATGTTTTTGCAGTACTGTATATTCAGTATTCAATATTTCATTGAACGTTTTTACACTGCTATTGGTAATATCTCGACAAATCGATGTACATTATACTGCCAAATACAGCGTACATCAGCCGGTTTTCGCTATGTCGTACTTTTTTTTTATAACGAGGAGGGGAAATTCTATTACGCATACCCAAAGACCCGCGTCCCCGGTTTATGTAGGACTCGGCAGATGACATCGCCATCCTCATTACCTTTCTGCTACGGTACTCGAGGCACCAACACAGTACAGTCATTCGACATTACTTCAGTTTGGCCTCTACACCACGTACCGAATCCTTTATCTCCTCTCCTCGACTCTGGCCCTTCTTCTCCCCTTTCCTTCCATTCCTCTCCTTGACCTCCATCTCCCTTTCTTTAGAAAACCGGCATTTCATCGCCTGTGTACAGAAATCGCGAAACCTGTTCCACAACGGCTCCTCCGCGGCCATCTTCTCAACGACCCGGTTCTCCAATTTAGAATCTTCACCGATCTCGACCTCCAACTCCGTTCTCTCCTCCGTCCATCTACGGCACCAAAAGAGCACATGCTCGGTGTCATCCATCCTCGCACCACAATCCCAACAGCTGGTGTGCGAGTCCTTGCCGATCCTATGACGGCAACAGTTAAAGATACCGTGTCCCGTAAGGATCTGCATCGTATGGTAGTTGATCCTTCTGCTTCTTTTGTAGAAGATCAGCGGATCTTCAACCAGTTTCCTAGTCCAATTGCAGGGGTTGTGGAGCGCCCACTCTAATCTCCACCTGTCCTCTGCCTCCGTCTCCAACTCCTTCATTTCTTCCTGCCCAACATGTGCCATTTCTTCAGGGCTCTCGTTGATCCGCCTCTTCACTCTATACTGCTTTCACCGCAACCATGCCTTGATGTATATCGGCATGCTACCGGTAAGCACACACAGAGCCCCATGTGACACCGTACGGTAGGCGGTAGACGTACGGATCAACGCTGCCCTTTGCGCCCTTCTCATGATCGTCCTATTTCTTTCTCTTTCCAGAGAGGAGGCCCATATCGGTGCGCCATATAGTAACACAGACTCCCACACCCCATAATACAGTCTCCTGACTAAATCGTTGGGCCCACCGACGTTTGGGAGTAGACTCCGTATGGCGTCCAAGAACCGTTCAGCTTTATCACAAACTGCTTTGAGGTGGGGGGGGGGGAGAATCCCCTAGCATTATCCAACACCACCCCTAGGTACTTCACAACACGGCTAGTGGAAATCTCCCCCCCCCCCATCCCTCAAATCAAGATTAAAAATTTTCGGAATCCTCTTCCTAGTTAAGAGGATAACCTCCGTCTTCTCCCTGGCCAGGTGCAATCCAGCCTCGCAGCACCACCTGGTGGCCAAGGCTATGACCGCCTTTATTCCTTCATTGATGTCGTGGGACCCTCTGACCTTGAGTAGCCATAACCTAACCGCCATATCGTCTACGAATGCTACTGCTTCGGTATCCTTCTCCCGGTCCAGAGCCTCCAGCACCCCGTCATATACTAGATTCCACAGAAACGTTCCTAAGAACGACCCCTGCGGGACCCCTGCGTACGCGTTCCTCCTTACTACACCGTCACGACAGTGTACCTATATTCTCCTCTCAGCCAGATAGTCCGCTAACAACTCCTGCAACCGAAACGGTAGCCGTCACCTTCGAATCTCCTCCATTATCCTCTCCCACCTTAGAGTGTTGAAGGCGTTCTTCACATCAAGGGCGACCAGAACACACACCAGGCCCTTCCTTCTACACTCTTCAGCAACTGCGACCGTCCTATCCAGGGATACAAGAGTCCCCCACTTACTCCTGAAGCCATACTGGTCCCTATGGAAGGGATCCTGACCAATGCTCCTCTCAGTGAGCATTTTCAGCGAGTGCTCCCACACCTTGCTCAACGCCCGCAGTATGCTAATCGGCCTATACGCCGATGACGCCGCTGGATCTTTACCAGGCTTGGGTATTAGTACCACCCTTGCCTCTTTCCATACCGCCGGTATTTTTCCACAGGTATTTATTCCGTTGATCACTGTCAGGAGCACGCTAAGTCTTTGCTCCGCCAATAACCTCACTACAGTGCCAGGAATCCCATCCACTCCAGCCGCCTTCCTGGGATCGCATTTCCCAACGGTTATCCCCATGCCTGCTTCCTCGATGCCAAACCCTCCTTCTTCGCCAAATAGGATCGACGTCTCTTCCTGCGTAGGCGGTCGCAGTTCCTGCCTGGTGACAAAGAGGTCATCTAGGATTCCCTCCACCCTATCTCTTCCAAGGGGCTCCATTGGCGCCGACCGCATCATTTCCTTCCGCACTACACGATACGGCCTGCCCCATGGATCCTGGTCTAAGGTGACACAGAACCCCTTCCAACTCTCCTCCTTGCTACGCCCGATCGCCCTTTTTAGTCGCCTCCTAACGTCCTTGCATTTGGCCAACAGGACCTCGGCAGCATCCTTGCGGGCCGCCACCGTACGCTGAGCTCTTCTACTAGCTCTTTGGGTTTCGTTCCTTAACATAGCGAGCTCATCGCTCAACCAATAGTTGGCGTTCCCCTTTGCACCCACTGGGAATCTCCTCTTCAGGTCCACGGCACTCGTATGCTCCAAACTCTTCTGCAGTCGTTCGCCGCATGCCGTCGCGTCATATTTAAAACCGTTTCCATTATATACTCCGTCAAATTTATTTATATAATTCTCTACATCCATCTCTTTCGTCAAGTGTCTAAAAGCGCCACCCTCCACCCGCTTAATATTATCCCTAAACCTCAATATAAAATTGGACAGAGGCTGAGTACCAATCCAGGACCCTACTCCCCCTTCAACTCAGCCTCATTCGTCTATTAACACTAAGTATATCAGGGAAGCTAGTCCCTCCATTTCTCAGGAAGGAGTAGCTTCCCGTCGTCCTAATGGATATAAGGTATAACATCCAGCAGGCATGTTCCCCTACGTTCCGTCTTAGAGCCCCGCCCCACACTGAGGATTTCGCATTAAAGTCACCGGCAACCATAATCGCCGGTGTTCTTTTCCTCCCCACCTTTATGACCCCTTCAAGTTTCTTCAAATAATCGTTGAACTGGACCTTACCCTTATTGGGGGAACAATACCCACTGACGCAAAACACATCACCAACCCTATCCCCCACAATCCCTACATTTCTTATCAGGGTCTCGCTCGCCGCATGTTTTCCATTCAACAGGGTGGTCCATACCGATGCATCCCCACCCACGTCATTAAACCAATAAGGCAATTGCCTATAGGGTTCGGAGATGACCACTATGTCCTTGTGTTCCCCACACTGCTCCAGGGAAGACAGGATACCTTTCATCATGTTACCAATCTCTCTTATCCCTTCATCCTTCTCTTTGTCCAACTTTAACCTCTTCAACACCATGTTGCTCATCTTAACCTCCCCTGCCATGGCTTGTGTGAGCCCTTTCAACTCTGCCCTGGAGATCATAAAGTCCTGGTCGTCCACATCGCTAATCTGCGTATCGTCTCTCGCACTATCCTCGGCTTCGCTACCCATAGCCGATCTCGCGGATTTCACGCTGACGTTCCTCTCAAGCACTCTCCTAGCCAGCCTTTTAGCGCAGAGCAGTCCTTTCCCTGCTACCGGCGTACTGTGGTCACACCCTCTTGTCCCAAAGGAACCCTCCGATTCCTCAACCACTCCAACCTCCGTCCTTTCACTAATCATAGAACTCCTCTGAAGCCTCTCACTCGGTTTAGAGGGGCAGATATCCTCACTCCCCCCCTCCCCATTTCTTATCGGAATAACCGAGATTATCACATTCTCCTTCGGTTTCACGTCAATCACCGTCCGCGGGGTCTCTACTCGCGCTGTCGCCTTCTTTAGCTTGCCCTTCTCCATTTCCTTTTTCCCAGTAGCTATTGCCGCACAAGGGGGTGCCTGGGGTCCCATCCCCCCCCACCGTTATTTCAGTAACATGATGACCGTTGGATCGAGCCTGGTAAGCCACTCGTGTTCCCGACGGGGCCTGGGGACTCCGAAACCCACTGCGCCTTACGTTTATTTACCTTAGTTCGCTTGTCCATATTGTATATGTCGGAGATGGAAGGACACCGGAGCCTTCCCTTTGGAACTTCGGAAAAATCCCTCAACACCGTAATCTAGATTCTATCATAGGCGTGATTAAACAATTGTCGTCATTCGATCCGATTGTATTTACTCGAGATTTGTGATAGTGAGCTTGGGCTCGAGGCTACAGCCAGTCGCCGAACGTAGCCGCGGTCACGGGATGAACGCTTTGTCTAGCAAAGGCATGGAGTAATTCTATAGCTCTCCATAAAAGAAATATTTATGGTGGCACGCGACAGTAAACGTTCCAACAGTTTCTGCCCCGTGGCTCGCCACACGCAGACCCTATTCTTCGAGTAGGATGATTGCCAGATGTCGATGCGTCTCCGCAGTACATGTCCAGCTAGCCTGAGGGCCCGCTATAAATCTTAAGATTTAGTTGACTAAAGTTCTTCAACAAACAGTCATTGTCCTAACTACGGGAAGATAGGGGAGACCTATTTTTCAACGAACGGCGTCTCCCACTAGCAACTTTCCTTTGAGGGCGACGAGCATCTTTTTCTAACCACCGATATGGAGATTGACCAATTAGCAGCAACGCCAATTTCCCTTACTTTCTGAACGAAGGCTACCCTCGACGAATCCGATGATCTCGTGCCCTTAGACACACCCCATGATAGTTTTCCCCTGTGGCATCATCGGGACGGAAATTCATTCTTCCTTGTGATCCCATCGACGCATAAAGTAACTCCTTAAGATCAGTGGACATTACGCGTCCGACTTAGATTTTGTGAACACGTTCATCTATCATCCCGTCGACCGCTGATTCGTTATTGAACCTAGGATCATTGTCATTAGTTTCTCGAATATCGAATTACCACGCCTACTTGTCCAGTTCTATGATAATCGTATCTGCACTAGTCAATGTCTTCTCTATTGCCCAACGACACGTGTAATCCAAACGAAGATTCGTTTCACGCCCCTAACCCTAATTCTAATGTAAACCCGACATATATATAGTAAACAAGTGCATAAACATAGCCAAGTCGTCAACATCCTGTCCATACACCGACCAAAAGTATCCAATCATTGTCCATAAACTCGCCAGGTCGTCAACAAATAAGCCAAACAATGATAATATTTACTGTAATTGCGCTATCTAAATTTCCCCTGTCAAACGCCTGCATACTGCCAAAGACCCGATGATGCTCGCCCAGAACGCCACAATATAGAAAATAACAACATATATAATAAGTACTGAACAATAAGTAAAAAATACCATAAATCAGTAAAATAAATAATAACCAATAAATAATAGAATAAATAAATAAATAAATAAATAAATAATTTAAATAATAAATAATAAATAAATAAAACGAAAACAATACTAGTTACTCAATATAAAGATATAAATAAATAAATAAAAATAAACTAAAAATAAATAAATAATAAAATAAACTAAAAAAATAAATAATAAAATTAAATTAAATTAAATAAATAATAAAATACTAAAATATTATAGCTGTGCATGCATCCAACCGTTACATACTCCAACCTACGAATCACTACGCAACTCCTACAGCCCCTCATTACGCGGCACCCCATTACTTATTTATTCATTCCAATTAACTCAGTTCGGCTCGTGTCACAATAGATAAATGGCCAAATAAATAGTATAAAAACCCTAGCCGGCCCGACTTTATTCCTTAAAAATAGGAACATACAGCGAGCCGACTGTACATGCTCACATTATTGTTTATTGTTTATTATTTGCAGTTATCCAATATCGCGTATGTATATAAGCGACTATTTACCGTGACGCGTGGATCTACCATTATAGTCGATGGGGTCTTGTCTAGATGTTTATTTGACTTTACCCGAAGGTCGCTAATACCGGATAAATTCAATTTAACGATTACTAACCGTACTTATCGTTTCCCGTACACTTCCTATTATATCCTCCACTTACTTATTCTTGTTCAGTGAGGATATTTTCACGCAATTACGCACAAACGTCTTGTTGCTCACCCACTCGATCATCATACATGCCAACTCTATTTCCATTTCCACACAATCTCTCTCCCCCGCATCGCCCAACACTATTTCGCTCCCATGCATTCTCCTGTCTCCTCAGTCCACTCATACCCCTAATTTCATTTCACTACCACCTTACAATTATTATTATTATTATTATTATTATTATTATTATTACACTTCCCGCCTCATTGACCCATTACACCCTACTAGAATCACACCGAACTCAAACGCTCCTACGTCCTTGTACATACACCCGGCTCGCGGGAGCAACCCGTCAACACGTTCGCACTCCATCGCGTTCCCAGCCGAACTCAACATTGCATTTGACCTGGACCAGAGTTGACATCATATAAACAGGGGCACGTGCGCTGTATTTGGCAGCAAATGTGGAGTAGAAAGCGCACCGAACTCTCAACATATATTCAATGGAAATGGTGATACGTTCAATTGAATATTTCAGGCAGAATCTCCAAAACTGCAATAACGCTGTATTTGAAACGGCCCAGAGTTGACAATGCGCAAACTGGTTGATGTGTGCAGTTTTTTGCAGCAAATGTACGGTATCACGGGCATGGAATAGTATACATATCATCAATAGCACTGGAGATATGTTAAATTGATAATTGAAGCCTGAATATGCAGAACTGCTATTACAGTGAAATGGCGGTAGACCAGAGTTGACACAGCGCAAACCGGCTTATATGCGCTATGTTTGACAGCAAATGTGGAATAGAGCGCGCAAAGAATTGTCGACATATCTCGCATGGAAACGGAGATACGTTCAATTGAATATTTGTAGTAGAATCTGTAATTTTGCAATTGCGTTGGATTTGACAGAACACAGAGATGATAGAGAGCTAACCGGCTGAAGGGCGCAGTATGTGGCAGCAAATTTGTAGTATAACGCGCATCGAATTGCCGACATGCCGCCAATAGCAGCGGAGATACGTTCTATTGAATATTGAAGCCTGAATTTGCAGTAGCGCAACAACATTTTAATTGACCTCGACCCGAGTTGGCATAATGTAAACCGGAGGAGGTCCCCCATATTTGGCAGCAAATGTGGAGTATAACGCGCATTGAATTTTGGACATGCCACCAATAGCAGCGGAGGTACGTTTAATTGAATACTTAACCCTAAATATGTTAACTGCAATATCAATAGATTTGGCATGGACCAGGGCAGACATACAAAAACCGGCTTATGCGCGCTGTATTTGGCAGCAAATGTGGCGTATGGCACGCATCGAATTGTCGACATACCACCAATAGCAGCGGAGATACGTTTAATTGAATACTGCAGCATAATGGATGGAGCAGGAGTGCTGTATTCGGCAGCAAATGTGGAGTATAACGCGTATTGCTTCGTTGACATGTCTCCAGTGGAAACCGAGATACGTTCAATTGAATATTGAAGCATGAATATGCTGTACTGCAATAAAATTGGAATTGACCTCGCCCCGAGTTTACATAATATAAACAGGAGTAGCTGCTCTGTATTTGGTAGGAAGTGTGGAGTATAATGTGCATCGAATTGTTGACATACCACCAATAGCAGTGTAGATGCGTTAAATTGAATACTGAAGACGAAATATGCAAAACTCTAATTACAGAGGATTTGGCAGGGACCAGATTTGACAAAGCAGTTGATGTGGTTACCACTTCTAAGAAAACTGTGCATCTGGTCTTTTTAGTTTTCTCATGCACCGAAGCCATCGACAAAAGACTGCGACGAAGTCAGACCATTAACATAGGACAGGCGACGTTGGTTTCGGGGTTTTCAGTTATTGGGTAACACAGCTAGCGTGAGGATCTGGACCAGCTCAAATTGTATTCTTACTTATAATTACACTTCTATTTAAATATATTTTCTGCCTTAAAATTTATCCACGTGTTTTCTCTGTTTATACGTCGAATAACCTCAACAACAGCAAATCCGACTGATGTGCGCTGTATGTGGCAGAAAATGTGGAGTATAACGCATATAGAATTGTCGAGATATCTGGAATTGAAACTGAGATACGCGCAATTGAATATTAAAGACAGAATCTGCAAAGCGGCAATTACGCTGGATTTCACAGGACACAGAGTTGACATTGCGCAATCTGGTTGATGTGCGCTGCATTTGCCAGCAAATGTGGGGTATACTGCGCATCGAATTGTCCACATATCTCCGATGGAAACGGAGATACTTTCACTTGAATACTGAAGCAAGAATATGCAGTACAGCAATAACATTGGATTTGTCCTTGAGCCGAGATGGCATAATGTAAACAGAAGCAGGTCCGCTAAATTTGGTAGCGAATGAGGAGTATAACGGGCATCGAATTGCCGGGATATCGCCAATAGCAGTGTAGAAACGACGAATGGAATATTAAAGCCCGAATATGCAGTACTGCATCAACATTGGATTTGACCTCGACCCGAGTTGACATTATGTAAACTGGTACAGGTGCTCAGTATTGGGCAGCAAGTGGGGAATGTAACGCGTATCGAATTGTCGACATATCTCCAATGGAAACGGAGTTACGTTCAATTGAATATTTCAGGCACAATCTGCAAAACAGCAATAACGCTGTATCTGACAGAGCCCCGAGTTGACATTGCGCAAACTGGTTGATGTGCACTGTATTTGGCAGGAAATGTGCGGTATAACGCGCATTGAATTGTCTACATATCACCAATAGCAGAGGAGATACTTTCAATTGATAATTGAAGCCTATATATGCAGTACTGCAATGACATTGTGCTTATACATATACATATACATAATACATATTATACATATTAAAATAATACATATTACATACATATAATACGTAATACATATTAAAACAGTCATACCAATCCCTCGGACTTTCATTTAACCCATAAAGCGCTTTCGATAATTTACAAACTCTATTCGTTCCGTCCGCATATCCCTTTGGTTGATTTACATATACCTCCGAAGTTACTTCACCATTTAAAAAGGCAGTTTCTACATCCATTTGCTCAATGATTAATCCATTTTGACAACAATATGATAGCAATATCTTAAAGGTCTGATTACTCGCTACTGGAGAATATATGTCATCGGCTGCGTTTCTTTGTTGAAATCCCCTTACCACTAATCTAGCCTTATACCTGTCCTTTGATTTTCTCGTGTAAACCCACTTTACATGTAAAACTTCTTTGCCTTTTACCCTTTGTACCAATTTCCAAGTTTTATTCTTATAGAGACATTCTATTTCCTTATCCATAGCCTGTTTCCAATCTTCATTATTTTCGCAACAAATCGCCTCCTCAAATATACGAGGGATATCTACTTTACAATAATTTGCATGAATCGCGCAAATATTTTCCTTTTCTGGATACCTTACTGGAGTTCTCTTATTACGTGTAGATCTCCTAGGGATGTTTGAGCTTTCAGAACTACTATCATTTTCATCTTCCCTGCTTTCTAACTCTTCCTTATTCATACCATCCAATAAATAATTATCTTTGCTATCATTTCTATCTGCATCTAATAAATTTCCTCAAAACCGATACATTTAGTGTCTGTCTCTATGATCTCTACATGTCCAGCTATTGTTATTTTCCCACCTAATAAGACTCTGTATCCTACTTCACTATATCCTAATAGAATTCCCATATCTGCCTTCTTGTCCCATTTGGAAACTCTTTTTTGTTCTGATTTTCTTACAAAAACTTTACTTCCATATAGATGTAGATTTTTAACACTTGGTTTTCTCCCGAAGAATATTTCAAAAGGTGTCTTCCTCTCTATAGTATTCGCTAGTATTCGATTTTTCAAGTATGCCGCTGTACATACTATTTCCGGCCAGTACCTATTATGTACTTTCGCTTCCGCTATCAAGCAACGCGCTATGTCCATCACTGTTCTATTATACCTTTCCGCTGTCCCGTTTAATTCATGTACGTATGATGGGCAATTATTTATTCTTATACCTTTATCCCTAGCAAATTTATAAATTGGATTATTTAAATATTCTTTACCATTATCGCATCTTAATATTTTTAACCTCTTGCCCGTTAAGTTCTCGGCTTCATTTACGAACTGTACGGAAGAATCAAAGACCTCATCTTTTGATTTTATACAATAAATTCTCGCTACTTTACTATAATCATCGATAAATGAAATAAAATATTTTTCTCTATTGAATCCGGTAGTTTTAAAGGGACCACATACGTCCGTATGAATAATTTCCATTATTTCCCTAGCCTTAGTTCGATTATTTTTGAAAGGTAGATTATGCATTTTGCTTTCTATACACACCCCACATTTCAAAAATTCCTTTCCAAATTCATTCGGTATGCCAGTCACTAGCTGCTCTTTACCCAGAATATTTAAGTATTTAAAATTTACCTGTTCTAGCATCCTATGCCATCTTTCCTTTTTACTCATACCACTACGTTCGGCGCTGTTTAGTACCTGCTTCTTCCCTTTCAATATACCTTTTATTCTATATGTCCCATTCTCTTTGAACGCTACAGCTGTAAGTTTATTATCCTCATCTATTACTTTTGCAATATTTCCTTTTGAAATAACCGTATTCTTATTGTCTGTTAGTTTACCTAAACTAATCAAATTTGCGGATATTTCTTTCGCATAAAATACTTTCCTCATATTTATTTTATTTTGTTTTCCAAATACTTCGAAGTAGCTTATAACGTTCCCAACTTTTGTCGCTTTTATCTGTCTATTATCGCCTAAATATATATTTACCGGTTCTTTTAGGTCGATAGATCTATCAAAATAATTTATATCATTAATTATGTGATCGGTGCAACCGCTATCTAATTGCCACACTATTTCGTTCTTACTTATTTCAATCGTCTCACTACTGTGTGCTGCGTGCGCCGTTGCTATCCATATGCCTGCTCTTGAATTTCCATGCTCGCCCGTGCTGGTTGTTGATTGACGATGGAAGTTTCCACGTCTCCTGCTCGTATAGCCTTTGTTTCCTCTTCCTCTGTTTCGACCACGTGTTGACCCATGCCAATAGCCGTTACTGCTTCCCGCTTGGACGCCATTTTGACACTCTCTCGCAAAGTGTCCTAACCTTCCCCATCTGAAGCATCCTTCCTTTTTTGCAGAAAAGGCGTTGGTTTGCCTTTCTCCTCGATTGGATTTATTTTTCTTCTCTGCTATTTCTATTTTATTTTTCACATACGCTACCGTTTGATTCTCTTCTTTCAATGCGTCTATTATGCCTGCTATGTAGCTGTATTCTTCGGGTAACGTATTCAGCATGTAATTCAGCTTTTCCCTCTCACTTACTTGTGCGCGCGCACTTTTTAATTCATTAATTAACTTTTCGAAATCGTTAAAGAATGATGCTGAATCACTGTAGTTCTCCAGTCTTATGTTTTCCAATCTCCTTCTGCATACGATCTGCAGAGCCGTCGACTCTTTCAAGTACATTTCATCAAACCTTTTTATTATATCATACGCCGTTTTTCCTTCTCTAACATACTCCAATTGTCTGTTCGATATTGCACTATAAATTATATTTATCGCCTCCAAATCCTTTTTGTCCCAGTCTTCATTGTCTCTTTCGTTCTTCACTCTAGTTGTAACAACCTCGCATTCCTTATACTTGAGAAACATCGTGATTCTTTGCTTCCACATTCCATAATCCTCACCATCGAATACAGGTATCATGATCTCCGATCTCTCCATTTTAATTGATTTTTTTTTCTTTTCTTACTCAAGCGTTCCTACGTGCTCGTAGTATATTTTTCCTCTGAACGTTTCTTCCCTTACTGAAACTCACTCGCAAGATCGTAACCACGCACTAAATACCTTGCAAAACTAGTAACCACGCTCTGCTACCATGTTAAGGAAATGACAGGATTCGCAGATACAAATAATTGACTTTATTTCACACACAACAGCTATACATCTATATTACACTCTGAAGACCGTCTTGCACGCACGCTTGTTGCCAACCGACTATCCTAGAATCTTCTCACGACAGTCTTTTGTCTCAACTAAGACCTGGACGCCCTCTGACGCTCACACACACACTCCCATGTACAGTGTAAATGTATCATTTCCCTAACAGATATGTCGACAATTCGGTGCACGTTCTTCTCCACCTTTGCTGCCAAATACAGAGCGTATCAATCGGTTTGCGCTATGTCAAATCAGTGCCCTGTCAAATCCAGCGCAATTGCAATATTTCAGATTCTATCTTATATAGTTAATTTAACGTACCTATGCTGCTATTGGTGATATGTCGACAATTTGATGCTCGTTGTTCTCCACATTTGCTACCAAATACAACGAACATACTTCTGTTTACGGTATGTCAACTCTGGTCCAGGTCAAATCTAACGTTATTACAGTTCTGCACGTACGGGCATCAATACTCAATTCAACGTAGCTCCGCTGGTATTGGTGATATGTCGATAATTCGATGCATATTATACTGCATAATTGCAATCAAATGCAGCGCACATGCTGCCCGTAAGTGCTATGTCAACTCTGGGCCCTGTCAATTACATTGTAATTGAAGTTTAGCATATTTAGGCTGCAATATTCAATTAAACATATCTACACTGCTATTGATGATATCTCGACAATTCGATGCGCGTTATACTTCACATTAGCTGCCAAATGCAGCGCCCTTCAGCCAGTTTGCGCTATGTCAACCCTGGTTCTTGCCAAATCCTTTGTAATTGCAGTTTAGCATATTTAGCCTTAAGTACCCAATTAAACGTATCTCCGCTGCTATTGGTGGTATGTCGACAATTCGATGCGCGTTATACTCCACATTTGCTGCAAAATACAGCGGACCAGCTCCTGTATGCGTTATATCAACTCAAGTCGAGGTCAAATCCAATGTTATTGCAGTTCTGCATATTCATGCTTCAATATTCAATTGAAAGAATCTCCGCTTCCATTGAAGATATGTCGACAATACGATGCTCGTTATACACCACATTTCCTGCCAAATAAAGTACACATACACCCGTTTACATTATGTCAACTCGGGTCGAGTTTGAATCCAATGTTTTTGCAGTACTGCATATTCCATCTTAAATATTCAATTGAACCTATCTCCGTTCCCATTGGAAATGTGGCGACAATTCGATGCGCGTTATACCCCACATTTGCTGTCAAATACAGTGCACACCAATCGGTTTGCGCAATGTCAACGCTGTATCCTGTCAAATCCTTTGTAATTGCAGTTTAGCATATTTAGGCTTAAGTACCCAATTAAACGTATCTCCGCTGCTATCGGTGGTATGTCGACAATTCGATGCGCATTGTACTCTTCATGCTCTTCAACGCCTTCAAGTATTTTGTCTGTCAGCTATTTGTACTTTCTAAATTGCCCATAAATACGTTAATAATTTCTTTTAGGGGTTCCAAGACAGATCAATTATTGTATTAAGAAAGTTGTTGTTCCATTTGGAGGATTGCGGTTGATCTTTTTTCGAATGCAGAACAATTTCTGCGACACACCCGTCAAGAAAGGGCATGCAGCTTCACAGTAACAGATAGCATGAGTGTTCAAATTTTTTACTTTACGCGTGTTTAGGACTGATGTCGTACTTTTAGTCGAAAGTGATTCCACGCTGTGTCAGTGGAAGCTAAATCGATTAAATTGCCGCTCTTAACGTTCAAAATACAGGAAGGATTTTTTAATATGGATAACGTGGCTAAAACATCTCAAATCAAATTTTTAACTGTTAATGAAAAGCTTCGTAATTCAAGCACAATTGTATATACCATTTACTCGTCTTCTCCTATTTTATATTCGTGTTAATCTCAAGAAATAGAATCAGTATAAAAGAAAGAGCAATACTTATCTTGGAGCTGAGTGGAGTTTAAGAAAGTTTAATCGAAGCAATGTGTCGAATAAAAGCAGAATAAAGCCGCAAACGTGAAGCGGTGCGATATTGGAATTCCAAAATTGGATATTAGAATTCTAGGAAGGTGACATCGAACTAACAATTCTACGAATATTCGATTATAACATGGGAGCAAGCATCCATAATCATTTTCTCTGTCTATGATTGTATTATATCCGTTAATAATAATATGTAATTTCTTGTTCATCTCTTTATCTCTTCAGGTCTCGTAGGGGAAGAAAATGAAAGTATTCTGCGTGTTGTAGACTCATTCTTAAACTATTCTAACGTAACTATCTCCCGTTCTACATTTACGTGTTTCATTGCTTGTCTGCGACAGCTGTAACTTAAGGCATAACAGGTTTTGGCACCCCTGTATCGTGCAAACATCTGTATCATGCAATGAAAGCGAGGCTATCGAAACGTTGCGGTGTGGACACTTTACACAGTAAAAGTTTTCAACCAATGTTATGGTAGTGCTCACCGCCGATTGCAAGCGGCCACAGCCTAAATGTAAATCGGGCATTAGAGGCACGTGTTAGGTGATGTACATACCAATTGTACGGTAGATATTCGGTTCTAGTTGCTGTATGGTTCGTACAAATCAGCACTAGATTATTGCAGCTCTTCATTTCCCTTCGGGCGCCAGAATTATTCACTGCCGTGACGATAAATGTCAACAGTCACTTGGTTCTGCTACCTTGCACACTCGATTAGCATTATTTCAATTGTGATATATTGTTATGAAATAATTCAACGCTTATCGATTTGTCTGATGAAAACCCTTTTCTGAGCGACGGCAATATGTACATGAACGCACAAGATAGATGCTGCAATGTTCTTAGACACATGGTATTCAAGATTCCACTTGAACTCATTCTACCCGGTCAGTACAAGCGCCAATGAGCACGAATTCATGAGATATATATATGTAAACTCCCTAAGAGTTTAAACGCGGATAAACAAAGGGACTTTCTCTGTTTAACGGACAGTGCGACCTTGCTTGTTGTTACGGACAACCGATTTGCCAAACAGTCAATTCCCAGACGGACGGTTAGAGAAGAAGAAGGATTTAGAGCGTTAGAAATAGACACGATCATAAGAGAGATATTATTATTCAGAGTATTGGGGATTGACAGAGGAAGAGTGGTAGTTTAGGACGTGGAAAATTGAATCTCGATTTTCAGGTAGACCTTGTACAAAGCTTTGTTATTTATTATTATTTATTGTTATTAATTATCATTAATTGTTGTTTACCTCTGTATTTTATTTAAGTATTGTTACTATAAACTCGATTTTCAGATTTTAGATTCGATTCCTTAATTATCCTAGAATTGAACATTATAAATCAGAAATATTTTTCAAAAATATTAGAGGTCGGCAACGTATATTTGTCTCACGAAAATTTGGTGAACACAAAACGGTTCATGAATTCTTCGGTCACGTTGGAAGGAACCATATACTAAAGAAAATCCGACCTTTCTACTACTTCAAAAATATGGATCGGACAGTCGAGGAATTCTGCAAGCAATGCGAAATCTGCATCAAGAATAAAAGCAGAGCGAGAAGACCGATTGGTTTCATGTCGAAACTAGGACCAGCTAAGGAACCGTTTGAAATAATGTTATTCGATACGATAGGAGGTGTTTCTAATTACAACTCACAGCAGGAATTTATGCATATTCTTATTTTCCACTTTTCAAGGGCCGTTTTTGTGTCCACATCAAAAACACAACGCTCATACGATATCACAAAACTTATAGATTCGACGGGAGAAACCGATTCTATAAGAATGATCCTCGCAGACAGATATCCAGTACTGACATCCAAAGAAATCCAAGAATACGCAAAGAAAGAGAACATCAAACTAATTTGCACTTCGACAGACTGTCCATCCTCGAACGGATTAAACGAAAGGGTAAACCAAACACTAGTAAACAGAATGAAATGCAAAATTACTTAAACAAAAAAAAAGAAAAACTGGACAAAAATCGCAAAACAAAGTGTGGAAGAATACAATAACACCAGACAGAGTGTCACAGGATTTGCTCCGAATTACTTACTGTACGGGAAAAGAATTGAGATCGCTCCTAAAGGAATAATTGAGAACAAGACAGAATTAGAAAGAGACAGAGAAAAAGCATTTAAGAACTCAATGAGAAACTTCGAAATTAACAAACAAAAAATATGATAAAAAAAGAAGAGAGCATGAATTTAAAATGGGCGATATGGTCTTCACTCACAATGAGAACAAATTAAATAGCAATAAGGAGGAAATCCGGAAAGGGCCTTTTAAAATTCTGGAAAGGATCTCAAATTCTATGTATGAAGAGGATAACGGTAATCGTTAATCTGGAGGGAATTTCTTCCATGCGAGGAAACTAGTCCCCTATGAAAAGGACACTTAGCAATGCAATTGTCAACACGAGGAGCGAAGGTGTAAACTCCCTAAGAGTTCAAACGCGGATAAACAAAGGGACTTTCTCTGTTTAACGGACAGTGCGACCTTGCTTGTTGTTACGGACAACCGATTTGCCAAACAGTCAATTCCCAGACGGACGGTTAGAGAAGAAGAAGGATTTAGAGCGTTAGAAATAGACACGATCATAAGAGAGATATTATTATTCAGAGTATTGGGGATTGACAGAGGAAGAGTGGTAGTTTAGGACGTGGAAAATTGAATCTCGATTTTCAGGTAGACCTTGTACAAAGCTTTGTTATTTATTATTATTTATTGTTATTAATGTAGTATCGGGGAAAGGGCCTAAGAAGCGTCGAGTTAACCATAGACAATGTCGCGAGAGCTGAGACGCCGTCGGGTCCATCAATGTGTCATCGGTCTTTTCAAGTGCATAGTTTCGTAGAAAGGGCCTACGTGACCCGGGCCACGAGCGTCTGCGGAACACGCGTGTGGCGGGCCTAGGAAAAGACAAAACAGATACGAGAACGGGCAGAGAACGCGAGTTGAGAAGCGCAGTGTGAGTGGAGAAGCGAGAGAGTGCGAATGGCGTTACCGAGAGAGTGTTGTCGGGTCGTTAGCTAATTACGTAGTTGTACTGTTTTTCTGTACGTTTGATGTGAATAGTTCAAGTTAAACAACAATCGTCTTTTTCTGCTTGATTAAGATTTGTATCATCCATTGTAAACAAACATTATATAACGATATTACATTTTTTGGGGGCTCGTCCGGGATTGGACAAGACAGAAAACGAAGCGGTTTAACAGAGCTATTCGCGCTAGTTGTGAATTTACCGGTACGTGGTGCGAAAAGAAAACGATATCGTTGACTGTTTAAGTTGGTGTAGTGTGAAAAAATGGCCAACATCGGGGACGAACGATTGTCAGGTGAAGAAGGTTCGACGCTGGAGGAGCTGAGAAGAAAGCTCGCGGGAATGAACCTCCCTATATCGGGCGCGAGGTCAGTGCTGATTGCGAGGCTGAATCGGGCGTGTAGGGCTGGACAATCGTGTCCTAAGGGATCGACGGGCGGTGAAGAGCCAACCGGTCAACGAGATTTAGGAAGTGTACAGAGAGCTGAGCGTGATTGCAACGAAGACGAAGATTTTTTGAAAATGAATACGAAGGAGTTGAAAAAGCGACTCGCCAGTTTGGGTCTAAAAACGACGGGAAGAAAAGCAGAATTACGCGCACGACTACAAGCGGCCATAGAAGGAAACGAGGTATCGTCGGAAGAAGAGAGCGACGGCGAAAGTGAAGACGAAGACGATAAAAAAAGCGTGCGAGAATACAGGAGAGGCATGCGAGCGGCGTATCAGGACCACGATGAATATCACCAAAAGGCATGCGCTGGTTTGATGCCGAATTTTAGAGACATAGAGGACACGATGGAGAAATTTAGCGGGGACGATCTGCCATGTATAAATCAGTGGATCGAGGACTTCGAAGACATGGCAGAAGAGTACGGTTGGTCAGACCTGCGGATGGCAGCTGTCGCTAAGAAATTGCTCGCAGGTTCTGCCAAATCCTTCGTACGGCGAGAACGATGCACGAAGTCCTGGGTACAGATGAGACAGGCGCTAAAAGAAGAGTTCGAAGAGGAAGTATGCGACCAACAGGTACATCAGGAGTTAGCGAATAGAACAAAGAGACCGGACGAGAGCCTGCAACAATACGTGAATAGGATGCGTGAGATTGCGGAGCGAGGAAGGGTTGATATACGGTCGCAAATCAAGTATATTATTCAGGGTATTCCCGACGAAGTCGTGAATAAGGCCGTGCTGTACGAAGCTCGGGACATGAAACAGCTGAAAGAACGCCTCAAGCAGTACGAAGAGATGAAGAGAGATATGGAGGTGTGGACGAAATTCAGGGAGCCGAAGAGTAGCGGAATAAAACCGATGGCGAAGCCGGCTAAAACCGAGAAGAACTGGAAGCCCAGTCGATCTGTAGAGGTAACGAAGAAAAGAAGATGCTTCATTTGTGGTAGTGAGGATCATCTAAGTGTTAAGTGCCCGGAAAGAGGAAAAGGTGTAAGGTGTTTCGAGTGTAGCGGATACGGGCATATTGCAGCGAGGTGTAAGGCACGACCGAAAGAAGCTTGCGTAGTGTCAAGATCCGAGAAGAGGAAGTATATGAAGGAAGTGGCGATAGATGACTGTAGGTTTGTGGCGTTAGTGGATACGGGAAGTGATCTCACGTTCATTCGATCAGACGAGTATGCGAGGTTAGGGTCACCACCGCTAGGTAAATGCAAGTTCAAGTTCGACGGTTTTGGTTCCACTAGCAATAGGACCTGGGGCGAGTTTACAACGGTAATGACGGTCGACGGGTATGACTTTACTATCACTTTACACGTTGTTTCAAACAAAATATTGACGAAGCACGGCATGTTGTTAGGCACTGATTTTCTGGATCAGGTAGAATTACGGGTTAAACGAGGCGAAGTGACTTTCTTGCGGCTTGACGAACGGACTAACAAAGACGTGTCGGATGTGTTTAGAATCAACGGGGTAGAACAGATTGACGAAATAGACGTAACACACGTACAGCGTGAAGCGGTTCGCGATGTCATTAGCGGGTATAGGCCGGAGAAGGAAGCTAGTGAAGTTCTCCCAAAAGTGTTTGTGCTAACATCTTCGGAAACAGTGGTGGCAACGTCGAATGAAGAAAATGCCGACGGGTCGGATGGCGAAACGCTGACTTTGGAACTTGAAAGATTGGCCGTAGAAGATAGCGCAGGCGATTTAGGTCTTAACACGGGGTGTAACACGGGGATCAACACAACATCCAGCTCGGTGAGCAGCGATGAAGCGGACAAAGGTGTGTCTTTAACGGAGTTGAGGGACATTCAGAAGGAAGTAGACGATTTGAGGGAAGTGTGGACGAATGAAGGTATCATCAAAGCCGAATCGGGCGTATTGCCATCGGATAATGATATGCACAATAACGAAGTTGTATTCAGGCGGCAAAAGAATACGCAGATTGACGAAGATCGTGCCACAAGAAGGGTATCCTACTTGAAAGCAACTTGGGGCGAACGAAAACATGTCGACCAGCTACTTGTCGAGGTCGAAAGGCACATCATGGAAGATGTGCAAGTTGGAGAGCGAATCGACGAAGAGTGGGCCGCGAGGTTCGAGGAACAACGCCGCGAGCTATGCAAGGGTGCGAAAAGGAAGATCGCCGCAACCCAGGAAGAAAATCAGAGGAGTTATAATAAAAGAAGAAAGAGTGCGAAGCAGTACCGAAGGGGGGATCTAGTGGCCGTCAAGAGAACCCAGTTCGGCGCAGGACCAAAACGCGGAGGAAGATTTTTGGGTCCGTACCGGATAGTGCGAGCAATGCGGAATGATCGTTACATGGTGGAAAAGGTAGGAGAGCATGAAGGGCCAAAACGGTCATCAACTACCGCTGATTTTATGAAACCTTGGGTCATAAATGCCGAAAGTGACGAATCTGAGGACAGCGAGATAGACGGCAACATCTGAGGGCAGATGTTATTGCAGGATGGCCGAGTGTAGTATCGGGGAAAGGGCCTAAGAAGCGTCGAGTTAACCATAGACAATGTCGCGAGAGCTGAGACGCCGTCGGGTCCATCAATGTGTCATCGGTCTTTTCAAGTGCATAGTTTCGTAGAAAGGGCCTACGTGACCCGGGCCACGAGCGTCTGCGGAACACGCGTGTGGCGGGCCTAGGAAAAGACAAAAGAGATACGAGAACGGGCAGAGAACGCGAGTTGAGAAGCGCAGTGTGAGTGGAGAAGCGAGAGAGTGCGAATGGCGTTACCGAGAGAGTGTTGTCGGGTCGTTAGCTAATTACGTAGTTGTACTGTTTTTCTGTACGTTTGATGTGAATAGTTCAAGTTAAACAACAATCGTCTTTTTCTGCTTGATTAAGATTTGTATCATCCATTGTAAACAAACATTATATAACGATATTACATTTGGATTTATTGATGAAATAATCGTTGGATAAAGTCGGATGTTGCATAAGTAAACGTGATAGTTAAACATTAAGTGAAAGAGCAGTCTTCAACGCCTCATTCATTTGTTTATAAAGAAATGCAAAGGAAACAAAATCATGCGACCGTTAAACGATTTGTGAATTCCCGAAAAAAATGTGATATTTTTAATGTGCACTTGCTGCGAACCATTGTTCGTAACTAATTCGATTTCGTATATGTTGGAAGCTGGAAAAAGTTTAAAATTATTTTATCCTAACATGTTACGTGTAACATGTATAACACAGAGCTTGTGTAAAATAGCCGAGAAAATGAGACTGTTATTCCCTTCGATCAATAAATTGTTTCTATGGAGCAAATATTTTTAAAAGTTGCACACAGTGTGTCGGAACTTAGAGAAAAAAACTATCCAATGTGCTGATGTGTGATCTTACAGGTAACTTCTGCATCACACAGGGTATCCAAAAAAATTGTAGTACAAGCCGCTGAAAGAAATAAGATTCGTTCATTCGAAGCCTCATGTGCAAGAAAATCGAATTTGAATTTCTGCCAAGTATCGTATTGAAGAGACCGAGCATTGACTGGATGTTCCGCCGTACGCGGCTACTTCGTTCGTATTTACGACTTGCCATGGCCTGAATTACTACACGAAGATTCATGGTCACAGAAGTAAACAAGGTCCCGCGGGGCTTTTTTTAGAAACTCCGGGTAAACGAAATAAAAATGCAAAACTACCAAGAAAACAACTAGCACTCACGACGAAAGAAACAAAACATAACGTAGTTTGATCATTAAAAATAACGACAACAGAATTGCTGGAACCGGGAGACAGCAAGCAACACGTGTCAGCGCTGTGTATGCTTACGGGCACTATGTCGATATATTTTAAAACAGCTGCGGGCGGAAAACTATGAGATAAGAAGGGTAGAACAACAGGAGCGATATAACACCCGTTCTAGGTCAGGAGCCGCCTCAATTTTTATAGAAAGGACTAGGACAGTGGAAGAACGTATGGAGAAAATGTGGAGAGAAGTTATCATTAATAATAATAATTGAGTATTCAATTGAATGTACCACCGTTTCCATTGAAGATAAGCCGCCAAATCGATGCGCGTTATAATCCACATTTGCTGCCAAATACAGCGCACCTGCTCCTGTTTACATTATATCAACGCGAGTCGAGGTCAAATCCAATGATATTGCAGTACTACATATCCAGGCTTCAATATTCAATTGAACGTACCTCCGTTTCCATTGGAGATATGTCGACAATTCGATGCGCGTTATAATTCACATATGCTGCAAAATACTGCGCACCTGCTCCTGTTTACATTATGTCAACTCGGGTCGAAGTCAAATCCAATGTTTTTGCAGTATTGCACATTCTTGCTTCATTATTCAGTTGAACGTATCTCCGTTTCTATTGGAGATATGTCGACAATTTGATGCACTTCCTATTCCATATTTGCTGTCAAATACAGCGCACATCAACCGGTTTGCGCAATTTCAACTTTGAGTCTTGTCAAATCCAGCGTTATTGCAGTTTTGCAGATTCTGTGTTAAATATTCAATTGAAAGTATCTACACTGCTATTGGAGATATCTCGAAAATTCGATGCGCACACTACTCCACATATGTTGCCAAACACAGCGCATGTCATTCGGTTTGCGCTATGTCAACTTTGGGCACTGTCAAAGCCAGCGTAACTGCAATTTAGCAGCTTCTATATTAAATATTCAGTTGAGCATATCTCAGTTTCTATTCCAGATACCTCGACAGGTCGATGCGCGTTATACTCCTCATTAGCTGCCCACTACAGCGCAAATCGTCCGGCCTGCGTATCGTCACCTCTGTGTCCTGTGAAATCCATCGTAATTGGCGTTTTGGCGATTCGGCCTGAAATACACAATTGCACGTATCTCAGTTTCTATTCCAGATACCTCGACAGGTCGATGCGCGTTATACTCCACATATGCTGCCAAATACAGCGCGCCTGCTCCTGTTTACATGATGTCAACTCGGGTCGATGTCAAATCCAATGTTATTGCAGTACAGCATATTCAGAATTCAATATTCAATCGGACGTATCTACACTGCTATTGATGATACCTCGACAAGTCGGTGCGCGTTATACTCCTCATTAGTTGCCCACTACAGCGCAAATCATCTGGCTTGCGCATTGTCAACTCTGTGTCCTGTGAAATCCAACGTAATTGGCGTTTTGGCGATTCGGCCTGAAATACACAATTGCACGTATCTCAGTTTCTATTCCAGATATCTCGACAATTCGATGCGCGTTATACTCCACATTTGCTGCCAAATACAGCGCGCATCAGCCGGTATTCGCTATGTCAATCCTGGTCCCTGCCAAATCCTCTGTAATTGCAGTTGTGCATACTTAGGCTTCAGTATTCAATTGAGCATATCTCCGTTTTCATTCTAGACATGTCGACAATTACATGAGCGTTATACTCCACAGTTGCTGCCAAATACAGCGCACCTGCTCCTGTTTACATTATGTCAGCTCGGGCGAGAACAAATCCAATGTTATTGCAGTACTGCAAATTCATGCTTCAATATTTCATTGGACGTATCTCCGTTGCCATTGGAGATATTTCGACAATTTGATGCGCTTTCTACTGAACATTTCTTGCCGAATATAGCGCGCATCAGCCGATTTTTGCTATATCAACTCTGGTCCCTGAAAAATCCATTGCATTTGCAGTTTAGCATACGTAGCCTTCAGTATACAATTAAACGTATCTCAGCTGCTATTGGTGGTATATCGACAATTCGATGCGCGTTATACGCCACATTCGCCGCCAAATACAGGGCACATCCCGGGCACTCCCGGCGGGGAGACGGAATAGCGAGGAGAGACGTCAACGGGAGTCGTAAATTCACGTTACGACTATGATCGACACCACGATTTGTTCGATCCCCTAATTTCTGTTGAGATAATTGGGGGGGATTGAGTTTGTATAACACTGTAGTTCACAGAATTATAAATTATATATTTTCAACGCTCAAGTTACACTGTTGAGTAGTTATAAATCGCAGATAACAATTTGTCGTACGAAGCTACGATAAATATACACTCTAGAGCAAGGCTATTATAATTGAATTTAATATGCAATGGACATAGCACGGTATGAAACATAACGTTAGACGTTCGATGTTGGACTCACTAATCGCTCTTGTATGAATACGGAAGAAAGTTCGGTGTGGGTGGGCCCGTTTGCCTGAAGAACGCGGATTCGTTGTTCACACTTTTAGTTAGGATAGTGAGGGTAACGATCCGCGATGTCGATTGGTTATGACCTATGCTGATGCTTGAAGGGATGAGTAGGAAGCCTCCTACCATCGTAGTTTTTGGGTGACCTTGGTCATGGGAAAAACCAGCATGTTTTGTTGGTTAGCTATTCGGTCTTTCCTAATGGGTGCGTGCCCGCTTTCTCCGTATTTTTAAGTGCGCCTAATAAACCCAAGGACATCTTTAACGACCAGATGCGCGTCAAAAATGTTTTTAAGCTTAAGAATTCTTCAGGACATACGACCTGACTGAAGGCACATGTTGATACAGGACAATGAAAGAGCAGGTTTATGGTGGCTCCTTAGGTTTATTGAGGGTCGGAATGACGTTAGGCCGGCCGTTGGCTGTCTGATCGCGATTGAACCCTGAATCTGCTGTACTGTAAAACATTGGATTTGACGTCGACCCGAGTTGAAATAATGTAAACAGGATGAGGTCCGCTGTTTTTGGCAGAAAATGTGGAGTATAACTTCGCGTCGAATTGTGGACATATGTCCAATGGGAACGGGGATATATTCAATTGAATATTTAAGGTAGATTCTGCAAAATAGCAATTGCGCTTGATTTGACAGGGCCCAGAGTTGCCATAGCGCAAACCGAATGACATGCGCTGTGTTTGGCAGCATATGTGGAGTAGTGCGCGCATCGTGTAGTCAAGATATCACCAATAGCAATGTAGATACGTTCAATTGAATATTTAACACAGAATCTGCAAAATTGCAGTTACGCTGGATTTGTCAGGACACAGAGTTGACATAGCGTAAACCGGCTGAAGGGCGCTGTATTTGGCAGCGAGAGAGGAGTATAACGCACTTCGAATTGTCGAGATGTCGCCAATAGCAGCGGAGATACGTTTAATTGAATACTTAAGCCTAAATATGCTAAACTGCAACTGCAATGAATTTGACAGGATACAGAATTGACATTGCGCAAACCGGCTGATATGCGCTGTATTTGGCAGCAAATGTTGGGTGAAACGCGCACCGAATTGTCGACATACCACCGATAGCAGTGCACATACGTTTAATTGAGTGCTTAAGCCTAAATATGCTAAACAGAAATTACAATGGATTTGACAGGATACAGAGAAGAAATTGCGCAACGCGGCTGATGTGCACTGTATTTAGCAGCAAATGTGGTGTATAACGTGCATCGAATTGCCGACAGATCGCCAATGGGTACGGCGACACGACCAATTGAATGTTGAAACCTGGATATGCAGTACTGCAGAAACATTGGATTTAACCTCGACCCAAGTTGACAAAATGTAAACAGGAGCTGGTGCGCTGTATTTGGCAGCAATTGTGGAGTATAACGCGCATCGATCTGTCGACATATTTCCAACGGATACGGTGATACGTTCAATTGAATATTTAAGCCAGATTCTACAAAATTGCAACTACGCTGAATTTTACAGGACACATATTTGACATGGCGCAAACCGGCTGAAGGGCCCTGTATTTGGCAGCGTGTGAGGAGTATAACGCGCACCGAATTGTATCGATATCTGGAATTGAAACTGAGATAAGCTCAATTCAATATTTAAGGCAGAATCTGCATATCTGCATTAACTCTGTACTTGACAGGGCACAGAGTTGCCATAGCGCAAACGGAATGACGTGAGCTGTATTTGGCAGCATATGTGGAGTAGTGCGCGCATTGAATTGTCGACATACCTCCAATTGCAGTGTAGAAACGAGCAATGGAATAATGAATCCTGAATATGCAGTACTGCAATAACATTGGATTTGTCATCGTCCCTAGTTGACATAATGTAAACAGGACCAGGTGCGCTGTATTTAGCAGCAAATGTGGAGTACAGCGCGCATGGAATCCTCGAGATATATGCAATACAAACTGAGATACGTGCAATTGAAAATTTCAGGCAGAATCGCCAAAACGCCAATTACGTTGGATTTCACAGGACACAGAGTTGACAATGCGCAAACGGGATGATTTGCGCTGTAGTGGACAGCTAATGAGGAGTATAACGCGCACCGACTTGTCGAGGTATCATCAATAGCAGTGTAGATATGTTTAATTGAATACTGCAGCCTAAATATGCAAAGCTCCAATTACAATGCATTTGATATTATCCAGAGTTGACATAGCACTTACGGGCTGCATGTGCGCTGCATTTGATTGCAATTATGGAGTATAATTTGCATCGAAATGTTGTCATATCACCAATAGCAGCGGAGCTACGTTGAATTGAGTATTGATGCCCGTACGTGCAGAACTGTAATAACGTTAGATTTGACCTTGAACCGAGTTGACATAATGTAAACAGCTGCTGGTGCTCTGTATTTGGCAGCAAAGGTGGAGAAGAACGTGCATCGAATTGTCGACATATCTGTTAGGCAAATGATACATTTACACTGTACATGGGAGTGTGTGTGTGAACCTCAGAGGGCGTCCAGGTCTTAGTTGAGACAAAAGACTGTCGTTAGAAGATTCTAGGATAGTCGGTTGGCAACAAGCGTGCGTGCAAGATGGTCTTCCGAGTGTAATATAGATGCATAGCTGTTGTGTGTGAAATAAAGTCAATTATTTGTATTTGCGAATCCTGTCATTCCCTTAAAATGGTAGCAGAGCGTGGTTACTAGTTTTGAAAGGTATTTAGTGCGTGGTTACGATCTTGCGAGTGAGTTTCAGTAAGGGAAGAAACGTTCAGAGGAAAAATATACTTCGAACACGTAGGAACGCTTGAGTAAGGAAAGAAAAAAAAATCAATTAAAATGGAGAGATCGGAGATCATGATACCTGTATTCGATGGTGAGGATTATGGAATGTGGAAGCAAAGAATCACGATGTTTCTCAAGCATAAGGAATGCGAGGTTGTTACAACTAGAGTGAAGGACGAAAGAGACAATGAAGACTGGGACAATAAGGATTTGGAGGCGATAAATATAATTTATAGTGCAATATCGAACAGACAATTGGAGTGTGTTAGGGAAGGAAAAACGGCGTATAATATAATAAAAAGGTTCGATGAAATGTACTTGAAAGAGTCGACGGCACTGCAGATCGTATGCAGAAGGAGATTGGAAAACATAAGACTGGAGGACTACAGTGATTCAGCATCATTCTTTAACGATTTCGAAAAATTAATAAATGAATTAAAAAGTGCGGGCGCACAAGTAAATGAGAGGAAGAGCTGAATTACATGCTGAATACGTTACCCGAAGAATACAGCTACATAGCGGACATAATAGACGCATTGAAAGAAGAGAATCAAACGGTAGCGTACGTGAGGAATAAGACCGAAATTGCAGAATAGAAGGATAAATCCAATCGAGGAGAAAGGCAAACCAACGCCTTTTCTGCAAAAAAGGAAGGATGCTTCAAATGTGGAAGAGAGGGACACTTTGCGGGAGAGTGTCAAAATGGCGTCCAAGCGGGAAGCAGTAACGGCTATTGGCATAGGTCAACACGTGGTCGAAGCAGAGGAAGAGGATGCAACGGCTATACGAGCAGGGGACGTGAAAACTTCCATCGTCAATCAACAACCGGCACGGGCGAGCATGGAAACTCAGGAGCAGGCACATGGATAGCAACGGCACACGCAGCACACAACAGCGAGATAAGTAAGAACGAAATAGTGTGGGTATTAGATAGCGGGTGTACCGATCACATAATTAATAACATAAATACTTTGAGAAATGTAGTGAACATAAGGAACCAGTAAATATATATGTCGGAGTGTGATTGGAACTTTGGGCGTTTAATGAACATTTACTTACTTTACCGTCGCGAATGTCGCTAATACGTATCGGTACGAATGTGGACACTACAAGAGGATATGAATAATAGCGACGATAATATGACAGAGCTGATGGTGACAATGAATCCAGGTTCGATAACGAATCAGCGGTCAACAGGATGATAGATGAACGTTCTAAGTCCGAGTAATTACCGATCGTAAAGACGTTACTCTTTGGTCAACGAAATCGCGAGAGAGAATGACTTTCCTGTCCCGACGATGCCACAGAGGAAAACTATAACGGGGTGTGTCTAAGGACACGAGATCAACGGATTCGTAGAGCATAGCCTTCGTTCGGAAAGTAAGGGAAATTGACGTTGCTGCTAATTGGTCAATCTCCATATCGATGGTTAGAAAAAGATGTTAGCCGCCCTCGAGGGAAAGTTCAGTGGGAGATGTCATTCGTTGAAAAGATAGGTCTCCCCTATCTTCCCGTAGTTGGGACAAAGACTGTTTGTCGGTTTGAAGGACTTTAGGTAACTAGATCTTAGTGTTTATAACGGCCCTCGGGCTAGCTGATCACGTACTGTGGAGACACGTCGACATCTGGTAACCATCATACCCGAAGAATAGAATCTGCGTGTGGCGAGCCACGGGACAGAGACCGTTGGAATGTTTACTGTTGCGTGCCGCTACAAATATTTCTTTTAAGGAGAGCTATAGAATTACTCTATACCTTTGTTAGACAAAGCGTTCATCCCTTGACCGCGAACACGTTGGCGACTGACTGTCGCCTCGAGCCCAAGCTCACTGTCACATATCTCTGACAATTACAATCGGGTTGAATAACTACAATTGTTTAATTACAGCTATAGTAAACTTTAGATTACAATGTTGCGGGATTATCCAAAGGCTCCGGTGTTCTTTCATCTCCGACACGGTCATCCTGACTATCACACGTCCTTGTGTGTAACTAAAATATTGCGTTTTTTTTTACATTAGACTCAATATAACCGATATTATTTATAATTCAATTAAATATTCCAAGTAAGTCAAGAGTCCAGTGTAACAACAGAATTTCGTTCGAAGATTTGACAACAG
Organism: Bombus pratorum; assembly: GCA_930367275.1. Lineage (NCBI taxonomy): Eukaryota > Metazoa > Arthropoda > Insecta > Hymenoptera > Apidae > Bombus > Bombus pratorum. The sequence goes on from OV883992.1 coordinate 1,092,840, forward strand.
AAAAATAAAAGAAAACAAGAATTCGTAGCGTCATAATTTGCATTCAAAGTGCTAGTTGCATTCTGTGAGTCACCGGTCAGATCGTAATGACGCGACAGATCATTTTCGATTTCGTACACTGATGAATCTCAGTTTGTTGGATCATATTACTACGTTGAGTGTGTGACAGAAGCGTAAGACGTTACAGTGGGAATATTACAGGTGCGCACAATGTTATATTGGCCATATTACAGAAGTGCGAAACGTCACTGTGGGTATATTACAGATGCGTAAAACGTTACAGTGGGTATATCACAGATGCGCAAGATATCGCAAAAGATATTTTACGGACGTGCACGATACCATATTGGTCACAGTGGGTATATTACGGATGCGCAAGATATCGCAGTAGTTATTTTACGGATGCTCACGATACTACACTGGACATATTACTACGACCGCAACGTGGTTTAATGATCCTCTGAGGGCATTGTACTTACATCGTTATTATCACCGTCGTTGTCATCCGCAGACGTCCAACTCAACAGAGGCGCAACTTTCTAGCATTTTTCTCAGTCTGTCATGTCTGTCCTTATGATCGTTTGCCGTCTAAGGTTTTTAAAGTATATCTATCTCCCTCTAAAATTTCTGCTATCACGAATGGACTCCTGAATCTCGGATCTAACCTCGTTTGGTTTTCTTCTCGTTTTTGCGTAATACAAAATCACCAAGATTAAATCTAACCACTTTAGCTTTAGCTTTAGTTTTGTCAAATCCACCTTTATCGTACCTAACACTAGTTTCTATATTCTCTATTACCTGCTGTCTTACACCAGAGATATCTACTTCTCTTTCTTCGATATTATCGGGTATCTACGAGTCATAAGGTCCTTGCTGTTCTACCAATTAATAGTTCCAATGGACTCGATTTAGTCACGCGGTTGGTGGTGCAATTTAAAGCCAGTTGTACTTCCCCAATCGCGTCCTGCCAAGACCGCCCGGCCGTTTCTATTGTTGTGAACATATTTTTTAGCGTGCCCATAATACGCTCTACCTGTCCATTGGCCCTACTAGCACCAGTTGCTATTAAGTGGAGTTTAATGTGTCTATCTAGACAAAAATCTTGAAATTCTTTGCCCGTAGGACACCTCTCTTGATCCGCTATTATCCAGCAAGGACTGCCGAATAAAAATATAGCATACTTAAGTGCTTTGACGGTACTAAGGGAATCTATTTTACGAGTATGATACAGATATGCGAATTTAGTGAAGACGTCGACCAAAACAGTGACACATTCTTTCGAATCACTTTTACCGCTTAGTTTGCCCGTTATGTCCACGTGAACTGTACGCCAAGGAATGCTGGTCTTAGATATAGGATGTAATTCAGCTTGTATTTTACCTGAACTTGCCTTTGAAACTTGACAAGCATGACAGTTATTTACGAATTTGCGATTCATACTTCGCTATTCCTTCGAACCAGTAATACTCGCACAGTTTCTCAAACGTTTTATCCCAACCTAAGTGCATAATGGACTGGTGCACATGGATAATAACGGACCACCTAAAATCTCTTGGGACAATGGGCAAGCAGAGTGTTCTGCCTTTCTCCGTATTTTGCGATGAAGGGCACCGGACCGTAATTCACACGTATTCGCGACGTCTTCCGCGGGCTCTTCGTTCTACAATTTGTTGACGATCTCAGATATTCATGGGTCGCGACGTTGTTCCGCTAGTAGCCAATCGTCGGAGGTTTCGGTCAGGTTAAGTTCTTTCTCTACAATTATGTTGATCGTACGGTGATCCAAGTTTACGGGATTTCGCGAGAAGAAATCTAAATGGCCCATTCGTTAACCTTATCGATACACAATGTCAAAATTAAAAGTTTGTAAATAAGTAAGTTTCACCTTATCATTAGATGCCTTTAAGGAATTGCAACCAGTGGCAACAAGAAATTCTTGTCCGCGTAGATAATGACGGAAATGTTTGACGGCGTTTACAACTGCTAACGTCTCTAGTTCATAGGAATGATACCTAGATTCCGCAGGACTACTTCTTACACCGTAATATTCTATTACTCTATTTTTACCTTCAATCTTGTGCATTAAAATAGTCTCATATCCATCCGAACTAGCATCAGTATGAAGTTCTATCGGATACTTGGGGTCGAATATCATTAACACCGGCGCTTCGGTCAGGACGGAGATTACCTTTTGTTTTATTTTTTTTCTTTTTTTTCCATGTCTAGCCATCCAAGCTATGCTTCTATTACCGGAAGTAAGTGCGTACAAGGGATTCATTATCTGTGAGAATTTAGGGACGAATTTTGGAAAGTAAGAGGCTAAACCTATGAATTGCCTGAGCTGTGTGACGGTCGTTGACGCAGGTAAAGAACTCAAGGCGTGTATTTTACCCGGACTGGGACGACCTTCTCCGTTGTGAGTTGCATATCCCAAATAGAGTACCGATTTCTTTAGAAAAGAACATTTCGAAAAGTTAAAAGAGAATCCGGCTTTTACGAGGGTATCTAGTATGGTGTGCAATCCTTTTAGAGCTTGATCTATCGAGTCGGCAATAATTAGGACATCATTCAAATAGACAGCAACGTACGGATGGCACGTTGGCTGCCATACGTGTTTTCAAAGGAATCTCAAGAATGATCTCTCGTTTCGTTTGTTCGCAACGTCAAAATCACCAGCTGCTGCTGAATACAATGAAGGAAAGTGTAGTACAGATCATTCCGACCAAATGGTTTCTTATGTCACCACAATTAGAAAAAGGATCAAATGGTACGGAAGAATTTGAAGAAAACAACAACTTATTGTCCAAATTGTCCATCGAGGGTAACCAATGCTGTATATTTCCTAGAATTAGGATGAATAGGAATTTGGAGAAACCCGGTGGTTGTCCAGACTAATAAAATATCTCGCTTTTGCAATCTCGCGACTTGATCCGCAATAAGGGGTAAAGAATACCGATCCGCGACCGTATTTTTATTTATTCCTCGAAAATCACCACAATCTATCAGAACCATCGTTCGTCTTCACGAGTAACATAGGTGAATTACTAGGCCTTATGATTTTTGGCTCTAATTAATTCTTTTCTATTCTTTCGCGTACTATTCAGCGCTCTTCCTCGCGAAGTCTATTAGGATTTCTTGTACGGTGACGTTGGGATCAATTAATTGTACTTCTAACTGGCCTGTATTTACGCGAGTACGTAGGAAACCCGTAACGGATGAATCCCTGAATTTTTGAAAAGAAATATTAATCGACTTTTATCACTACCACGTACCTCATTGTCGGCTTCATTAACATCGATCTCGTTTTCAGCGGTTTTATTATGGGCATTAATTATTTTTGTTTTACACATAGCGAGGCTAGTTTGTGTAATATTACGTCAAAACCTTGACCTAAAATTTCACGATCAATCGCGATATTATATTTCAAATAACTATTAGCGAGGACATAAAGATTTATCTCTAATCACTAACACCTGCAACGGACAAGATTTGAGATGTACGTTTAGTACAAATATTTCTTATTCCTCGCATTACTACTATATCAATCGTTCTTTTGCCAGAAAATCTCAAGACTACGAATTTTTTTTTAATTAGTGAACACTCGGCTCCAAAATCGGGGTAAAATGGGAACGACTCACCCGGATGGCTTGATCTACCAGTTGGTGCCTCCACTACGCAGAAGTCGATTCGATACTCGTTATTGAAATTATATTCAGAGCACTGCTTTGTAAAGGATTGTCCTCCATAATCCGACTGATAGCTGCGTGCCATGCAGCGAAGTCGAAGTCCACGGCTTCAGGGTTAAAACACGGTGGCGAAAAATTGTTAGGTTCCACACTCGATTTTAGCACTACAGACGGAATTAACTCGCGCACGATGGTCGTAAGCTCTTATACTGTTGTAACCGGCACTGATCCCACTTCTGATGTCGGGTATACATTATAATTAGGGTTAGGCGCGTGAAACGAATCCTTGTTTGGATTACACGTGTCGTTATGCAATAGAGAAGACATTGGATAGTGCAAATACGATTATCATAGAACCGGACAAGTAACCGTGGTAATTAGATACTCGAGAAACTGATGACAATGTTCCTAGGTTCAATAACGAATCCGCGGCCGACGGGATGATAGATGAACGTGCTCGCAAAATCTAAGTCGGACGCGTAATAATCACTGATCGTAAGGTGTTACTCTTTTCGTCGATGAGATCGTAAGAAGGAATGAATTTCCGCCCCGATGATGCCACAGAGGAAAACTATAATGGGGTGTGTCCAAGGACACGAAATCATCGGATTCGTCAAGGGTAGCCTTCGTTCAGAAAGTAAGGGAAATTGGCGTTGCTGCTAATTGGTCAATCTCCATATGTAAAATCTGGTTGACTTAGCAAAATCTGGCTGGTGCGCGCTGTATGTGGCAGCAACTGTGGAGTATACAGCGGATCAAATTGTCGACATATCTCCAATAGCAGGGAGTTACGTTCAATATAATACTGAATCCTGGATATGCAGTACTGCAATAACAATGGATTTGATCCCGCCCCGAGTTGACATAATGTAAACAGGAGCAGGAGCGCTGTATCTGGCAGCAAATGTGCAGTATATCGCGGATTGAGTTGGCGACATATCTCCAATGGAAACGGAGATACGTTCAGTTGAACATTTAAGGTAGAATTTGCAAAATTGCAATTTCGTTGGATTTGGCAGGGCACTGAGATGACATAGCGCAAACCGGTTGATGTGCACTGTATTTGGCAGCAAATGTGGAGAAGGACGCGTATCAATCTGTAGTCATATCTCTAATGGAAACAGCGGCGCGTTCAATTGAATATTTCAGGCAGAATCTCCAAAACTGCAACAACTTTGTATTTGACACGGTCCAGAGTTACAATGGCGCAAACCGGCCGAAGGGCGCTATATTTGGCAGTGATTGAGGAGTATAACGCGCATCGAATTGTCGACAAACCACCAATGGAAACAGAGATACGTTCAATGGAATATTGAAGTCCGGAGATGCAATACTGCAAAGACATTGGATTTGACCTCGACCTGAGTTTACATAATGTATGCAGGAGCAGGTGCGCTTTATTTGGCAGCAAATGTGCGGTATAACGCGCATCTAATTGTCGACATATCTTCAATGGAAACGGAGTTACGTCCATTTGCATATTTGAGGTATAATCTGCAATATTGCAATTAAAATGAAGTAGCCAGGGACCGGAGTTGACAACGCTCAAACTGACTGATGCGCGCTATATGTGGCAGCAAATGTGGAGTGTAACGCGCATCGAATTGTCGTGATGTCTGGAATAGAAACTGAGATACGATCAATTGAATATTTAAGACGGAATCTGCAAAACTGCAAAGCGGTACTTGACTCGGCCCAGAGCTGACACAGCGCATACGGAATGACGTGCGCTGTATTTGCAGCATAAGTGGAGCAGTGCGCGCATCGAATTGTCGACATATGTCCAATGGGAACCGTGATATATTCAATTGAATATTTAAGGTAGAATCTGCAAAATTGCAATTGCGCTGGATTATGCAGGGCACTGAGTTGACATTGCGCAAACGAGTTAAGGCGCTATTGTATTTGGCAACAAATGTGGGGTATAACGCACTTCGAATTGTCGAGATATCTCCAACAGAAACGGAGATATGTTCAATTGAATATTGAAGCCTGGAGATGCAGTACTGCAATAACATTGGATTTGACCGCGATCAGAATTGACATAATGTAAACAGGAGCAGGTCTGCTGTATTTGGCAGGAAATGTGGAGTATAAGACGCATGGAATTGTCGATATACCACCGATGCAGCGCACATGCGTTTAATTGAGTACTTAAGCCTAAATATGCTATACTGCAATTCCAATGGATTTGACAGTATACAGAGTTGACATTGCGCAAACCGGTTGATTTGCGCTGTATTAGGCAGGAAATGTGGAGTATAACGCTCATCAATATGTCGTCATATCTCCACTTAAAACGGAGATACGTTCAATGGAATAATAAGGTAGAATCTGCAAAATTGCAATTGGAATGAATTTGGCTGCTAGCTGAGTTGTCATAGCGCAAAGGGGCTGATGTGCGCTTTATTTGACAGCAAATTTGGCGTAGAACGCGCATCGAGTTGTCGAAATGCCTGGAACAGAACCTGAGACTCGTGCATTTGAATATTTCAGGCTGAATCACCGAATACCCCATTACGCCAATTGTGGGGTATAACGCGCATCTAATTGTCGACATATCTCCAATTAAAACGGAGATACGTTCAATGGAATATTTAAGGTAGAATCTGAAAAATGGCAATTGCGCTGGATTTGGCTGGGCACTGATTTGACATAGCGCAAACCGGCTGATGTGCGCTGTATTTGCCAAGATATGTAGAGTAGAGCGAGTATCTAATTTCCGACATATCTCAAATGGAAACGAAGACATGATCAATTGAATATTTCTAGCGAAATCTCCAAAACGGCAATTACGCTGTATTTGACATAACACAAAGTTGACATTGCGCAAACCGATTGAAGGGCGCTGTATTTGGCAGCGTATGAGGAATGTAACGCTTGTCGAATTGTCGAAATACCGGCAACAGTAGCAGAGATACGATTCATTGTATCCTTAGGCCTAAATATGTTAAACTGCAATTACCCTGGATTTGACAGGACACAGAGTTGACATTGCGCAAACCGGTTGATGTGCGCTGTATTTGGCAGCAAATGTGGAGTATAACGCGCATCGAATTGTCGACATATCTCCAATGGAGACGGAGATACGTGCAATTGAATATTTCCGGCAGAATCTCCAAAGCGGTAATTACGCTTGATTTGGCAGGACACAGTGTTGACATTACGCAAACCGGCCGAAAGGCGCTGTAAATAGCAACGAATGAGGAGTGTAACGCGCATCGAATTGTCGGGATATCGCCAATAGCAGTGTAGAAACGATCAATGGAAGATTGAATTCCGAATATGCAGTAATGCAACAACATTGGATTTGACCCCGACCCGAGTAGGCGTAATGTAAATAGGAGCAGGTGCGCTATATTTGGCAGCAAATGTGGAGTATAACGCGCATCGAATTATCGAGATATCTGGAATAGAAACTGGGATACGTGCAACTGAATACGTAAACCTAAATATGCTATACTGCAGTTACGAAGCATTTGGCAGAGACCAGGTTTGACATAGCAAAAAGCGGCTGATGCGCGCTGTAGGTGGCAGCAAATGTGGAGTATACTCATATTGAATTGTCGAGATATCTGGAATAGTAACTGAGATACGCTCATTTGAATATTTAAGACAGAATCTGCAAAATTCTAATTACGCTGGATTTGACAGGTACCAGAGTTAACATAGCGCGAATCGGCTGATTTGCACTGTATCTGGCAGCCGAATGAGGAATACATCTTACATCTAGTTAGCGTCAAATCTCCAATAACAGCGGTGATACGTTGAATTTAATATTCAATAATTGGCCTGTTACGATACAGATAGTATTCCACTTTAATGGAAGCAATGCAACGCATTGCACGACTCAGCGTCAATATAAGTTACATTGTCGATATCTCGTCAGAATATTGCCGCGACTGAAACAAATTGCCGTCTCAATGGAACCATTTTATTTCAAGAGTTACGCTACAGTTCCGAATAATTTTCGCCGGACAAGACCGTTTCAAGTTCTTGCAAAAGCAAGCGGTCAAATTAAGGTACATACTATCAATTAGAATCTGATACATTTTTGTTATCCAACATCGATGGGACGATTTCGCTTCGATATTTTTGGAGGACCACGTAACCTTCCAACGACGACTGTCGTACGAGCAGCGGATAAGCTTACTTCGCGTCTTCGCGTCTACATATGTTCAACCATTCGCGCGAGACAAGCGCGGCGCTCTGCAGGGTCGGGGGATCCAATTTTCGAAGTATCAAGTGCGAAATCTCCAGTGGTAGTTCGGTAATGATATCTACCTTGCTTGGCACGAACAGACCAACGACGCGTAATAGAGATCTAAAAAACTCCATGTTGCTTCTACTGTTGCGCGAGCACGACTGACGGCCTGACGGAGAATTGAGACATATATATGTGCTGCTCGTCACGGTGGACTGCGTGTTCCGCTTCCGGGTGAGAGTGCTGATCAGTCAGAATCGATCGCGTGTGCATGTATTTTCATACATATATGTAATGTTCAATTCTAGGATAATTCAGGGATCGATTCTAAAATCTGAAAATAGAGTTAATTGTAACAATACTTAAATAAAATACAGAGGTAAACAACAATTAATGATAATTAATGTAATATCGTTATATAATGTTTGTTTACAATGGATGATACAAATCTTAATCAAGCAGAAAAAGACGATTGTTGTTTAACTTGAACTATTCACATCAAACGTACAGAAAAACAGTACAACTACGTAATTAGCTAACGACCCGACAACACTCTCTCGGTAACGCCATTCGCACTCTCTCGCTTCTCCACTCACACTGCGCTTCTCAACTCGCATCCTCTGCCCGTTCTCGTATCTCTTTTGTCTTTTCCTAGGCCCGCCACACGCGTGTTCCGCAGACGCTCGTGGCCCGGGTCACGTAGGCCCTTTCTACGAAACTATGCACTTGAAAAGACCGATGACACATTGATGGACCCGACGGCGTCTCAGCTCTCGCGACATTGTCTATGGTTAACTCGACGCTTCTTAGGCCCTTTCCCCGATACTACACTCGGCCATCCTGCAATAACATCAGCCCTCAGATGTTGCCGTCTATCTCGCTGTCCTCAGATTCGTCACTTTCGGCATTTATGACCCAAGGTTTCATAAAATCGGCAGCCGTCGATGTGTGTGTGGGTCCCTCATGCTTCCCTACTTTCTCCACAACGTAGCGATCATTCCGCATGGCTCGCAATACCCGGTACGGACCCAAAAATCTTCCTCCGCGTTTTAGCCCTGCGCCGAATTGGGTTCTCTTGACGGCCACTGGATCCCCCCTTCGGTACTGCTTCGCACTCTTTCTTCTTTTATTATAACTCCTCCGATTTTCTTCCTGGGTTGCGGCGATCTTCCTTTTCGCATCCTTGCGTAGCTCGCGGCGTTGTTCCTCGAACCTCGCGGCCCACTCTTCGTCGATTCGCTCTCTGACATGCGCATCTTCCATGATGTGCCTTTCGACCTCGACAAGTAGCTGGTCGACATGTTTTCGTTCGCCCCAAGTTGCTTTCAAGTAGGATACCCTTCTTGTGGCACGATCTTCGTCAATCTGCGTATTCTTTTGCCGCCTGAATACAACTTCGTTATTGTGCATATCATTATCCGATGGCAATACGCCCGATTCGGCTTTGATGATACCTTCATTCGTCCACACTTCCCTCAAATCGTCTACTTCCTTCTGAATGTCCCTCAACTCCGTTAAAGACACACCTTTGTCCGCTTCATCGCTGCTCACCGAGCTGGATGTTGTGTTGATCCCCGTGTTACACCCCGTGTTAAGACCTAAATCGTCTGCTCTATCTTCCATGGCCAATCTTTCAAGTTCCAAAGTCAGCGTTTCGCCATCCGACCCGTCGGCATTTTCTTCATTCGACGTTGCCACCACTGTTTCCGAAGATGTTAGCACAAACACTTTTTGGAGAACTTCACTAGCTTCCTTCTCCGGCCTATACCCGCTAATGATATCGCGAACCGCTTCACGATAATGCGGTTCCTGTACGTGTAATACGTCTATTTCGTCAGTCTGTTCTACCACGTTGATTCTAAACACATCCGGTACGTCTTTGTTAGTCCGTTCGTCAAGCCGCAAGAAAGTCACTTCGCCTCGTTTAACCCGTAACTCTACCTGATCCAGAAAATCAGTGCCTAACAACATGCCGTGCTTCGTCAATATTTTGTTTGAAACAACGTGTAAAGTGATTGGCAGTTTACACCCATCAACCATCATTACCTTGGTGAATTCACCCCAGGTCTCATTGCCAGCGGAACTAAAACCGTCAAATTTAAGCCTGCATTTACCTAGCGGTGGTGACCCTAACCTCGCATACTCGTCTGATCGAATGAACGAGAGATCACTACCCGTATCCACTAATGCCACAAACCTACAATTATCTATCGTCACTTCCTTCGTATACTTCCTCTTCTCGGATCTTGACACTACGCAAGTCTCTTTCGGTCGTGCCGTACACCTCGCTGCAATATGTCCAAATCCGCTACACTCGAAACACCTTACACCTTTTCCTCTTTCCGGGCACTTAACACTTAGATGATCCTCACTACCACAAACGAAGCATCTTCTTTTCTTCGTTACCTCTACAGATCGACTGGGCTTCCTGTTCTTCTCGGTTTTAGCCGGCTTCGCAATCGACTTTGCTCTGCGACTCTTCTGCTCTTCGTACATCACTAACCTCTTCCTCAACTCTTTGATTGACATCGCGCCGTACAATATAGCCTTATTGCTCTCGTCGTCTATTATTCCATCCACTATGTATTCCACCTTTGCTTCCTCCTCTATGTCCACATGGCTGGCTATTTCGAGCATGCGGTACATGTAAGCCAAACATGCTTCATCACTCTCCTTTTTTGTTTCTCCAAGTATCTGATGTACTTGCCTACTGTTAACTTTCCTCGAAAATTCCTTCACTAGCCCCCTCTTCAACTCGTGCCAGGTCCTGGCATGACACTCGAAGCTCGCAAATATTTTCGCTGATCCCTTCAGCAGCTTCCTCGCGTAGACTGCCTTCTGCCCATCCGACCACATGCACGTATCAGCGACTTCCTCGAACGACTCGAACCATCGTTCGACATTTTCACCTTTGTTGCCACTAAACGACTCTAACGCATCTTCGACGTCTCTGAAACTCAGTATCGAACCAACACATGCTCTTCGACAACATTCACCACGGTCCTGATACACCCTTCGCGTACCTCTCTTGTATCTTCCTGCGTTTCTTTTGTCGTCTTCGTCCTCACTTTCGTCGTCGCTTTCTTCTTCCGACGAAACATCGTTACCATCCATGGCCGCTTGTAGTCGTGCGCGTAATTCTGCTTTTCTTCCCGTCGTTTTTAGACCCAAACTAGCGAGTCGCTTTTTCAACTCCTTCGTATTCATTTTCTCAAAATCTTCGTCTTCGTTACAATCACGCTCAGCTCTCTGTACACTTCCTAAATCTCGTTGACCGGTTGGCTCTTCACCGCCCGTCGATCCCTTAGGACACGATTGTCCAGCCCTACACGCCCGATTCAGCCTCGCAATCAGCACTGACCTCGCGCCCGATATAGGGAGGTTCATTCCCGCGAGCTTACTTCTCAGCTCCTCCAGCGTCGAACCTTCTTCACCTGACAATCGTTCGTCCCCGACGTTGGCCATTTTTTCACACTACACCAACTTAAACAGTCAACGATATCGTTTTTTTCCGCACCGCGTACCGGTAAATTCACAACTAGCGCGAATAGCTCTGTTAAACCGCTTCGTTTTCTGTCTTGTCCAATCCCGGACGAGCCCCCCAAAAATGTAATATCGTTATATAATGTTTGTTTACAATGGATGATACAAATCTTAATCAAGCAGAAAAAGACGATTGTTGTTTAACTTGAACTATTCACATCAAACGTACAGAAAAACAGTACAACTACGTAATTAGCTAACGACCCGACAACACTCTCTCGGTAACGCCATTCGCACTCTCTCGCTTCTCCACTCACACTGCGCTTCTCAACTCGCGTTCTCTGCCCGTTCTCGTATCTCTTTTGTCTTTTCCTAGGCCCGCCACACGCGTGTTCCGCAGACGCTCGTGGCCCGGGTCACGTAGGCCCTTTCTACGAAACTATGCACTTGAAAAGACCGATGACACATTGATGGACCCGACGGCGTCTCAGCTCTCGCGACATTGTCTATGGTTAACTCGACGCTTCTTAGGCCCTTTCCCCGATACTACACAAATATATCTTCCTCTAGCGTTGACTTGCTAAGAATATTTTTATTTGCATATTGTTTCAAAAAATTGACCAATATCACGTTATTTAAACACTTATGGACCATATGCAGTTACCATTACTTCGCATAAATCAGTATAAACGTTATTTTGAAGTACTATTATAATATCATGTGTCACTGCATAAATCTTCTGATTTTGCTTCAGCATTTCTGTTGTACACAACAGTATTGGTGTGCTGTTTTAATCGAGATTTTAGTTCACATGGAACCTAAATCACAAGATTAATAAAAAAAGAAAAATGTTACTTGCTTCCGGATCCGACGAAATAAACCACTACTTTTATGGCGTTTACGGGCCCAAATTGGAAAATGTGGACGAATTTTGGATATATGTTATTATCGTTTTTGGCTGAACTTTGCTTTAAGGTAAAATCAAGAATTAATCACCTTTTTGCAATCTATCAGTTTTCAAAACGGGGAATTCGAAAATCCTAGATTTAAGTTTTGGAATCCAGTGGTACAGAGTCGCATTTGTGTAAAATTTGTGTGGTATTTTACACTTTATTTTAGAAATAAATTGGATTCTGGATCTTTCAATGAGTACAGTTTATGAAGCCACTGACTGCGCGTGGATGGTAATCATTTTGACCTATTGAGTCAAACGTATTTGATTACTTGTATTTTGTATACATGTATTTGGTTTTTCATTCTGACGACTCAAGGACACTTGTATACAGCAAACCCGGATTAGTACTTTTTGGAAAAAGGCTGTAATATTTCATATTCTTTTTTTCATTTTCTTTTTTTGTTTTCGGCAAATTGAAGTGTTGCATAAGTAATCTATGAATTGAAATAGTTATTCCTTTTTTAAATAAAAAACATTAACATTGCAAGTGCTTGGTTTTATCCGTATGTTCAGGTTAGAGAGTTCTCCCATTACCGGTGAGATCCATCTTGATGAACGGTAAAACCTGTTGCTACTTGATGCGACCGGTACACAGGTGCTGGACCTTCTTTGGAACATGTACCCATCAATTACTTTTAATTTTCCATTCATCTTAAAAAAGTGGTAAATCCGAAAATTCGGATGTCCACCCTTAGGAAATCGCCTTTCAACATCGTTTCAATCATCGATCTGTAATAGAACTTTATTAAGTAAACTTACTAAAGTATTTTTTTACAAGTCTGCGCATGCATCCTCCTTTTTCCCAGAACTGTCTTTATGTTCTTAAAGAAACTTGGTTACATTAAGTTGAATCTCGAGACAGTTCAGTAAAAGTTCGTGTGAACGATGCATTGCAACAATATCAGTGGTCAAGGCCTGTAGGTAACAGTTTTTTCCAATGCGTCCAAAGAATTCATTTCCGTTTTTTCACCACTGCGTTGTTTTGTCGCTCTCTTTTTATCGTGTTATGCACCTTTTCGCAGTTATCGAATGTTTCCTGTATTTATTTTCCGGTTGCCGCTAGACGGCCAATAATGTTATTACGAACTAATTTTTTGCGAATATACGCAATAATAATGTACGCATACTCAAGAAATAGAATTCAATTAGAGACCAGCTAAGGATGGGGACAAAGATGAGGATTGTGCGAATTTTTATGGCGACGTTTTTGCCGTCATAATAACGTCATTCTGGTGGCATTGTTGATGGAAACGATCCGCTACATTTTTGAATAATGTAAACAGAAGTCGAGCACGTGTGAATGCTGATCTGTGTGGTCAACTCATTGGACGATGTAATTGACATAGGCCCATTTGGCGCCAAAGAGAAATGTAAAATACTCTGAAGATGCTTTGCTTTGCATAGTCATATGGTATGAATCATTGGATTCTGCAATTTCAAACTTGGATTTGTTGATTCCACACATTGAAAACTACGAGATTGCAGATAAAAAAATACGAATTTGGACGTCGTAGGGTGAGGGCGTGTCTTGGCGCGCTCCCGTCAAACGAACGTTTATTTCGTGATTTTTATGGTATAAATGTGTGACGTGTGTGTTAGTAATAACATAACAAAGGGTAATATGTGTGGTGGAGTGAAAAAACTTAGCAAGAGAAATAGTGGAATGTGAACTTATAGATAAATAAATGATAGTGGTTTCGTAATGGACGATGAAGAGAATTAACGATTATAATTTCGAATGAGACGAGGAATTTGACGCTTTTAGTGGACACTAAGGGGTCAGCGATGCTTGAATATCTTTTAGTGGAGTGATTTAGCAGCCTGTAGCTATTAATATTCGATGAAAATTATAAAATTGGTAGTCGAGGTTGACGGATGAAATTTGGCCCTGGGCGGTGTCGATAATTCGAAACTTACTCGATTCTCTTCCAGGTTGTACAGGTAACATCGGCGTGTAAATGTTTGTAGGGGCGGAAGGTGTTGCAGTACTAACGTTGGGTGCATTACTAACTATGTTTTCCTTAATTTTGCAGCAAAATATGTGAATACACAGTTTTGACAGTCCTATCTTATTAAGCAGATACAAGCATATGAGTCCAATGGATATATGTCCTATAATTTGCAACGTGGTGAGACCCCAAGTTTTAATTTATGTCATTCTGTGCGAAAAAGTTAATAGGTTGGCTCTATCTTCTATTTGACTCAAGGTATCAGTATAGCCGTTTAGGTTGCTCATTACTTTGGGAGTTTTTTCTAAAATATCAAGCATTGTGGATAAATCTACGTTATCAGTTATATTTATGGCCTTAATCTTAATATCGTAAGAAACGCTCTTGGGATTACCACTGATTCTCATATGGTTGTCTCCATACAATATATGTACAGTTATTTTAGTTTTCAACAGGGAGACCTTCTTCAGAGAATACATTAAGTTCTATTGGTTTTTTTGGTATAGCTATGTAGTGACTCTCGTTTTTGAACGGTATAAAAGTTACTTCTACGATTTTATAGACTGTGAATTTACAAAATCTCATGGTATTGTCTACCTTAATTATTTCGGATGCGCAGTCGTGTTTTGAACGTCTATAATGTATGGGTTGAGTTTGTTTACAAATGTATAATTCGCGTCTGATTCGACATTGCTTGTCCAAATACATCTGGTCTACATTCATATAAGTTAATTCTGAGATAAAAAATATCGGACGTTCGACTAATGGAGCGAGAAATGCTCCGTTCTTTTGAGTCGGTATGGGGTATACCTACCTGTTCTATATCCCATTCTGAGTCAATTATTGTTGGGATTGAAATTTTAAAGAAGATTTTTTCGCTTTGGACAAACAGTGTGAGTGTAGAGATGTCTAAAATGTTTTGGAAATTATCTTCCTCTGGTAAAAATCTTTTATTCATGATGTGATTTGCTAAAGTTTTAGCGTATTGTTCTAAGAAAGTGTGATGATTTATGATCTGGGGGCTAATAATTCCTTGTTTTCCTAGTAGAATTAAATTGAACATTTCATTGAGTTGAAAGTGTAAACCTGACAAAGCGCTTTCTATAGAAATAATCTTGACTACTAGAAGTTCTCGCTTGTTTACTTGATTTATTTCATTTTGTATGTCCGCGTTTACGTTTTCTAATTGCTTTAGGCTGTCGGTGTTTAGAATTTTCCTAATTAGAGCGGTTTGGTTAGCTACAATAGTTTTTAATTCGTTTCCTTCGCTAAATTGTTTGTCGATATTCTGGTTTATCAGTTGTAAATCGTCAGAATCTAAAGTTTCGAAAAGTGTTTTGCTGATTGAACCTATAGCGTCTATCAATCCTCTCTTAACTTTAGAATGAGTTAGTAATCTTAAATGTGTTCCTAGCGTTTTGACGTTATTAAACTTTTGGTTAAGGAAAGTATCTCTGATTTTACTCGACACGATGTGGTATAATGTTTTTGAGTCTCTTTTATGTGTTTTCCTAATGTATCGATGTGGTTAGACATATCGCTTACACCTATTCCTATATATACGTTAACTTCTTCATTGTACAAATAAGCTTTAGATATTTTTTCGTGGAAAATTGCGTTATTTTCGATTGTTATTAATTCCAGTCCGAGCACAAGGGTTGTGCACGAGATAAGCGTCCTGAAAAATAAGTTTTTAACCTATTACCGTGAATTTTCTTAATGACTTTAGCGATTATTATCTCGTAATACGGTGTTTTGACTTGATGGATTTGATATGGCCCTAACCATTCGGTATCCATTTTGTCTTTTTTGTTATCGTTGTGAACTAGTACAAAGTCTCCTTCTTTGAAAATTGTTTGAGTTCGCACGATCTTTCTTTTTTTTATCTCGAGCGCATCGTTTCTTACTATTTATTAGTGTTTGTCCAAATATTAGTGTCCAAATATTTGTTCAACTGTTTTTGCCATAGAGAGAACATATCACTATACGGTAAGTTGGTGGTTTTTGCAATTGCGGACTGTAAATTAGCTTTTCTTCCGAACGTTAATTCAAAACGGGTAATTCCTGTTCCTTCGTGAACTGCTGTATTATACCCTAAACATATAAAATTGAGTATCTCGTCCCATTCTTTATCGTCGTTATCCAGTAGGCTGGTACGAATTAGATCTTTAACTACTGCGTCAGTACGTCCTAATGATCCGTTGGATTGAGGATGAAAGCTAGTTGTCTTGATATGTTTAACCTTAAAAGCTTCGTCAAATTTCGTTACGAGCTCGCTAATAAAATTCTGTCCTTGGTCAGTAAGAATTGTCTTGGGTGCAGAGAATATATAAATATAGTGATTCAGTAGCGCGTTAATAATGGATTCGCTTTGTTGTGTCTTTAATGGAACTAGTATTAAGTATTTCGTCAACTCGTCATGGATCGAAAGGATGAATTGGTTTCCTCGCTTGGTTTTTATCATAGGTCCTATAATGTCCATGGCTATTTTGTCGTTGGGGTTTAAAGGTGTGTCTGAAATTACTGGTTCTTCTTTAGGTCGTATCCTAACCAGTTTTTCTTTTTGGCAAACGTCGCAATTTTTAATAAGGTCTTCGATTCTACTCATTAAATTTGGGATCTTGTACCGTTCCTTAATTCTTTGGTATGTCTTTTGGATTCCTAAATGTCCTATCGTACCGTTATGATTTTCCTGAATTATTTCCTCTATTTCTTCTTCGGTTAACTCTTGGATTGGGCCCCATGCAAAAGTGACAGGGTATCGGGTATCGTTGAAATATAAAAGCATAAGTTTGATCTGATTCTTTTCTAATTCTGCAAACGTGTTGTCTCTTATGCTTACTTTCTTGTTATTTCGTAATATGTCATTAATTTTCCGCAACCATGTTGCCTCGTCAAACTCTCCTAATTCTGTTTTAGTCAACTGATAGAAAGATTGATCGTTAGGTTTCATTTCTAATCGTTTTGGGATTTCTGACTTCTTTTTCCATTTCGTAAAATGTTGTAAGAAATCTAAGGCTACTGTTCCCTCAGGGGTTTCTACCTTTTGAACAGCGTGAATTCTAGATAAGGTATCTGCGACTGGGTTGTCTTTGCCTTTAACTTATTCGATTGTGTATTTGTACTCTTCTAGCTTTAGTTTCCATCGCATTAATCTAGACGATGGATCTTTGCAATTATTCAACCATTTCAAAGCTTGATGGTCCGTTCTAATAATAAATTTTCGACCTAACAAGTATTGTCGTAATCGTTTCAATGCCCAAACTATTGCTAATAGTTCTTTCTCAGTCGTCGTATAATTCTTTTCGGGTGGGTTCAGTGTTCTCGAAATGAAACAGCATGGGTGTCCTTCTTGTGAAAGAACTGCCCCCAGTCCTCCGTTACCTGCGTCGGTCGTTAGCGTAAAAGTCTTAGTAAAGTCGGGGTATGTTAAGACTGGTGCTTCGCGTAGTCTCTGTTTTAATGTTTCGAAGCTGTTTTGTTGTTTTTACCAAGTATTCTAAGTAGAACGTATTTGTTGGTTCTGTATTTACTCTGTTCCATATAAAATGTTCGCGGTTCGTTCGTACTATAAACAGTCGATATCACCCGATTTTTTTTGATTAGGTTGATGCCGGTTCCTGTGTCAACCAAGTGCGTTACTGGCACGTCATTCCTCTTGAACCGTACAGTAAGCAATTTTTCCGTGGTCGCATTGACCCTTAGTATTCTTCGGGAATTATACTCTCTTCGTCCGCCATTATAGGATAATTTCTCGGAGGCGGTAAGTTTCTTTGGCTGGCTGATGGAAAATTTCGCTGTTGGGTACAAGCGTTGGCTGAATGTCCCACTTGATTACATGTGAAACATTTGGGCGGTAGTCGTTCCATCATCGCTCTTCTTTCCATAAGTGGATTCATTGGTTTTGGTCGTGTTGTCGAGCGTGATATTTCTTCTTGCGTTAGGTGTTCCTTGGAATTTGGGTTTGACTCTCGCAATTGGTCGATTCATTATTCTTCCTCTTGCTATGTTTTTGTAGCGTTCGATTTCCCCGATTAGTAATTCTGCCTCGAAGGCTGCATTCTGTGCTTGTTGGAGATTCTTCGGTCGATGATATGCTTGTTTCTATTTCGGGTTTCAAATTTACGGTAAAGATTTTGGTGGCTCGTTCATTTTCAAGATCTATAGCAACTGATCGACGTATTGGATCGCGAATTTCGTGTTGGAGTGAGTATAATAGTTTGTTGAGGTTGTGTCGGGACCTCTTCACATAACTGTGTACCGATTCGTTGAAGTTTTGTCGTGTACGTTGCAGTTTATCACGGGCTCCGTTGGATGTAATACTCACTGATACAAATTTTCTGAGGTTTTCAAACAGGTCTTCATAATTCTCGATTTCAATGTGGCGGATACTGCGTTCCGCTTCTCCGATGATTCTTTGTGTTAAAATTAGGCGTAATAGTGTGCGTTTTTATCGACATTCGGCTCGAGTTTCTTGTACCAGTTTAATTAAGCCTTCTACTCCTATATCGTCTTGTCCAATGAGTGTAGGGATGAAGTCTAGGCAGGTTTTTGCATTGTACATAGGACAGTCATAATTTACTGCTTCTTCTTCACTGTCTATATGGTCCGTTTCGTTTTTTGTTTTGGGTGTTTTTAAGAACAGGTGGTTGATTTTTCCGAATAGTGCTGGCACTAGCGTCTTCGGTTATAATAGAGTTGAATTCAGATGTAGTGATTGACTGAATTCCTAATCGTAGTTCAGCGTAATTCCTACCTAAGAGTTCGATTTCTCTAACGCGTTGTTGACTTTCGTCTTGTATTAATTTATGCAAATTATTAAAAGCTAGTTCGTTTCTTTCGTTCTGTTTTTGCATAGCGTCTAGTAAGGCCCGAATATTTGGATCCATACCAGTAGCCATAGGGCTAACAGAAGATGTGTCTTCTGATTTTTTGCTCATACTGGTTATTATACTGTCGTTGAAGTCTGTACTAGTGAAGCTGTTGCGTCGAGTACGACAGTGTTTAAAAGAATCCAGTTCTTTACCTGAGTATTCTTCTTTTCGTGACCAGTTTCAGTTTTGGTGATGACCGTAGTCCGCTTTCCGTAGAAGTCGTTTTCACGCAAAGTGAACTGATCTATGCAGAGGTCCGCTGATCCCTCAATCTTCAATGATGCACGTATGCCGAAACGCGTAATTTCGTTTTCTTGAAGTTGATGGATCCTGGCAGGATCGCCAAAATGTCACGTAATAATTGATACTTGGGTTGTAAGAGAAAAGAAAGTTGAGTCGTAACCCTACTATTAATTTTCTTTTATCGAACTTTATTATAATTTTAGCACATACAATAAAATAACGCTGAACCGAAAAAGGGGTGCTGTACAAGAATAGCAACTAGAATAAGAACTCCCCGAGCTGGGTGAAGGCTCAGCTTATATACGTTTTGGTTTGAGGATGTTGATGGGCTCGGTGTAGATTATGATGTGGAAAAGTGTCCGAAGGTCGGGGGTCGATGCCTTATCTATGATGTGGACTAAGGTGTGTCATAGCTTCTGCGTAGGCAATGATGATAAGGTGGTGATGTGTCCAAAGGAGTCCGAATCTCGGGAGTCGATGTCTTATCTGTGATGTAGGTTGAGATGTGATTGATGTCACATTGGCGTGGAGCGATGCGCATGTGAGGTGCGTGGCACCTTACGGGTATCGCTCGAGAGTATGTACGGTCGGCTCGGCGTAAGTTCCTATTATGAAGGAATAAAGTCTGGTCGCCCAGAGTCCTATTATATATTATTTTATTTATTCTATTTTACTCGAGCCGAACTGAAACTTCTTTGTGAATAAATAAGTGATGGTGTGCTACGTAACTAGGCTTTATACGAGTTGCGTGGTGACGAGTAGGATGGAAAATGCAATTGTAACGTGCATTCTGTTAGTTATGTATTTATTAATTTATTATTATTTTTTTTATTCATTAGTAGTTATTTACTTATTTATTATTTATTATTTATTTATTTATTTATTTAGTTATTTATTTATTTATTTATTCACATCGGATAATTTATTATTTATTATTGTTTATTTATTTATTATTATTGGCTGTTTTTATTTATTATTCATTTATTTATTATTATTATTATTTATTTATTTATTCTTTATTATTTATTATTATATATGTAGCGATTTACGTACGCATCATCAGGTCTTAATTAGAACGATAGGCGCTTAGAGTGATTTAATGTAGATTTTAGGTATTTTATATAACATTATTAAGTTTGCACATTAACTATATGTAATTTATTTATTTATTTATTTGTCGGAGATGAAAGAACACCGGAGCCTTTGGATAATCCCGCAACATTGTAATCTAAAGTTTACTATAGCTGTAATTAAACAATTGTAGTTATTCAACCCGATTGTAATTGTCAGAGATTTGTGACAGTGAGCTTGGGCTCGAGGCGACAGCCAGTCGCCAACGTGTTCGCGGTCACGGGATGAACGCTTTGTCTAGCAAAGGCATGGAGTAATTCTATAGGTCTCCTTAAAAGAAATATTTGTGGCGGCACGCGACAGTAAACATTCCAACAGTTTCTGCCCCGTGGCTCACCACACGCAGACCCTATTCTTCGAGAAAGATGATTGCCAGATGTCGATGCGTCTCCGCAGTACATGTCCAGCTAGCCTGAGGGCCCGCTATAAATCTTAAGATTTAGTTGACTAAAGTTCTTCAAACAAACAGTCTTTGTCCCAACTACGGGAAGATAGGGGAGACCTATTTTTCAACGAACGGCGTCTCCCACTAGCAACTTTCCTTTGAGGGCGACGAGCATCTTTTTCTAACCACCGATATGGAGATTGACCAATTAGCAGCAACGCCAATTTCCCTTACTTTCTGAACGACGGCTACCCTCGACGAATCCGATGATCTCGTGCCCTTAGACACACCCCATGATAGTTTTCCTCTGTGGCATCATCGGGACGGAAATTCATTCTTCCTTGTGGTCCCATCGACGCATAAAGTAACTCCTTACGATCAGTGGATATTACGCGCCCGACTTAGATTTTGCGAGCACGTTCATCTATCATCCCGTCGACCGCGGATTCGTTATTGAACCTAGGATCATTGTCATTAGTTTCTCGAATATCTAATTACCACGGTTACTTGTTCAGTTCTATGATAATCGTATCTGCACTAGTCAATGTCTTCTCTATTGCATAACGACACGTGTAATCCAAACGAAGATTCATTTTCACGCCCCTAACCCTAATTCTAATGTAAACCCGACATATTTATATATATGTAATATCGTGATGGAATATATTTACAATGAATGGATGATACAGGTGTTAATCAGACAGAAAAACGATAGTTGGTCAACATGAACTAATCGCAGCAAACATATAATAAACAGCACAACTAAATAATTAATCAACGACTCGACTTTCATAAACGCAATCAACACTCTCTCGGCAACGCAATTCGCAATCCCTGTTGATTCATTTCTCGTTCCTTAGCAATCGCTCGTGGCCAAGATCACGTAGGCCTCCTCTTTCCAAAACTACGCGATCGAAACGAACGCTTCGGCTCTCGCGACATTCCACACGGTTCACCCGCCAACTCCCAGGCCCCTCGCTGGCGATACTACATGATTTATTTATTTATTTTTACCTTTATTATTATATATGTAGCGATTACGTACGCATCATCAGGTCTTAATTAGAACGATAGGCGCTTAGACTATATGTAATTATTTATTTATTTATTTATTTATTTATGTGTGTTTATTAATATTTATTTTTGGATGACTTTCTTTGACGACTTGGCGAGTTTTATGGTTATGATTGGATACATTTGGACGGTTTTCTGATATTGGATGATGACGACTTTGGCGATGTCCACGGACTTAACTTTTAATCTATTATGGATAAGTTGAATAAGGGAAATAAACTTACGGCACAGGGTGTTTCGGAGCCCCCAGGGCCCGTCGGGAAAACGAGTGGCTGTCCGGGCTCGACCCGATGGTTATCCGGCTACTGGCAGAACGGCGGTGGGGAGGTAGATCCTCAGGCACCCCCTCGTACGGTAAGAGCTACTGGGGAGAAAGAGAAAGAGAAGGAGAAAATCAAAGCAAAGAAGGTGATAGTGGGAGGAGAGAAACCGAGGGTGGTTTCTAACATTAAGCTAAGTGATAATGTGACAATCTCGGTTATTCCGAGGAAAAATGGGGGTGAGGAAGGAGAAGATTTCTGCCCCTTCAAACCGAGTAGGAGACTACAGAGGAGGCCTACGACTAGTGGCAGGGCGGAAGTAGAAGAGTCGAGGAATCCGAGGGTTCCCTTGGAATTAGAGAGAGCGACCACAGTACGCCGGTCACAGGGAAAGGAATAGCTTCGCTAAACAGCTAGCCAGGAAGGTGGTGGAAGAGAATGCCAGCGCTAAATACGTGAGATCGGCTATGGCTAGTGAAGCTGAAGATAGCGCGAGGGATGACATGCAGACAAGTGACGTCGATGATGAGGACGTCATGATTTCCAGGGCTGAGCTGAAAGGGTTCACACAAGCCCTGGCAGGTGCAGCACAGATTTTAAATGTTTTAGTCAAAAAATTTAAGTTGGTTAAAGGTAAGGATGAGAGGATTAGGGAGATAGGAAATTTGATTAAAGGCATCCTGTCTTCCTTGGGACAATGTGGAGAGCAGAAGGCTAGAAGGAGAAAGAGAAGAAGAGAGCCTGTCGGGATAGAAAGAAGGGTAGACAGGACAGAAATAATGAAAGAAGCGATGATGACTAAAGGCGGATACCCTAAAAGGAAAGTGGTATCACGGGCTGAAACAATGAGAGTGGAGGAACTTAAGAGGCCCCGAAGAGGAGAGGTCACTTACGCCGAGGCGTGTGGGAAGGAAACCAGGAAGGTAAGGATTGAACAAGACTATAGTGAGAATTCTGAAGGTTGGATGAGGGTAGAAAGAAGGAAGAGTTCCCTTAGAGCAAGCTACCCCTATGGTGCGTGCGGGTAACAACCGGCGGCAGGTTGCTACCGAAGAGAGAGGCGTATCAAGAAATAGGAAAAGGAAGGAAGCCATTCTAGTTAAAGTTGAAGAAGGCTGTGAATGGCTTCAAGTCTATAGAAAAATAATGGCGGCTAAGAGCACCTTGGAAGGAGCTACGGGGGTGCGTAGAACGAGAGCCGGCCATATACTGATAGAATTTGACAGGTCGGTGGCGGTGAACGAGGCGGCGGTCAAGTTAAGAGCCGCTTTGAGTGACAATACGGAGGTAGCTGCTCTTGTCAACAGGGCGACCCTACAGATTAGGTATATCGTTCCCCAGCAAAGAGGAGCTGGTGGATACATAGTGACGCAGTGGGGGATAAGTAACAACAATATTGAGGTTAAATACCGTGGGGTACACAGGTGGCTGTCGTAGTACATAACTGACAGAACAAGATCGCTACTTTGGAGTATGTTGCTATAAGCAACATATTAAACTTCAATATTATATCCAAAATAAAATGTTTAACTCAGTAATGAAAAATATATAAAATAGCACGATATTGATCGAAGGGCTGCTCTGAAAAGATATAGGTTTGCTTTATCTCTAAGAGTCCAGGATTGCACGTTATTATTTTGTGATGGACACTCTTGAGTTTGCAATCCTTTAATCATCCGCCTATAATAAGTGTACAATAACGATTATTCTATTTTCTAAAATAATATCAATTACTCATTCACTTATTGTTTTTATAATACATTACACATACTATTTTTATAATTAATTTGTTATTACTTCACGCAACCGTTTGCGCCCACTTTGCAGCGGTCGGTGAAAACTCTAACCCACACTTAAACCTAATAAATGATGATATTCTCTTTTTATTGAGCTAGTATATAAGTTATAGTAGATAAATTATAGCAGGCATATGTTGCAGCATCGTATATGTAGTTGTGCCATTATTTTAAGCCCTTGCTCGCCTTACTCTCGTTTATAAACAAAAGGTAACCTGCAACTAATACTGACGCTCGCATTGCCAAATACGCATAAATGTAGTCAAATATACTTTGTAGCGATACCGGCATTTTTTACGAATATCTCAAGAACTAAGACCGATTCCCAGTTATACAGTCAGGCCCGAAAATATTCCGACATTAGCACAACTTTGATTTCTCTGCCCTGTACTTGAAATAAATATGAAAAAAACAATAAAAACATTTTGCAGTATACTGAACTGTATTGTATAGGTCTCGAAGTAAAAAACTTTTGATTTAAAACAAAGCGTTTTTTAAATATAAGAAGAAGTGTTGAAAAATGTGAATTTTGGTGTTATAAAAATATCTGAACACCTTATAAATTAATGTTAGATAAAATAATATGACAATACTATTTTTCATAAAAGTCCAATATTTTGTCCGATACCCCTTTTGTTCAATAATGTGTTAGTAGACGATCTTTCAGATGTCGAAGATTATTTTTTATTAATAATCGATACTGTAATTTATTTCTATATTAAATGAACTTTCTTCAGTGTTTATTATTATATTTTTGTATGATTGTATTTTTTACTAATTGTGCGACCTAGTTTATTCCATAGGGACGGTCGTGCTTCTGTGAAACACTCGTTATCTTAGTTTGATATTTTAAATCTATAATGCATTGGAGTATTCTCGTAAATTTTGAATTCACTTTCGTTCGATATCCATAACATGTTTCAAAATCATCGAAATTGCAGAGAATGGAACGTTTCTTCAAGTTCGCTGTTCATTTTATTTTACGAATCGTAATTAATGGATTGCGCTTTATTTCGCGAACGATATGAATATCTTGCCGCAGTGTCGTTTTGCGTTTTCTACCCGTTCTTGACACATCTTCAACGAAACTTCTCTTTTTGACTCAATCACATGGCTTTTTTTTTTAAGCTAGAAAAATTTACCGAATGTCCAGCTGGACAAATTGTAAACTACAAATTATTTATTATTTATTATTGCTTAGTCCGTGCCTTTCGGCTTTGGACGAACTTTCGGTTTTACATCCCTTATACCTATTTCGCTTCTTATATATCTACCTTCCCTCTTATCCATTCTATTATATTGCACTCCCTTAATTATTCTATCTCTATAAGCTAAAAAACTAGAAAAAACTAAAAACTAATGACTAAAAAACTATTGCAACTTTGCGCTTTTGCCTCCTTGCTGTGCTTCCTTCTTGTCGTTCCTCCCCGTCTTGTATTGCCCTTCTCCTCTCTATTATTGCTTTTAGTTCTGTTAGTGCTTCTGCAGTCTCATTTAGTGCTTTTTCTATGTCCTTTGGTCCTCCCGTTATTTCACATTCTTTTATTACATGTCTCAGGTCGTCTTCTTCTTGCCTTTTACATAGTCTGCATCTTTTTTCTTCCTCTTCTTTCCAGTATTCCCTTGCTTTGGTCTCGTTTCCACATCTGAATCTTGCTAATATTCTTCTGTCCTTCCACTTCATCCTCCCTTCTAAGTACCTTGGTAACTCTTCTTTGGCGATTTCTCTGTAATGTATGTTATATTTGGATCCCCTTATCCTTTTCCCCCTCTCTTCTACTTCTCTCTTTGTTCTTTCTTCTATAACTTGGTCTGCTATCATCCTTTCTTGCTCTTCTCTTGCTTCCATCAGTGTCCCTCCACTTCTCACCTCTTCTAGTCCCTTCTTTCTCTTTCTTGCTCTTTTCTCTTCTTGGCCATTTCCCCAGTTTCTCTCTCTTTCCTTTATGCACTCCTTTACTAGTTCCTTTTTTGATTCTAAGGCTTTCTCTTCATACCTTGCTGCTCTTCCTAATGCTTTTTCTTTGATTTCTGTTAGCTTGCATTCTTCTATCAATATATATGTCGGATCATGATTCGAATTTTGGGCGCGTGACAACTCTTCATGTGGATTAGCCATCGTTTCACAAAGCCGAGATTTTATTCACACGTATATACAAGTCTATCACTAAGCTTAACAAATAATAAGTACAACTAATAATAAGTCTAACAGATACTAAGCCTAATAAATAATACGATCTACGAATAATAAATTAAATAACACTATTAACAATGTTTTAGGTTCAAACGAATCCACGGTCACCGGGATAACTCCTTACTCAGCGAAACTAATATTAGGCGCAAATGCGATTGTCGAAAATGCTCGATGTGTCACTCTCCAAGGCAACCGCAAGAATGCCAGCCTCGTGGAGATTTTTCTCGCTGTACGATTGCATTTTGTTTTCTATACCCGTTTGGAAGCATCGAGAAGGTTCCAAACGCCGTTGCTAGGCACACTCGTTGGAAGCATCGAGAAAGTTCCAAACGCCGTTGCTAGGCGTTTCTGCCTGGAGTTTTGATTATTGATACAATGTATGTCCCATTGCATCGACACCTCCGAGGCAACATCACAAGTGGCCCGCTCTCCAGGCATGCCGCCACAACCACATTTCTCGAAAAACACATACAACCACTCCAGACTTCCGTTAGACAAAACGTCCATCCCGTGACGGTGGCTACGTACGATTGTCACCTCGAACCCAATCTCGCTTATTACAAATCTTAAACGATTACAACTATAATAAAATCTAGGCTAAGGTACTAGAGGATGTTCCCAAAATTTCCAACGAAAGGCTTTGGCTTTCCTTTCATCTCCGACATATAATTTGGTGTTGTCATATCTAAACCTAAGATCCATTTCACATATCTTCTTTGTATTCTATCCAGTCTTTCTTCCATATTCCAGCCCCATATCAAACCGATAGTCCTCAAACTACAAATTAAATAATAAAAAAAGCATCTGTCTGACTTCCATTTTCGAGAGCTTAAATTTTCCAGGCATTACAGACAAGGAATATCCTTTTTTTCTTCGCTGACAGATCCTCAATCTCTATAGTTCTCTTAGTTCTCTACTTCTATCCAGTCTTTCTTCCATATTCCAGCCCCATATCAAACCGATAGTCTTCAAACTACAAATTAAATAATAAAAAGAAGCATCTTTCTGACTCCCATTTTCGAGAGCTTAAATTTTCCAGGCATTGCAGACAAGGAATATCCTTTTTTTCTTCGCTGAGAGATCCTCAATCTCTATAGTTCTCTTAGTTCTCTACTTCTTACCATAAACAATCAAATATTGCCGTTATTATTCCAAGGTAGATTATAAATACCGATGAAAGTAGCGCAAGTGTTCTAATATATTTAAAAAACAGTTTCACAATAAATATTGCAATAGTTCTTTACAAAAAACCAAGAATTATGCAATCGTTGACTTATCTTCCGACGATGGAACTCGTTTTTCTACATTTTTTACTTTACGAGTATGAGAATTTTTTGTTAAAACAAATGAAATATATAGTATCGTTCAATTACTGATTACATTGATATAAACTATCTTACACTTTTATTTGCGATATTTTATACATAAAAAATATTTCTCGCATCGTATCGTACAATTTTAAATTACTCTCAGTGTTATAAATAATTCTGTATGATAGTTATATAATTATTTCATTCTGATCGGTTGTAATTAATTGTAGATGATTCTCATATATAAAAGCACTGACACAACAGATGATGTATAGACGTTGTGTTGCTTTAAACAAGAGACATCCTACTTTTTTATATTGGTTACTTGCATTTTCCATTTTTTCCAGTAATATTATTATTCGTTATAGTGCAATCTGACACTACATTTGATGCAGACTTTTTTTTTTTTTTGTACGTGGAGAAATCCTCATGGACACTCCGCTGCTGCGTAAGCGCGTAACAGCAGAGTAGTGTCGGACTCCTACCGACTAAAACTCCACGATGACCGTCCTACGCGTATGACAGGGGGGCTCCAGGAACCTCGTATGAATTACGTCAGTTGCACCCCCTTCTCGCGTCCTCTTGTTAGAGCCAGTCCTAGTGCCTCCCGATTATTGGGTTGGCGTTAGGGGGCGGGGGGGGGGGGGGGGGGGGGGGTTCTTGCCCCTGGCGCTGTCGCTTCTTCTGGTCATGGTCCGTTGGGGGAGCGATGGGGCGGCTCTGGCTCGTCTGACTGACATCCTTCTCCATCGTCTTATCCTACACGGGTAAGAGTTTCTCTTTCTCTCCCTTTCCGCGCGCTCCTTCGCGAGCATAACTCGCTCGCAGAAGAGGCGGACGGCCTCGTATTCCTGTGGTCCTCTCAGCATCGCTTCTACAATCGCTGGAGGGGTCAGTGCTTCTCCTATGGCGTACCGCAGGGTGTAGCGGGGCAGCTCCCACGCTGGGCAGAGCTCCAGGGTGTGCTGCGCTGTGTCCCTGCCCTCTCCGCAGTGGTGGCAGATGTCTGTCGTTTCTCGCCCGATTCTCTTCAGGAACTCGCCGAACACGCCGTGTCCGGTGAGCACCTGGGTCATTCTGAATGTGAGCGGGAGGCCGTGGCGTCTTCTCCATGCCTCCCAGTTTGGGAGGACCGCCTCCACGCCTCGATGTTCGCCTCCTTCGTTGATCAGCTGGGATCGCCACAGGTCCCACGTGTCCTCCTCAGCGGCTCCTGGGTCGTTTGGAGCCGCCTGCTCGGTCTGATCTTCTCCCGGATGCCATACTCTCCGGTGGATGTATCGCCTTTTGAGCGCTAGCGCCCGGAGTTCCCACGGGGGGGACGCGGCTAGAGCGGTCGCCGACGCGTGGGGCACCGTCCGGTACCCTCTAATGATTCTGGTGGCGGTCACTCTGTGTAGCCTCCTCAGGAGCAGGGTGTTGCGGCGACTCGCCATCAGGTTATCCGCCCATACCGGGGCCCCGTACATCACTCGGGACCGAACGACGCCCTCGTAGAGTCGGCGCACCGCGTCTCCCGCTCTGCCGATGTTCGGGAACAGGCCGCACAGGGCATTAGCAGCCGCCGACACTTTCGGAATCAGGGCGTCGAAGTGCGGCTCGAACGTCCACTGGCTGTCGATGATGAGACCCAGATATTTCATCTGCGATCCCACCCGGACGGTTTCGCCAGCCATGTTTATGTGTAGGCCGGGCGGTGGGGTCCCTCGTCTCCTCTTGTCATAAAACCAAATGGCCTCTGATTTCGCAGGGGAGACCCTCAGGCCCAGCCTGCGCACAGCACGGATCGTGCAGGCCATTGCGATTTCGCCGATGAGTAGCGTATCGTGCCAGCCACGACCCCCGACCAGGACCAGTGTGTCGTCCGCATAACACACCATGGCCGCGCCTGGGGGCAGCGGGCATCGCAGTACCTCGTCGTACGCAATATTCCACAGGATCGGTCCCAACACCGAACCCTGCGGGACTCTACGCTCGACGGGTCGTCTTTCCTCTCCTTCCTTGCTGGTGTAGCATATCTGTCGTCGAGGTAGGCTCGGATCAGCCGGACGAGGTAGATGGGAACCTCGAAGGGCCGTCACTATCCTGTCCCATGGAATGGAGTTAAACGCGTTGGTGGTGTCCAAGGAAACCTCCAGCGCCACGTCGTTCCGGGAAACCATGTCCTCTACAAGTGCCCGCACCTGTCTGACCGCGTCAATCATCGAGCGTTCCTTCCGGAAGCCGTACTGGCTCTCGTGCCTGCCTGACACCTGATCCGCTATGTGTCGCTCCAAGCGGGTGGCGACTACCCTCTCGAGTAGTTTGCCGGCCTCGTCTAACAGGCATATCGGCCGGTACGCTGACGGCGAGGTCGTCGGTCTGCCCTCTTTGCGGAGCAAGACCAGCCTCGCCGTCCGCCATGCTCGGGGGTACGCTCCCTCTTTCAAGCATCTTATGTATAGGCGCCGAAGTCTGGGCGCCATGACTCCCATCACTTCCCCCCAGATCCGGCCCGAGATTCCATCCGGGCCCGGCGCCACGTCGCGGGAGGCCATTCTTCTGGTCGCCTCCCACATCTCTTCCTCCGAGACTTCCCAGTCGTCCCTCCATTCCAGCGGCCGTGTCGTTTCCCGCGGCCGTTCTGCCGCCCTGTCTTCTCGCGGGGGGAAGAGCGCCCCAGTGATCCGCAGCAGTAGCGCAGGTTCCATTTCCATCGTTGCCAGGGGGCCCTCCGCTTGGAGTTACCGCGTCACCGTCCTGTATGGTCTTCCCCATGGGTCAGTCTCGACCGTTTTAACTAACTCAGCCCAGGCACGGCCTTTCGCGTTTTAATCTCCTTTTGCAGCGAGCGCCGTAGCACGCGGTACGCCCGGTAGTGCAGGGAGACTTCTTCTTCTTCGCGTCGTCGCCAGCGGTGGCCCTTAGGTACTGTCTTCGGGCCCGGACGCACTTCGTCCTCAGCTCCGCCATGTCAGGGTTCCACCAGTAGACTGCCCTGCTTCGCACCGTGCCTGGCGTGGCACGTGGCATGGATGCGTCGCAGATTGCTGTTATGGCCCGGCGAAGGTTCTCGGCCTCTTCTTCCACGTCTGTTTCGGTTGCCGTCTCCGAGGCCTTCCAGCTCCAAGCTGTTGCTATGGCGGCCGCCTGGAGTAGATCTTTGTTTACCTCCTTTATCTTCCATCTTGGCGGTGGACGCGCGCGTCCATTCCTCGGCTGGCCGCGGCCGTCGCCTGCAGTCGCCGTTCTAGGTCCAGGTGTGTCCACCTCCATGAATATGTAGAGATGGTCCGAGAGTGTCTCGACTCCTTCGGCTACTCTCCAGCCTGTAATCCGCCTGAATGCATCGGGGGAGGCCCATGTGATGTCGACGATGGAGCTCCCTCTCCACGCCACGCAGGTACTGGTCGAGCCCCTGTTCACCAACAGGAGTCCAAGTCCCGCGGCCCAGTTTGACAGCTCGCGGCCGCGCGCGCTGGTCCTGGCGTTCCCCCATTCCGTGGAGTGCGCGTTGAAGTCTCCTAGGACGAGCACTTGCCGGGGAAGCCGTCGCCTGACGCAGTCGCCGACCCCGTCCAGGAATTCCTCAAATGCTGCCCGTCCGCTGTTAGGTGACATGTACACACCCACCACCACCATCCCTGACCACTCGACCGCGACTTACCCGTTGCCGCGTTCCAGCAGGGTTCCGTGGGCTAACGCCCCCGGCGTTGATGTCCAGTTGACAGCAACCATTTCGTCCGTATCTCCGGCCCATTCCGGAGCGTCCAGTACTCTGTATGGTTCTGCCACCACCGCTAGGACGACCGTGCTCTCCCGGATGGTTTGGTAAAGCAGGTCTTGTGCTCGCCTTGATCGTCCCTGGTTAGCCTGAAGGATGTGCATTTTCAGTCCCCTAGTGTTGTCGTTTCTCTGGCTTCCTCCGCGCCAGCTTCTTTGCTCCCCGGCTTAGGGTCGCCTAGCGATGGGGTGCCTTTCTCGTTGCCGCTTGCAGCTGTGGATCCGCGGGTGGCTCCTTTTGTTCCTTTCTTCGCGGGGGGGGGGGGGGGGGGAGCAGGCCGGTCCACCCATCCTGTGCACAGATGGTGCTCCAAGCGCCTCACAGAGCAGGCATTTCGGGCTCGCGGCATTGCACGTTTTCGCTTGGTGCCCTGGTTTGCCGCATCTGAAGCATAGGTTCCCCTTGTCCTCCTTGGCGGTGCAGGACCTTCTCATGTGTCCAATCTCCAGGCACCTGTAACATTGTAGAGGTCTTCGCCCGATGGCTTGAACCTTCGCTGTCGATCAACCTATGGCGACCTTGCCAGCCAGGGCCAGTTTCCTCATTGCACCGGCCGGGCCTCGTATCCACACAGATCCAAGGCCGTTTCGGGCGGGGCGGATTTCTCCCAGTCGGACGTCCTCCGGCTTGCAACCGCTCACCGTCGCCAGGGTGTTCCAGATTTCCTCCTTGGTGGCCGATATGTCTATCATGAACACCCTTGCTTCCGCGACTCGAAAGGGTGTCTCCACGTGGACCTTGTTCGGATCTAGAGCCCGCGTCAGGCGTGCTGCGAGCGCTGCGGCCTTCTCCCTGTCCTGATTCTCGGGGACATCCAGAATGACGCCTCCGGTGATGGTCTTTTGCATCCTCATTGTATTGATGCCGACCTCAGCCAGGGAGACGCTGTCCCTGGCCGCAGCCAACACCTCCGCGTAGGATTGGCTCGATTTATCCGTCAGGGTGATTATTACCGCCGACGTTCGTGGTGTATGTGGGAGGGGCAGCTTGCCTCTCCCTCTTCGCGCGTTCTCCGATCCACTGTCTGGGGCTTTCCTCAGGCTCTTCGCCCCTGTCCCTGGAGTTAGCGTCGCCGTCTGTTTCTTCTCTGCCTCCTTCTTCTTTCTATTTTTTTTCTTTCCGACGGTCTGCCGCTCGTCCTCCCTTGGTCACTGGGGCGTTGGGGACTCCAGACTCCATCCTTCTCGTGCCATCGTCCGGAACGACCTCCTTTCCTTCCCTCCCTTCCATGTTCTGGAGGCGTTCTTCCAACCGGTGCAGCGAGGGTCTTATCTTCTCTATCTCCTGTTCGAATGCGGCGAGACGCGCCGTGTCACTGCTCTTCTTTGCGGCGGGGCGCGAGGCTTTTCGGAGCGCCTTGTTCTCCGCCTCTAGTGTCGCTGTGCGTTCTTGCCTTATAGCGAGGGTGCCGGCGGCAGGGTCTGTTCTCCTCACCATTTCTGTTGCGCCCGCAGCGATAGTCCTCGCCGCTTTTTTCAATTTTTTCTCCTGCGTGCCCTTGATGTTGCGAGATGTCTCGGCTACCTTGTTCACCTCTGTGGCTTGACGGATCAGTTCCGCTCCAATGTCCGCCGTAGTAGCTGTTCGCATCTCTTCGGCTAGGTCCTCTTCCTCCGTCGTTTCTTCCGTCTGTGGGTACTCCGTGTCTAGTGTGGGGTGGGAGGGCCCCTCTTTTGGCGGGGCCGCCCTCGTCATGCTCCTGGTGCTGACGTGTGACGGCTCAGCAACCGTTTGCTCCCTCCTGTGACGATTCCCCCTACCTCCTTTTCTTTCGCCACGATTGCGTCTTTTTTCGCCATTGGGCGCAAAAATGGTCACTTCTTCCGCACTTGTTATTTCGCCAGTCACTGCCACTTCGAATGGCCCGCGCGGCGCGCTTTCGGCGCACGTGCCAATATGGCTGCGCCTGTATTGTTCCTCGGGTAGCCCGTGTAGCGGCGCTGTTGTCTCGCATCCTCATATGGCTACCCAACCCTCATAACCTCACCCTGTGTTTACTTCCGTCTTTACCGCCTTCCCAAACCAGATTTCATGGGTTCCTACACCCGCTTTGCTTTCGCGGGCACTAATCCTTTCCTCTGGTTACTTTCCTTGCCTGAATTCCCCAGTTTTATGGAGATTTCGAGTACGCTCACGGCTCCGTCCTCCCTACGTCTGCTCCACGCCAAATCCCCACTCGGACTCATCATAATGTCTTCAACCTGCGCTGGCGCGCAGTTTGGGTCAACGTGATCGCTCCCGCCCTCTGTCTCTTGGGCACTCTCCTTAGGACCAACGTGTTCATTCCTTGGACTTTTTGTCTTATTTCTTATTTGCTCGGTCGTCTTGCCAGTTAAAGACTTATCTATTTCTACGTTGGGGTATTTATAATTCTTAAAATATTGTTCGAGCTCCTTCAGCAGAGTAATCTCTTCTACCGACCACACTCTACTATTACTTTCTGAATTAGTGGGGCCTGTTATTCCTCTTCTCTTAACATTTCTGACGGCATGGTGCGCATGCCACTCATGCATCTATAACCCTTTTTGGGTCCCGAAACTCAATTAACATCTATTTTCTTGTCAGCCCGTGCCAATACAGTCTTCACACTAGAGATGTTGGTCCTCAATCTTACATCATCAATGTACCTAGATGGCTTGAGCAAGTTATACTCCTTAATGCACACATTGCCAATTTTCTCTTTTGCAAAGTCAGGACCATCTTAGCTTTGACTTTTAATTTCGGCACATTGGTGCAAGTGTTCGCTTTTTAGTCTTTTTTTTTAAATTTTTTCATATCCTCGGATGTGGCTGGCCAAATAATCCTTAAGGAATTCGCCACTCTTTTCAGTTTCAAAACTGTGTCCGCGCCAATCAAGCTTGCAGCTGTTGGATCGGTTGAGTTCTTAATTTTGATGGCACTCTGTAGGGTACTGAGCTTTACAAGATGTTCGAATCTAGGTATACCTGGACCTCCGTTTGCTTTGGGAGTGTAACAGAATCCAGTGGTAGTTGAAAGCTCAAGATGTATTATTGCCTTTATTTCCTGTCTGCCTTCGCTATCCAACAATTTTAAGAGTGAATCGCTTGGATGATTGATCAACAGGTGGTAGATGAAGCGAGGGAAGATGTACTTAGTTACTAACTCGATTTTCTGACATGTTTTTAAAGAGCGCTTTTTACTCTTCTTATAATGCTCAGAATTTCTGTCACTATTATGCCACAGTGAATACCCTTCCAAGGCCCCATTTGGCCGCCTAAATACTTGAAGAATCGGCTGATGCCTTTGCTATCACTTGTTTTAATAGTTGTTCTGCATCTTTTATACATTTCCGTAATAATTTCAATCAAAGGGGCCGGAATACCCTTCCTTGCCAGACAAGGTCTTGGCGAACAAGTCGAATAAGGTACTGTATGAAAGGCTTTAGAGATGTCCACGATTGTGAACACTCCACCTTTGTCTTTCTTGCTATAATTCAAGACAGCGTTAAACAGGTCTATATTAATTTTGTATCCGTTTTCGGATGTGAAGCCTGTTTGTTTTGAATTTTGTTCAACACCGTTCCTTACTCTACCGTCGAGGATAGAAGGGAAGATTCGGCCGAGAATAGGGCCTATAGTAATAGGCCGCCAATTCTCGACTTTACTTGCGTCTTTATTCGCTTTCGGTATTCATGTGGTCCTATTCTCCTTCCATACGGTTGGAAAATAGGAACTAAAATACAACATGTTAAATAATTTAGCAATTACTGTTGGCAGGCCAGGTTTTGTTTCTAATCTTCTGTCACCTTCCGCTGTTTTGTTTCTGATCTTCTTTCATCTTCCGTTGTTTTGTTTTTAATCTTCTTTCACCTTCCGCTTATATCCTGAGCAGGTATTACCGGAAATATTTCGTGCAAGAGAGCTTCGGAGGCTTCACTTACTGGGACTTGGGGATTGGGTGGACCCATCCGTCCCCACAAATCACCGTGTACTCTCTTCACCTCTCTTCCTCTCAGCGGTTGTCTGGCTGATTCCAGGTATGCTAGGTCGTTATTTATAGCAACGTCAGCCAGCTTCCTAGGACACTCTTTAAATATCTTTTGGCAACGTGCGTAAGAGTATCGTTGCCTTTGATGCTTGTTCTTTCTTTTAATGCCATCCGTATTAGTATTATGTTTCAAAAAGGCTTCGTATAGAGATGTGCAGATAGATTTTTCTATTTTATTAATTAATAGATCTCTATCAGTTTTTGATTCGATCCAAATATTACTTAATAAGAAATAAATGTCTCTCAACGGGGAAGGAACCTCGGTAGACTTTTCTATTTCATTCTCCAAGCCATGTCGCCTCTCGCGGACTGATTCTTCACTTGTTACGACTTTATCCGATCCAAGTGGCGCGATGCCTGGTCAGCAAGATCGCACCCGCCCTCTGTCCTTGTGTACCCTCCTGAGGGCTCGTTTCTTCGTTGATCATTGTTAGCCTTTTTCTTTTGTTTATAATCAGTTCAGCCGTTTTGCTCGTTAAGATTTTGCAGATTTCTAGGTTAGGGTGTATAACTTTTATATTCTTCCTCGAGCTCCCTCAAGAGGGTAACCTCTTCTTCTGACCATAGCCTACTGCTATGGTCTCGACTCAGGGTGTCTCCCACTTCCCTTCTTTTTCTATTACGAACGGCAGGGTGCGCATGCCGTTCGTGAGTCAATAGCCCTATCTGAGCGCCGAAGCTCTTGGGACAAGCATCACATTTAAATAAACCTTCACTACTTTGCGTTGAGCCTTTACACCATGATATGTGGCATCTTGCCCCATGGAGCTTAGGGAACTGCTTCCCGCAAGTAACACATTCCCATTGGATGGGGGTTACTAAATGATGTTCTTTGAGGTGCTTGTCGACGTCTGTTAAGTTCAGGAAGAAAAAGTGGGCTTCCTTCTTCTCGCAGACTGGTCAAGCTTTTTTGTCCCCCACCAATGGGACCATAATTTTGAATACTGATTCGGAGTCCGTGGTCGTGCATACGTTATCAAGCGTGGTCCCCTCCAAAGAGGATGAATCCGCCACAACGCTTCCGGGAGCGAGAAGTGCTGCGTACGAGGTTGAACTGCTATTATTAATAATTGCAGAACATGAATTTTGAATTCTGTACAAACATCCAATCATTAACCATTCCGTTATTCAATAAAAGCCAGTCCGTCAACAGATTCCCATCGAAGGAACGTATTCCTTTGTTTAGATGTTTAAGTTTCATAACTTCACTGTAAGAACCGTTATATCGGAAAGTCGATTTATAATTGGAACATAAATTGTCTTTCGCTCCTTCGTCGCCACACTCCGCTTAACCATGAACGCCGCGTGCGGGTGACAAATCCCCACGCTGACGCGGCGCACATGTTACCGGCTGTACCACGGCGAGGTAGGTGTACGACTTAAGCAAGGGAGACCCTCTCCTGCCCCCGAGCAACCATGACTCTCCAAGGGACCCACAGCACGATAAATAGCGGCGTGCTGCTTACAATCTGTGGAACTTCTAAAACGAGGCTCCATACTTTCGAGGTACCCCTCATAGGGACTTATAACTACGTTCATTTATAATTGACATATGTCAGTAACAATAAATATACATAATAACATAAACTGATAAATAAGTAATAAATATAGCGCACCATTTATAAATAAATAAATAAATAAATTATTAGTCTAGTCAATAAATATAAATAAACTATTCGTCATATTAATAAATAAATATTTAACTTAAGTCATAAATAAATAAATAATTCTGAATCATAGTCAATAATAAATAAATAAATAAAACTAAAAAATTAGTAGTTAAAACAAATAAATTAAAAAAATCTTTGTACATAGTTAACATTGTCACCCATCTAAGAATATATTACACTTGTAGATGGAGCTCCTAAGTACGTTCATTATTATTGTTTTTATCTCACTATTGTTTAAACCCAGTTCATATAAAATTTCTTTGGTTGTTGTTGTAATCACCCCTTAGCTACCAAGCACCACTGGTAGTATTGCTCCCTCTTTCAAGCCATATATGGATTTTAGTTGGATTAGACATGGGAGGTATTTGTCGATCTTTTCCTTGTCAGCCTTAAGGAGGTAATCTTTATTCTCGTAGCGGATGGTGACGTCGACCACGAGAATCCGTTCCTCGTTTTTAACTACGAGGTCCGGTTTATGCAGATTACCTCTTACCTTTATTGTAGGCTTGACGAACACCTCGTTTTGCTCTCTTAATTTATTGACTAGGAGGGTTTTACTTCATCGTGTCTTTTTATGCGGAGGCCTATAGTGAATTGGCATAATTCTAGAACGTGTCCTAGGGTTTCCGGTTGCGCATGACACCTTCTGCACGTCACACCTGTAGCGGCACATGAGTCATAGGACGAGGCG
This sequence comes from Bombus pratorum, assembly GCA_930367275.1. Classification (NCBI taxonomy): domain Eukaryota; kingdom Metazoa; phylum Arthropoda; class Insecta; order Hymenoptera; family Apidae; genus Bombus; species Bombus pratorum. The sequence goes on from OV883992.1 coordinate 1,130,516, forward strand.
GATCGAGAGCGAATCATATCGTTGTTTTGCCTCAGGATATTGATACAGCCTTGACGCAGGAAACGTAATGATAAATAAACTCCGGGCAAAACAATGTCGCCGCTACATGCAATCGTCGAATGATGACGAATTCAAATTTCTCGACTCCCCCCGACCAGTATAAATAAACGGACGCGATCGCGAGCGAGACAGTATATACCGAGTATCTACGAATTAGCGATCAATATCTACGAGATTGTCTGAGTTATTATCCAGGTTATAGTTATCGAGTTATTTGAGAGCGATCATACACTATCGTTGCGAATACATTGAAGGAGCGTCTTTCGATAGTATTTATACTTATATCTTTTTAATTTATTCCAGATATATTTGACGAATTGCAACAGCAATCTCTCGCTCTTGTTATTCTATATCATCGATCCTTAATCAATCCTCAACTTTGGTGACCCTGATATGATAGAGCTAGTGAGATTTCAATTATCGTGACTCCGAGCACGCTAGCGATATGTCGAACAATAATAAAACAGTTAGAACCAGACAAGTAGTCCGCGTGCCTCCAATGATGCCCCAGAAGATAGTGCTATGGTTCTCCTTACTGAGGAGACAGCTCACGGCAGCGGGTATCACGGGCGATGAAGAAAAATCTATTGCCCTTCTAGGGTGTCTAGAACCTGAGCGAATCGAGGACATAGCGTTCAATCCACCTGTCACCGGACAATATGGTAAACTCAAGGACGAGCTAATTCGAATCCTGGTCGAGTCAGACAGTGAGAGAGTAACAAGGTTGGCGGAAATCGAAGTGATGGGCGATAGGAAGTCGTCCCAATTCTAACACGATTTAAAAGAACTCGCCAGTCCCTTTGCGTTGGAACAATTCATCTTCACACTTTGGAAGAACCGACTACCCGATCGCATTCGAGAAGTCCTGGCTGTGGCCAACGATACCAATGTGCAAAAGCTAACCCTGAGAGCTGACAAGATAGAGAAAGCTTATACTCGGAATGCCAGTACGCGTCCGGCATAACAGCCGTTACCGATCCACCTGCACAAAACGTCGGAGCAAGCGATCGCACGGCCGCCGCCATCAGCGCGTTGAACGAGCAGATGATCCAGATGCATGCGCAAATAAACGCGTTGAGTATCGATAACCGTTTACGACCGCGACCACAATCACGCTCACGTACTAGATATCGCTTCCGTTCGAGATCCCGCGCGCGAAAATGTCGGTCCTCGTGCAATTGGAAGCAGGGAAACGGGTCCAGCCGTCCGTAAACGCGGCATACGAGGACGGCTTGGGAACCGGCCGCATCTTTGTCAGGGACAAGCGAACGAACATTTCATTTTTAGTGGACACTGGTGCAAACACATGTGTTTATCCGCGTAACAAGGTACGTGGACCCGCGAACAAGAACGATTATGACCTGTTCGCGGCTAACGGAACGCGGATTGTGACCTATGGGACCATCACCGTGTCCCTCAATATTTCCTTACGTCGAGCTTTCAAGTGGCGTTTTGTAGTGACCGATGTGCAAACGCCTATCATTGGCATGGATTTCCTGAGCCATTACGGGTTACTCGTAGATCCACAACACAAACGGCTCCTGGACATGACTACGCAACTATCGACAAGGGGATTCGCCGCAACTGCCAACGTAGGATACATCAAATCCATCGACGAAGAATACCCGTACCACAGATTATTAACGGAATTCCTTGCTTTTCCGGCGAAGTTCTGTAAGGCATGGTGAGCAACATAATATCTGCACGACACCCGGAACGCCCGTTCACGCCAAACCACGCCGCCTCGCCCCCGATCGACTCAAGCTGGCGAAGGCGGAATTCGAGGTCATGATCGAGCAAGGCGTGATCAGCCATCGCGAAGCCCGTGGGCATCATCCTTGCACATCGTACCCTAAATGGTCGGAGAGATTCGACCGTGTTACGACTACCGGGCATTGAACGCCCGCACCATTCCAGATAGGTACACACCGCCGCACATTGAGGACTTCGTGCAGAATCTGTATGATAAGCGCATCTTTTCTAAAATCGATCTCGTTCGCGCTTACCATCAAATTCCGATCGCGTCGGAAGACGTACCAAAGACCGCGATCACAATACCTTTCGGTCTGTTCGAAACGCCGCCCAAACATGTTAAAAATTCGCGGATGAAATCACGGATTTTGTTTAAACGCCTTGCCGAGTTCGGGGTCGTTATAAATCTTCCAAAGTGCGAATTCGGCGTGCGCGGAATACAACTTCTCGGCTACACCGTCACCGCCGAGGGTATAAAACCTCTGGCTGAACGCGTTGACGCGATAATCAAAGTACAGTTTCCTGCGACCGTCAGACTTACGAAGGTACCTCGGTATGATCAACTTCTATCGACGTTTCATACCGGGGGCCGTGCAAATTCTTCTACCACTCAACGACTTACTGAAAGGCGCAACGATGTACAACGCGTATATTGAGTAGTCCGATCGAGCTGAACATAGCTTCGTCGTGTCGATAGGCGCTTTAGCTGACACGACGATGTTAGCGCAACCGATTCCAGGCGCGCCCGTTAGCCTCGCGGTCGACGCTTCCGATTACGCCATAGGAGCGGTACTTCAACAGCGCGTCAACGATACTTGGCAGCCCCTAGATTTCATGACGAAATCGCTGTCCCCCGCGCAACGAAAGTACAGCGCGTACGATCGAGAATTACTCACGATGTACAATGCGATCAAGCGATTCAGACACGCCGTCTGGTTATTCGACCATTTGCGGAAAGACCCAATCGCGAGAAAGCACGTCAACAGGAGTCGTAAATTCCCGTTACGATTAGATAATCGACGCCACGGAATGATCGATCCTCTTATTTCTGTTAAGATAATAGGGGGCGGTTCAATTGAATTTACACTGAATTAACAGAAATAAATTAATGTTTATTCCAACAACTTATTGACTAAAGAGATATAAATTGATAAGGTATAATTGAGTTTCGATTGATAGCCAAAGTTGCAGTGTCTAGTACGCGACGTAAGCTTAGATGATGGCGGTTCAAAAAATGCATAAATGCTGACTTTCTGTGAAGATAATGCTGTGGAGGAAAGTTTGCGATGGGTGGGTCTAATGACACGAAAAGAGCTGATTTATTGATGACAATTTTGGTTAGGAAAGTGAGGGCAGTAGACATTGTTTCTGATTGGATAATTAGAAGGTTGGTGGACTAGGAAGGGTCTTAGTCGCCCTCGATAGAAAGTTGCTAGTGGGAAGCATCGTACGTGAGAAAACTAACTTTCCAGTAGTAAACAATAAACCTTTAGAAAAGGATTTCCCGGATCGAAGCGATCGGGAAATCTGTAGATCAACAAACGTTAGCTGCAGCACAAGAGAACGATAACGAGCTGCACGAAATCATTAACTCTAGCTCTAGCGCGCTGCAATTGAAAAAGGTGCGATTTCCCGTTCAAGATGTCGGGATATACTGCGATATTTCGACTGAAACCTTGCAACCATACGTACCGGAACCGTTACAACAGAATGTATTTCAGTCGCGACATGGACTTTTTTTCGGGGATACGTGCTGCGCAAAAATTGGTGACGATGCGTTTCCTATGGGCGTTCATTAATAAACGCTGCAAAGTCACGCGGCATGTATCCTCACACGTCGGAACGTTCAAAATGTTAGCGGGCCGGTTCCAACACATACACTTAGACATTATAGTGATGCAGTACTCAGAAGATCACCGATATAACGTGTATCGATCGTTTTTCGCGTTGGCCCGAAGCCGTTCCCATCGTCGATATGGAAGCGCCAACCGTTGATTCGGTCCTTCTTTCTACTTGCATAGCTCGTTTCGGTCTACCTACTGATTCTGACAGGACAAAGGAACGCCCGCGACGAAAACTGTGGAAACAACAATGATCGAGCAATGATCTCTCTTTAATCTTTTACTGGCCTTCTCGATGTCCTCCGAAGTGACCGGCCTATTGCTCCTGAGGGAGTTTGCGATCTTTTTAAGCTTCTTATCAATGTTGCCTCCCATCAAGCTAACCGCCGCTGGGTCTGTAGATCTTTTTACTTTTATTGCGCTCCTCAGGATACCGAGTTTCACTATGTATTCAAATCTCGGTAACCCTAACCGACCATAACTTTTTGGAGCGTAAAAGAACCCGGTGGCTGTAGGTGGTACCAAGTGTAAAATTGCTTTAATTTCGTGTCTGATCTTGCTACCCATAAGCTTTAAGACACCGTCGCTTGGTAGATTGATCAATAAATTGTATATGAATCGGGCATGGTTTCAAGGAGAGCTTGCGGACTCTCCTCACCATGCTCAGAATTTCAGGTACAACTATGCCACAGTGGACACCTTTCCAAGGCCCAATTTTTGCGCCCAGATACCTGAATGCTTCTTCTGGATTAACTTCTGGTATTTTGTTGCCGTGACGTCGACCACGAGAATCCGTTCCTCGTTTTTAACTACGAGGTCCAGCTTGAGCAGATTACCCCCTACTCCCAATGTAGGTTCGACAAATACTTCGTTATTTCCTCTAAAGGCCTCATTTGGATCAACAGTCGGTATGTTGGTATTTTCGAGCCTTATCCGTGGTTCTTTTACGAACCATGTGTCCTTTTTCGCAAACACCTGGAAAGTTTGGCTCTTTTCTCCTGATATGGTCATTCCTAGACCCTTCAGGTAATCATGGAGCATATCCCTTTGGTGTTGTTCCTCCCTCTCATCTTTACCAAATAGGACAATGTCGTCAACGAAAGCCAGGAATGGTACTTTTCTCACATGACTGACGTTAATGCCACCGGTTTGCTCCTGTATTATTTCCAGCAGCGGTTCTAGGCATAGATTGAATAGCAGCGGCGACAGAGGGTCACCCTGCTTGACTCCTCTAAGGGCCTTGATCTTGACCCCTATATTATCTTTTGTTTTGATTTTGGTCTTGTCCTCGTTATACATGCCTTCGATTAAATCGATTATAGGGGTCGGCACACCCTTCCTCGCCAGGAAAGGTTTCAAAGCCGAATGGGGTATTGTGTCCAAACGCTTTGCAGATATCCACGATTGTGAATATCCTCCCGTTATTTCTCTTACTGTGGTTTAAGGCAGCGTTGAGTAGGTCTATGTTAATTTTATATCCATTCTCTAATGTAAAACCTTTCTGCCTTAAGTTCAGCACAATATCCCTTTCGAAAATTCGGCCGAGAATGGGGCCTATTGTCATAACAATAATACCAAAACCAAATAAACCAAGCAGTCAGGTCAGAAAATAGGAACTATGGCACAGAACATTAAAAATTTTTGCCAATATTGCGGGCAGGCCAGATATCATTAAATGCTCTTTTTGAAATCCATCTGGTCCTGGCGCAGCCTTTTCCCTCATCCCATTAAGTTTCTTTCTCACATCCGCAGCGGTTATCGGCGGAAACAATTACTTATTATCAGCTCAGAGGATCTATTTCCTGGAATTGGGGGATTGGATGGTCCTGCCCGACCCCACAGATCCTCATAGAGCCTCTTCAGTTCTATCGCTTCTGGTGGTTGCCTGGCTGGTTCCAGGTATGCACGATCGTTGTTAACAACAATGTCGGTCAACTTCTCAGGACATTCTTTAAATAACTCCTAGCAATGTGCATAGGAGTATCTTTTCGTTTTGTTTCTATTGCAATAATTATCTTTCTTTTTATTTCCCTTATTTTGGGGCTTTTCCATTTTATTACTTTCATCATTCTTGTCCTTCACTGTCTCTATTGCTCCATATAGAGATTTGTAAATAAATTCATTCAACTTAATAATAATGGCTTTTCTATTTCCTTTATTATTTATCCAAATATCTGTTAACCGAGCGTTATCCTCCTTTAACGGCCGGGGTACCTCGGTTAGTTTCTCCATTTCATTTTCTAGTTGGAGTCTCCATTGACGGGTGGACTCCTCGTTAAATATTTCCCCGCTAATATCAGGCTCTTCGCTTGTCCGCGCATTGCCGGAGTTAACGGGATCACACCCTCCCTCTGTCACCTCGGCAACCTCCTGAGGGCTCATAACCTCACTGGCTATATTTAAATTCTTTCCCTTGTACTTTATTTGTTCTACTGTCTTGCTACTGAGGATTTTACTTATCTTAACATTAGGATATTTGGAGTCCTTATAGACTTCATCGAGCTCCTTTAGGAGAGTTACCTCTTCTACAGTCCATTTTTTCGTGTTTGGGAGGTCCGTTCCCCTTCTTTTTCGTTTCTTACGGCAGGGTGCGCGTGCCGTTCATGGGTGGATTCCCGAAGGTCATGGGGCAAGATTCGCATTTATACGCTCCTTCTTTTTTCTGACTAGTACCACTACGCTTTGAAATGTGGAACTTTGCCCCATGGAGCTACGAGAAACTCCTTTCGTTTGTACATTTTTTGTACATAATTTTTAAACTAACGATCGCCAGTAATATGTATAGGAAAAGATTGTCCATAATGTTGAGCCTCGCAACATATTTCAATATCATCCAAATCGTAGAGAAATTAGCTTTCAAACAAGTTGCCCAAAATGCTAAACCACTAGCGTCGTTACACTTCTATATCGATACAAATAACTGACAAATGCCATCTCTTTCTCGAGGATCCAACACACTGCAAATATAAGCAAGTGTAGGTGTTCTTAGTAGCATATAAAAATGCATTATAGTTGCAATCGTAAATTATTTATCGTGGTTTATACATGTTCGCGGTTTTATTGAAATATTAATCCTGAAGAGGAAAATAGATGGTGCATACTCTATTTTGAATTCATTTTAAAAAATTATATAAGTAATGATCTGGATCAGATAAATCTCCATCAAAGTTGATCGACGATTAGACGTGCTTTGGCTTTATGATTCTTCGCTAATTCTAACATGAACAGGTCAACTGAGAGTCCATGGCACTCTCACCGCGTCCTATAGATTATATAAAATTATGTGAAATATTTGTATTGGTTTGTAAAATAGCTCGAGCGATACAATACCATGCAATGCCTCGGACATTTCCGTTTGAAACGCCTATGCTGGACCATCTGGCTCGTTGTGACGTTAAACCAAATCGGACATGCATAAGTAGGGATAGGATTATTGCCAGCAATCTGTGCAACAGAAGGCTACACTTCACGCAGAGATGCTTTGAGAAGAACGATCCATTATTTACTATAAAAGTCTTTTCTGATTTATTGTACATTTGCGTTTTAATGTGCTGTGTAATCTGTAATTTGCAATACAAATATATACCGAGATATTTGACCATTTTCTTATGCGGAACGGATAAGGGCTATTGTCGGTGATAAGGAATTAGCGAGAATGTCGAGTCACATCACGGTTGAAATTAAAATGTCTAGATATGCACACACCGAAAGGGATAGACTCGCACTTGCTAGTATTTATACGGAACTTTCAGTTACCACAGTAAACCATAATTCGATCGAAAACTTTCTGTGGCGTGGAATTAATTTTTTACGTATACATTACCGCCGCGTAAATCAGCTGGTCATCGGCAAATACCAACGCGCATAGGTTAAGGTTACTATTGAGATGGAAGAGGCTCAAAACATGACTAAAATACAAATTAAATAGGGTGGAGGTGTTGAACGTTGAAGCCCGCCATCCACCCCGAAGACGACATTATAGCTTGCGCCATTCAATGAAACACCTTCCGGAGATTATGGACCAAATCACCTAAACCAGATGTTTAAGGAAACCAACCGTATCAGCTTTTACACCAAACCGCTCGATCGAAACATGCCAAAAGCCCTGTCTAGGTCTATCAGGAGAGTTTTCCTAACAGCAGACGTCTGACACAAATTTTATCGTTGCGTGGACCTTACTGTGTTTGACCCGGAAGCCAAATTGCTGGCCGGGAAGAATGGAAGCCTCTCTACAATGGAACAGTATGAGTCTCTGTGCCACAATCTCAAAGACCTTACTAATGGAAATAATTCCCTGTGACATCGGAGCCGGAGCGGTTACTAGCCCTGTTTCCTCGGGTGAAGGACAGACCTTGTTCCAGCGGCCCCGATTCAACGAAGGTCTGAATTTTCAAGGTTATGAAATTTGGGAATCTGAGAAATCATCGCACACATTTCGGCGCACACATTCGAAATTTGTACCCAGTGGTCTTGCGGGATTCACGAAACATACCGCGCTATAGAAAGAAAACCGGACAAAGAATGCTTCGCTGCATACAAATAACGGGTGCTATTGTAACGAGTGATAAAAGTTTAACAAGTTTAAAGTAATGAAATAGCACTCGAGCACAATGGAAATTAAAGATTTGTATAGAGAACAGTTTATAATGTGAAAGGAAGTCACGGCGCACAATTGTGAATAACAGAAGCACGTGTTTCGTACACGTTTATTCTTGGCGTCTCATCGCATTACTATTAAGTATGGGGAGCCGGCGGCAGCGGAGACGTCATGATCTCAACTTGTTTGTCGGCTTGGTACCAGTAACGATGCATCTTCTGCCCTGTCGCACTAAGCCAGGAGGATTTTCAACTGTGGAAGACGGTGAGAATCGTGTGAAGAAAATTTGAGGACAAAGATCACGAGGTTAGCCCTGTTGCCTAGTGCTCGTCTAACTTGCGGAAACATGCTGTTGGAATCTCTAATTCTTTGGATACAGAGAACTCGTGAATCTATCAGGGGCCTTCCTGATACGCCTCTTTATGGCTCTATAGCATTTGTCGTGTTCCATGAACGATGGGATAAAGTAACATAGTGTGCCGAAGCGCTTCTCCAGCCGATTTAAGATGCGAGAGATTCTGTGTTTGTCATATAACATACCTCAGAAGCGGGAATAAAGACATCTCTCAACGCAATTGAAATCCCATGTGAGAGCTGGAATGGAGGCTTCTAGGGCCGGAAGAATATTATTATTTGTGGTCTGGAAGACGATCTCTACTTCTTGACCGCTGTCTCAGTGTTCTTATCCTCAGGACAGAGATATCAAATTCTGGCAGCTCGGTACAGAAAAATATCTAGCTTTTTCGACAGTACCAAACACAAGAACGACTGCGCCTTAACAAATCAAATGCCATTAAAATCAGTGTCACTGAACTGGAGGATCAGATCCACCTGTTATTCGTTAAATCAGTGTCACAGGTTCTCGTATCTGTTATTATTTAACGTGCTGCACCAAGGAAAGTGTTTCGCGTTGTAACCATCACCGGAGATAAAAAGATTGTATCGCACAGATAGAGTTTTTCGAAAAGCGCGTCTCATTCTTCGGCAAAGACGTTGTGACAAAACACAAACTTTGGAGCCTGCAACGAAAATAGAATATATGAAAAGTCGCGTTGTTTGCTAGGTTTATCGTGACAACTGAAAGATCCATTTTACCCTTGTCTGTACGTGTTTAGTGATTATCGCTTCAAAGTTAAATGCCATGCTAATTGAAATGAATTAAATGATAAAGCCGTTCCGCTCCCGAACTTCGAGTTCAAGTGGTCACACCCTTTCGAAACGAAGACCATTGAACAGGACCTTATGCCTCTCCGTGAGATTCGTCTTTGCCAGCAAGACCGCTTTAAACGAGAGAGCTTGCAGGGGCTGCAGCAGTAGTAACTTACGATTATTAGAAACAGGCGGATTGGTAATGAATTTCGCAATTTCGAAGTTTGTTCGACGTCCAAAGTCACTTGTGGTAAATCTGTCAGAGTTTATCCGTGCCATCTTAGCGATAATGCATTCACCTCCGTCAAATGAACATGGAACAATTCCTTGAAGAGGTCTATGCTGTCCATCAGGTTCACGATGTTGTCCATACTCATTGTGCGCTCTACTGAGACAAGGTATTACTTTGATCAGGAGTATTGTTCTTAAAGGGGCGAAAATGTGTGAAGCTCTTTGGCGGGCTTACGAAGTTGTTGAAGGATTTTATTTTACTCTTCTTCCACTTCTCTGTCATTTCAGCGCGCTTCTTGATTTCTAAATGAATCGAGTATCTTCTGTATAGGGCCTGACTTCCTGTTCTTCGTTTGCTGGCTCACAACTATATATCTGTTTATCGGGCATGAGTTCGGAGCGTGATCGCCCAACACACTTCACACACCGTATTCTATTCTTTTACTGTTGCAGTTCGCTGCAACGTAATCGATACTTCGAGTTCTTGCATTGTAGTCTGTAGGACTTCCTGTATATATTTCATGTCACTATCTTGCCGAGCATATAGTGCCTCTGGAACAGACTCCTTATCACACTTCCAAGTGATAGTTTCATGATAAACGTGTCGAGTTTTTTATTGTTTTGTTGAAAATGGTTAGTTTCGAATCTGTTCACTTTAACAACTTTGACCTAAATCATGTTAGAACTAGTTCTTCGAAGACGTTTTGCGGGAAGTGGTCCTCACACATACTTTTTATAATCCCATTTATATGGTTCTCTTGTGGTATGAATGTAAGGACTGCACTCTTTCAGCTTTCAACGTGTTGCACGTGCTTTTGAATTAATTAATGGGCCTACGTTCCCATTATTCCTCTTATTCGTCGGTATAGCAACGGTGGAATCTGGAACTTTATCTTCCCTGTTTGGTGTCTGGGGAACTTAAATGTATTATCTTTCCCCGTATCCGAAATCTGTTTGATAATTCAAGCTCTTGAGAGACTGATATATGGGCCAGAATTGAGCAATAAAAATAAATTTGAAATACACTTATTGTCAGAAGTTAGGAAACATTGTGATCGCTTGCAGATTACTGTGTATTTTTTATTTTCTGAGATAATTGGACGAAATTAAAAATAATGTAAGAAGATAACGGTGTATATATGAAATCGCAATAATATACGTTTTTTTCGGTTAGACTCGTGTAAGATTAATACTGAATCGGGAAATTTTGCGACAAAAGTTAAGAAACATATATTGTTCGCATCATATAATTATTTGTAACGAAAAGTTTCAACAAAAAAATAATCTAATAAAATTTTGGATAACTCTTATATCCCTTGGATTCGTGCACGCAACGCAGTCGATATTTCACACCACACTTTGTAATCCTTTGCGTTAAGATTTAATTACCAATTGACATCTAACGTTAATCACAGAAGTGTACGATTGAGTTCAATTACTTATAGATCACTTAAGGGGGGGGGGGTTAAAAATTTTTTGCATTTTTTTATTTTTTTAATTGAATGCATAACATCTTAAGAATATTGTGTCAAAATTTCTAGTCGATTGGAGTAAAATTGACGAAGTTACGAGTATTTTTATACATGTCGGATTTTATCACCTACCCGACCGAGCGTGCAATTGTTACCTGGCAGACGTTTTTTTCTCTATATAATACCTAATCTTACCCCCCCCCCCCAGATCTATTTATAGTACTTAACGACTTAAGTACGAACCTCCTTATACCCGTACTGTATATTTTGTCAGTGTAGAGTATAAAATTTAGCGTAGGAGTAAATATTCTATCGAGCAGGCGTACACGTTCCTATTTTCGCATCATTTTGGCTCCATTTTCATTAAGTTTTGTGTTAAATTATTACTAAAATGCCTAAAAAAGATACAAGATATGATAGACAATCAACTGGTTCGAGATTATATCGACCTAGAAAAATTGTACCTCCGCATAAACGTAAAAACTATTACATGAAAGAAATGTGCTCGGCTGTAAGAGAAGTAGCGAATTGATTTTTTTTCTGCTATAAAAGAAGAAAAAGATGCTTTAGACATCATGGATGATAGCAACATACTTTATGGACGTGGCATTGATGATTCAGTGTGAGGTAAGCCGATAAAATTCGCTTATGAACGTTTTATACCAGATTTTTTAGTGTTCAAAACTTTAAAGCATTTTCCCCACAACTCACGTTTTCAAAGTCGGTGCCCCTCAGAACTTCAGAACTCCAGCCCCGATCCTTTTGAAATTTTTAACACTATTTCTGTATGAAATTTGCGAGGTAACGCTGCAGAGGTTTTTAAAATTTGTTAATTATTTTTATTTTAGAGTAACAAATTAGCCGCAAATTTTCGCACAAAATCGCGTTTTTCCCTTCAAAGTGTTCCAAAAAGTGAAAAATTGAAATTTCGAAAAATCTCCCCGCAGCGTTACCTGGGGAAAACTGTTACCTAACGAATGAACTTAGATTTTTTGATTTGAGATGATCCAGCACCAAGTTATCAGGAGCACCGCAATTATACTTTTTTCCCAGACACGTTCGAATAATTGCTGCCATTGCCGTTTTTTTTAATATTTCTCCGTGAAAATTTTATACAATATTCTTCGAATGTCATACTTTAATGTACTATTGGTTTTAAAAAAGAAATTTTAACTGTGTCGTCACAAAAAATTCACAAAAACATGCCTTCTTTTGTACGAATTAACCCTACCCCCTCCCTTAATTAATACTTACATATTACAGTATTAAATCTTCCCGTGAAACAAGAAACTATATTTCATGTCGTGTAATTGTTTCTTCAAATTATCTGCTTCGTTGGAGCAAACTCGCGAGAGAATGGGATCACGGGTACCTGTTTTATTTAAATTATCCAACACATTATGCAACGTTTCAAAGAAGGTAGCAATGTGTTGATCCATAGTTGTCTGTATGCATCCTGTCAATGAAGCGGTAAAGTAATATGACCATCCCTTACTAAGGACATCGAGAGCAAGTTTACATTTCATTTTATCGAAAGAATCTGACCGTATTTGTTTTTCTGGTAATTTATAAATTGCTGTATTTATTTTTTTCTAAATTCTACACTCGGACTAAATCGGACCAAGAAACTAAGGATCCATTAGTTGGAAAATCATTTTTAAATAAATTATTCCGAATACTCTTGAATAGATGTAAAAAATTGAGAAGAAAATAAACTTTCTGGCCATTCGTTATAAAAGGTATTTGAATAGAAAAAATTAGATAAGAATAATTTAGCTATCTTTCCGATTTTTAAGATATGCGTTCTACAGATATCATGATTATAATTATATCAATCATTGACTTACTTATAATGCCTATCGTTGCATTATGGCTGATGCTTCAGTTCATAAGTCATAAGCTCAGTCTTTTTTCTTAATTCCTTAAAAAATTGTGCGACTTTAATACATATCTATAATATATGTGTCGGAGATGAAAGGACATGGGAGCCTTCCCTTTGGAACTTCGGGAGAACCCCGTAACACCGTAATTTAGATTCTATTATAGGCGTAATTAAACAATCGTCGTCATTCGATCCGATTGTATTTGTTCGAGATTTGCGATAATGATCTTGGGCTCGAGGCGACAGCCAGTCGCCGAACGTAGCCACGGTCTCGGGATGAACGCTTTGTCTAACAAAGGCATGGTGTAAGTTTATAGCTCTCCTAAAAAAGGAAATAGTTGTAACACTCGACAGTAAACATTCCAACCGTCTCTGTCCCGTAGCTCGCCACATGCAGACCCTATTCTTCGAGTAAGATGATTGCCAGATGTCGATACGTTTCCGCAGTACATGTGCAGCTTTCCCTCGAGGGCGGCTAGCATCTTTTTCTAACGACCGATATGGAGATTGACCAATTAACAGCAACGTCAATTTCTGAACGAAGACCATCCTCGACGAATCCGATGATCTCGTATCCTTAGACACATCCCATCATAGTTTCCTCTATTCAAAAGTCATTGCCTCGTGAGGTCTCATTAGCGAGTTACATAGCGTCTTTACGCTCGGTGAATATGTAGCGGCACGCGAGCAGGACAATTCAAATCCTGTTGTTGTTTTGTTTCGAAGTATCAAGACCGTTATGTCACAGGTATTGTAAGGAGTAATGAACTCCGAGCAAAACCATGTCGCCGCTACTTTTAACCGTCAAACGCAGTCGAGTTCAAATTTTCCGGCTGTCCCCTGACCAGTATAAATAAACAGACGCAATCACGAACGAGAGTGTCGAAGCATTTGGACGCATAAACAAGTATCTACGAAGTTTCTCTGAGATTTAACGGGTATTTATTCCGTGACTTAGTATTGTACCAGCGACTTGCAATTTGTGCAGAATTAATTCTTATATTCAAAATATATTTAACGGATTGCATACGACAATAATTTGTCTACATTATTTCGCTATACCGGAACAGATCTATCCTCCAGAAATATTTTACGTTTTAACAAGGAGCTAGTTTAGTAATACTTGTATCATAGGCAAGTAAATAGAGTCCAACTTAGACTTTGGAAGAAAGTACATTTGTTATCCCGTTGACAGCGGATTCGGTTTCGACCCCAAGACCATTGTCATTAGTGTCTAATCACCGCGGTTACTTGTCAATTCTAGAATATCCACACTTGTACTAATAATCATATTTGCACTGGTCAATGTCTTCTCTATTGCATAACAACAATGTGTAATCCAAATGAAGATTCGTTTCACGCCCCTAACCCCAATCCTAATGTGAACCCCACATATATGTCGGGTTATCATTAGAGTTAGGGGCGTATACTGAACCTTCATGTGAATTGGCCGTCATTGTTGTGTATTCTAGCTGACATTTATACATTTATAATTAATGTGATTATTACAGAAGCTAGCAAATAATTATTAAGTAAGTATTAGTAGTATAAGTAGTATAAGAAGTAAGTATTAAAGGGTTTTCCCAAAATTCCAAAGGGAAGGCCCCGGTGTCCTTTCATCTCCGACATATATATGTAGTATCCTAATAGTCTAGAGTAAGGACAAGAAAGTATGTTCCATTTGAAGTGAAGTTTAGTTTTATTTTAACAAGCAATACCCAATGCAAGAACTGATTACAATATCTTCGTACGTCTTATTCCAACACTCGGCTCACAATTTCTGTCTTCCCAGGTCAAAAAATGCTGACTCTCAACTTTCGCACCCTTCTCCCACTCCTTTACTCATTTAGCTTTGACGTCACCAAGGCATACACTCTTACTTACACACTCTCTCTCTTTCTCTCTTCCCCAACATTCTTACGATTCTTAGTTTATACCATAAATTTACAACTTATATTATCCCGAGACAACTCGAACTTAAATATATGATAGACCAAGCGTATACCCCCTTTTTTCGATATTACATATATGTCGGGTTGGAATTTTGTAACAACTCTTCACGTGAATTAGCCATTGTTTCACAGAGCCGAGATTATATTTACATGTCGGGTTTCCATTAGAATTAGGGTTAGGGGCGTGAAACGAATCTTCGTTTGGATTACGCGTGTCGTTATGTAATAGAGAAGACATTGACTAGTGCAAATACGATTATCATAGAACTGGACAATTAACCGTGGTAATTAGATACTCGAGAAACTAATGACAATGATCCTAGGTTCAATAACGAATCCGCGGTCGACGGGACGATGGATGAACGTGCTCACAAAATTTAAGTCGGACGCGTAATAATCACTGATCGTAAGGTGTTACTCTATTCGTCGATGGGGTCACAAGAAAGAATGCATTTCCGTCCCGATGATGCCACAGAGGAAAACTATCATGGGGTGTGTCTAAGGGCACGAGATCATCGGATTCGTCGAGGATAGCCTTCGTTCAGAAAGTAAGGGAAATTGGCGTTGCTGCTAATTGGTCAATCTCCATATCGGTGGTTAGAAAAAGATGCTCGTCGCCCTCCAAGGAAAGTTGCGAGTGGGAGACGCCGTTCGTTGAAAAATAGGTCTCCCCAATCTTCCCGTAGTTGGGACAAAGACTGTTTGTCTGTCTGAAGGACTTTAGTCAGCTAAGTCTTAAGATTTATAACGGGCCCTCAGATTAGCCGAACGTGTACTGCGGAGACGCATCGACATCTGGCAATCATCTTACTCGAAGAATAGGGTCTGCGTGTGGTGGGCCACGGGACAGGAACTGTTGGAATGTTTACTGTCGCGTGTCGCCACGAACATTTCTTTTAAGGAGAGCTATAGACTTACTCCATACCTTTGTTAGACAAAGCGTTCATCCCGTGACCGCGGCTACGTTCGGCGACTGGCTGTCGCCTCGAGCCGAAGCTCATTATCACGAATCTCGGATAAATACAATCGAATCGAATGACGACAATTGTTTAATTACGTCTATGATAGAATCTAGATTACGATGTTAAGGGGTTTTCCCGAAGTTCCAAAGGAAAGGCTCCGATGTCCTTTTATCTCCGACATACACGTATATACAAGACTATCACAAAGCTTAACAAATAATAAGTTTAATGAATAATAAGTTTGACGAATGATAAAGTTAGTGAATAATAAATTGTACGAATAATAAGTTTAGCAGATAATAAGTCTAATGAATAATAAGTTTAACGAATAGTAAGTTTAATGAATAGTATGATTTACGAATAATAAGTTTAATGAACACTATTAACAATGGTTTTGGGTTCAAACGAATCCACGGTCAACGGGATAACTCTTTACTAAGCGTAAACTAATCTCAGGCGCAAAATACGATTGTTGAAATGCTCGATGTGTCACTCTCCAAGGCAATCGCACGAATGCCATCCTCATGGAAATTTTCCTCGCTGTACGATTGCATTTGTTTTCTATACTCGTTTGGAAGCATCGAAAAAGTTCCAAACGCCGTTGCTAGGCAGTTTCTGCCTGGGATTTGATTATTAATACAATGTATGTCCCATTGTATCGGCACCTCCGAGGCAACATCACACGTGGCTAGGCCCGCTCCCGAGGCCGCATGCCGCCACAACCACATTTCTCGGAAAACCCATACAACCATTCCAGACCTCCGTTATGCAAAACGTCCATCCCGTGACCGTGGCTACGTTCGGCGACCAATTGTCACGTCGAACCCAATCTCACTATCACAAATCTCGAACAATTAGAGCTATGATAAAATCTAGGCTAGAGTACTAGAGCATGTTCCCAAAATTTCCAAGGAAAGGCTTCGGCTGTCCTTTCATCTCCGACATATATGTACGTTAATTAGATGAGTTATCAAAAGTAGATATATTTAATGAATATATGTTGACTGAGTTAAAATAGTGGACCCAGTGCAGAGATGTGGACTAATCTGTAGTCGTAGATCCAGTCACTCTCTCTCACGGCGATGCCGCGGAGGAAAACTCTTGCTGTCTGTTGATCGCCCCACCACTGGTCGTTCGCGGGTGTAAATACCGGGAAAAAATGGGAAATTCACGTTTCCCTACTTTTTACCTTTTTTTCGTGGAGAAATCCTCATGGACACCCGCCGAAACGGGTAGTGCCGGACTCCTACCGACTAAAACTCCACGGTGGCCTCCTGACGTGTCGGGGTGTCTCGAGTTCCCTCCCGGATTTCAATCGGTCGATACCCCCGTCTGGTCCTAGCGGACACGTCCTGTTATTTTGCTAGACCACCAGAGGGACCACACCTCTGGTGTCAATCCACGTTGTTATCTTCCCGGCTCGTTCGGGGTCTTGATTCCGTTGTTGCTACTCTCGAGGGGTGGCCTGTTCTTACCCTGTCCCTCTCCGCCCGCTCCTTCGCCAACATTACTTGCTCGCAAAAGTTGCGGACGGCGGCAGCCTCGTGGCCACCCTGGAGAATTGCTTCTACAATCCTATCTGGAGCTAGATTGTCTCCAAACTCCACCCTCAGCGTCCATCTCGGCAATTCCCACGCCGGGCAGGTTGCCAGCGTGTGCTGCGCCGTGTCCTCCTCCGTCCCACAATGATGGCATAGGGACGTATTTTCTCTCCCTATCTCCTTCAGGAATTCGCCAATCACCCCGTGACCGGTAAGTATCTGGGTCATCCTGAAGGACAATGGAGATCCTCTCTTCCCTACTTTTTACCTGATGGAGCAATAACCATAAGGAATATAATATAAAGATAGGAATATAAGAAATAGGAATATAATATAAGCTCTTTGTTTCGACCGCTCGCGGAGAGACGCGATCGCGAGATAGCGCGTCAACGAGAGTTGTAAGATCCCGTTACGATTAAATAATCGACGCCACGAACTGATCGATCCCCTTATTTCTATTATGATAATAAGGGTAGTTCAATGAAATTGCACAGATTTAACACAAATAAATTAATGTTTATTTCAACAACTTATCAACTAGAGAGATATAATTGGAACAAACTGTAACTGCGTTTTGATTGCTAAGCGATGCGCGACGTATGAGATGTGTTGACGGTTCGAGTTCTCGAAAAGTTATGATCGCCCTTCGATCTTTTTCGTCTTTTCTGGAAGACGACCCCCCACTACGTTCGGATCACGCCACTTTCTTTTACGCGAGGTAAAATAACGGCCACGAGTCGACGTTTCTGGAAGTCGCCCTGCTTAACGAACCATACGCTTGCTACTATAATGTTTATTTGCCGGGCAGACGCGCCGATCCGTCTGCGACATTACAGTGCCACGATCGACGGTTAAGAATATGGCCTATGGTAAGCCGCATGGCGTAACACTCTTAATTCGAATGTAGTATACCACTCAACGACCTTAACGGCCTTGACGGTAAATCGACATGCTTATTTTTACGACAGTTCCTTATGATTATTACGGTCCAACTAATTATATTGACGTAGCGAGTGACCGCCTCGACCAAAGGATGATTCCAATAGACGTGAAAGGTCACCGGATGGAACAGTTACTAACTATTTTTTATTGAAGAAGAAGAAATCACAGTACAATTTCCAGATTTACGAGGGTTTTTGATAATGAAAACAATTTTTATGTTACATAAAATTGATTCAATAAAATTAGATTCAATAGATTCAATAAAAATTAGATTCAGATCTATTAGTTTCTGACATGATTGAATGACTCTATTAATGACTCCATTAATGACTCCATTAATGACTCCAATAACTCAGACAAATAACTCGTGTGTTAACTCGAACTATAACTCGGATAATGACTCGGATAATAACTGTCTCGCTCGCTATCGCGTCCGTTTATTTATGCTGGTCGGGGGGGGGGGGATGTAGTCGGAAAATTTGAATTCGTCTTAGATCGACGGTTGCCCATAACGGTGACTTTGTTTTGTCTCGAGTTTGTTTATCGATATGTTTCGTATGTCAAGGCGGTGTCCGTGTTCCGAGGCACAACAACAACATGAGTCGCTCTCGATCCGCATCGACCAATGTGCCACTATACATTCATAAATCGGAAATACTTGCAGGATTATAGATTAAGTTAAAAAGATTCTGTTTATGGTGGTTCCTTAGGTTTATTGCGGGTTTGTATAACGGTGCGTGGGCCTTGGCTGCCAGACCACGGAGGACGTCGCAGGGATCATCTCAGGCGACGTAACAACAGCTTTCACGCTGTATGGTCCGGCTCCTGAAGATCGGTTACTAATAGGAAACGACACGGACACACGTGTTACAATTTTATTGCACGAATTATGCTGAACGTTTCTGTATTGCTGTTGCAGTTTCTTCAACGATACCTTCTGTTTCCCTTTCAGGTTCCTTCAAGCGTCTTCTATCTGATTAAATTCAAAAAGCGCAAATTTCGACGAATCAATTCTCCTTTGCTTTTCAGATTGCCCAAGTGCGAAATTGAAGTAGTATGTTGCATTACATTTTTATGCTTAACGCGCAATCTACAGTTCTTATAAATTTCATTCCCAGTAATTGTGCGCAGAGGTAGCTTCTAATTTCTACACAAATCACGTAATTACAAAAGATATTGCTGCGCCGGAATAATTCGCTGAGCCACATGATATTTACTTATTTACAGTATTTACATATGTAGCATGAAGCGACTCTAGCGGAAATGAGTGTCCGGCTGCGTGTTGGTGTAAGGTGGCGCTGAGCGTTGGTATAATAGTTTCTTTGAGTTCTTTCGGAAATAGAATTAATTATCTATTTATATTTAGTCTGAGTACATCTCACGCGCGATTTAGAAGTCGTACGGACGAAGGTTGGTTTTTGAATAACAATTCTGTGATTATGTACATGTCGGAGATGGAAGGACACCGGAGCCTTCCCTTTGGAACTTCGGAAAAATCCCTCAACACCGTAATCTAGATTCTATCATAGGCGTAATTAAACAATTGTCATTCGATCCGATTGTATTTACTCGAGATTTGTGATAGTGAGCTTGGGCTCGAGGCGACAGCCAGTCGCCGAACGTAGCCGCGGTCACGGGATGAACGCTTTGTCTAGCAAAGGCATGGAGTAATTCTATAGCTCTCCATAAAAGAAATATTTGTGGCGGCACGTGACAGTAAACATTCCAACAGTTTCTGCCCCGTGGCTCGCCACACGCAGACCCTATTCTTCGAGTAAGATGATTGCCAGATGTCGATGCGTCTCCGCAGTACATGTCCAGCTAGCCTGAGGGTCCGCTATAAATCTTAAGATTTAGTTGACTAAAGTTCTTCAAACAAACAGTCTTTGTCCCAACTACGGGAAGATAGGGGAGACCTATTTTTCAACGAACGGCGTCTCCCACTAGCAACTTTCCTTTGAGGGCGACGAGCATCTTTTTCTAACCACCGATATGGAGATTGACCAATTAGCAGCAACGCCAATTTCCCTTACTTTCTGAACGAAGGCTACCCTCGACGAATCCGATGATCTCGTGCCCTTAGACACACCCCATGATAGTTTTCCTCTGTGGCATCATCGGGACGGAAATTCTTTCTTCCTTGTGGTCCCATCGACGCATAAAGTAACTCCTTACGATCAGTGGATATTACGCGTCCGACTTAGATTTTGTGAGCACGTTCATCTATCATCCCGTCGACCGCGGATTCGTTATTGAACCTAGGATCATTGTCATTAGTTTCTCGAATATCGAATTACCACGGCTACTTGTCCAGTTCTATGATAATCGTATCTGCACTAGTCAATGTCTTCTCTATTGCACAACGACACGTGTAATCCAATCGAAGATTCGTTTCACGCCCCTAACCCTAATTCTAATGGAACCCGACATACATATATGAGCTACATTTCCCTTACTCCTTACACTCGATCACCGTTTACGAAAACTCAACAGGTTCTACATGCGGTTCCTCTCTTTTCTTAGGAGAGGAAAATCGCTTTTCATATCGCGCACGCCCCTGAGGCCTTTTTCCATATGTCATTGGATTTAAGGCAGAATACCTCCTTTTTTTATATCTATAGCGAGGAGGGGAAAATGCTATTACGCATACCCAAAGACTCGCGTCCGCGGGTTATGTACGACTCGGCAGATGACATCGCCATACCCACTAAAAACCCCTCCTCATTCTCCCTCTTCTACGGTACTCGAGGCTCCAACCCGGTACAGTCATTCGACATTACTTCAGGTTGGCCTCTACACCACGTACCCAATCTTTTAGCTTCTCTCCTCGACTCTGGTTCGTCTTCTCCTGCTTCCTTCCCTTCTTCTCCTTGACCTCCATCTCCCTTTCTTTAGAAAACCGGCATTTCATCGCCTGTGTACAGAAATCGCGAAACCTGTTCCACAACCGCTCCTCCGCGGCCACCTTCTCAACGACCCGGTTCTCCAATTTAAAACCTTCACCGATCTCGACCTCCAACTCCGTTCTCTCCTCCGTCCATCTAGAGCACCAAAAGAGCACATGCTCGGCGTCATCCATCACCGCACCACAATCCCAACAGCTGGTGTGCGACTCTTTGCCGATCCTATGACGGTAACAGTTAAAGATACCGTGTCCCGTAAGGATCTGCATCGTATGGTAGTTGATCTTCCTCTTTCTTTTGTAGAAGATCAGCGAATCTTGTACCAGTCTCCTAGTCCAATTGTAGGGGTTGTGGAACACCCACATCAATCTCCACCTGTCCTCTGCCTCCGTCTCCAAATCCTTCATTTCTTCTTGCTCCAGTTCTATGATAATCGTATTTGCACTAGCCAATGTCTTCTTTATTGCATAACGACACGTGTAATCCAAACGAAGATTCGTTTCACGCCCCTAACCCTAATTATAATGTAAACCCGACAAATAAAATACAAAATCACTTAAGCGTAGCCATCGTTATAAGCAAACAGAACACTTAATCTAGGAAAGTAACTTATTATAAGTATAAAAGCTACACTGACTAAGCTTAGAGGAATCCATCTCAATGTCAATTTAATTAATTATTGGAAGCCACCTATAACAATAATCCTCTTTTTAACTTATTTCAAGTATCGCAACCTCCTTCGCAGTCTAAACTCTACCTCATAAACAGGTTCATCCCTCTCATTCGCTTATAATAATTAAGAATACAAAACACTCAAAACTGGTCAGTCATTGTAAGTAAAACCAAAACACTTAATCAAGAAATTATCTGTCACATATATAAAATAGCTACTAACTAAGTCCCTCTCACTTACTTATGATAAATAAAATACAAAATCACTTAAACGTAGCCATCATTATAAGTAAAAGAACCCTTAATCTAGGAAGTAACTTCTTATAAGTATAAACGCTACACTGACTAGGCTTAGAGGAATCCATCTCAATGTCAATTTAATTATTAGGAGCCACCAGTCATATTAATCATCCATCGATCCTTGTTGACAGGTCTCGAAACCTCCTTCGCTATACTCATCGGTTGGTTTAATCTACCTCTTAAAGAGTAAGTACATTCTTTCTTATGCTTACACTGAATAATTTAAGATAACTAAACGCATATAGGCAATTGTACTACCTAAGTAAATAACAACTTGCCCATCCCATTCTTATTTGTAGGCAATCACCCATCAACACTCGTGCTCCAAGCAATTACCGATACTGGAATTCCTCCACTAAACCTTCAAGCTTAACCGGAAAACACAACTACATCGTTAACACGGCAACTATTTACCATTATGTTATAATATTACTTAATTATAATTACGCTACGAGGAACATAACCTATACCACGTCGGTCTTCGTATTCCAACTAATTCTGAGATCCCAATATTTTTTCCACACTTCTTATCTTTAAAAAGGGATTACTTATGGAATAAATAATCCGACCACATGCACATTTAAATGATAAAAAATTTTTTATTTATCCCAAAAAACCAAATTTGTTATCATGTACCGTCGACGATACTACGATAGGGTATTGTCTCGAAATCAGTTACGATTGAGCCGAGGGCACACATCTTACGCATAATTATATCCACTCGCGTTACTCTTTATTATCTATGCATCGTAGCCACAGAAAAACTTCTCGGTCACTTCATATTTGTCATAATATACCCAGATAACACCGACAATATAACCGCCATAACCTCAACCTAACGTTTACGTTTCCATAATCTTTTAACAATATTAGTGATTATATACGGTTAAAACGCCCTATTTAATTACTATAATACAACTATAATGCAACTACGACACCTTATTGTCCACTAATAGTTCACTGCTTCGTATTAAATATTTGACAGTATGTTATTGTCTTCTTCGTCGTACCGATTTTCTGTTTATTATTATACTCATCTAACATATGTAAAACACACACCGCTATATCATTACTAGAAGCTCTCGTTACACTTCATTTTATTATACGACCACACACTCCTCATTATACACTAAAAATATACGGAAATATATGCTATTGGCGGGAGCGCTCCAAAAACACATCCGCACACCTCCGCGTCTCGAGCCGAACTTCCCGACGGGGCCTGGGGGCTCCGAAACCCCCAGAGCCGTACGTTTATTTACCTTAGACCGCTTATCCATATTATATGTAGTTGAAAAGTCCATAGACATTGCCAAGTCGTCAACATCCTGCCCATATACCGTCCGAAAATATCCAATCATTGTCCATAAACTCGCCAGGTCGTCAACAAATAAGCCAAACAATGATAGTACGTACAGTAATTGTGCTATCTAAGATTCACCTGTCAAACGCCTGCATTCTGCTAAAGACCCGGTGATGCGCGCCCAAAACGCCACGATATAGATAAATAACAAAACAATATATAATAAATTATGAACAATAAATAATAAATACAATAAATCATTAAAATAAATAATAAATAATAAAAATAAATAACTAAATAAATAAATAAATAAATAATTTAAATAATAAATAATAAATAAATAAAACGAATAAAACAATACTAGTTAATCAATACAAAGTTATAAATAAATAAATAAAATAAAAGAATAAATAAAATAAATAAAATATTTGTCGGATCATGATTCGAATTTTGGGCGCGTGACAACTCTTCATGTGGATTAGCCATCGTTTCACAAAGCCGAGATTTTATTCACACGTATATACAAGTCTATCACTAAGCTTAACAAATAATAAATACAACTAATAATAAATTTAACAGATAATAAGTCTAATGAATAATACGATTTACGAATAATAAATCAAATAACACTATTAGCAATGTTTTGGGTTCAAACGAATCCACGGTCACCGGGATAACTCCTTACTAATCGAAACTAATCTTAGGCGCAAATGCGATCGTCGAAAATGCTCGATGTGTCACTCTCCAAAGCAATCGCAAGAATGTTAGCCTCGTGGAGATTTTTCTCGCTGTACGATTGTATTTTGTTTTCTATACTCGTTTGGAAGCATCGAAAAAGTCCCAAACGCCGTTGCTAGGCAGTTTCTGCCTGGGATTTGATTATTAATACAATGTATGTCCCATTGTATCGGCACCTCCGAGGCAACATCACACGTGGCTAGGCCCGCTCCCGAGGCCGCATGCACAACCACGTTTCTCGAAAAACCCATACAATCATTCCAGACCTCCGTTAGGAGAAACGTCCATCCCGTGACCGTGTCTACGTTCGGCGAACAATTGTCACCTCGAACCCAATCTCGCTTATCACAAATCTTAAACAATTACAGCTATAATAAAATCTAGGCTAAGGTACTAGAGGATGTTCCCAAAATTTCCAAGGAAAGGCTTCGGCTTTCCTTTCATCTCCGACATATTAAAATATTAAAGCGGTACGTACATCCGACCGCTACATACTCCAACCTACTAATCGCCACGTAACTCCTACAGCCTCCTCATTACACGGCACACCATTACTTATTTATTCATTCCAAGGAACTTAGTTCGGCTCGTGTCACAATAAATAAATAACTAAATAAATATTATATAAGTATAAGAACTCTGGCCGGCCCAACTTTATTCCTTAAAAATAGGAACTTACATCGAGCCGACTGTACATGCTCACAGACGTTGCCCGTAAGGTGGCGACGCCGCACGTCAGCGCAGCGAACCACCTCACCTGCGCAACGTTCATCTCCATCATCCGCGTCGCAAAACCGTCAAATATACAATGACGTCCATTTTACCCACGTGCGCGTTACAATATAAAAACTATTACGCATTTAGGGTTTTCGCAAGTGTCATGCCATCGCGAGCGCATATAAATCTCTCTACACTAAACGCTATCTCACCCGCCAATAAACCCAACTATAATCTCTACAAAAATACATAATCGTCACGCAAAGTGCACGTGTGTGCTCGTACTTAACAATATTGTTTATTTATTTGTAGTTATCCAATATCGCATATTTATATAAGTAACAAATTTCCGCGACGCGTGGATCTGCCATTATAGTCGATGGGGTCTTATCTGGATGTTTATTTGACTTTATCCGAAGGTCGCTAATACCGGATAAATTCAAATTAACGATTACTAACCGTTATACTTTTCGTTTCTCGTACACTTCCTATTATATCCTCCACTTACCTATTCTTGTTCAGTGAGGATATTACCACCCAATTACGCACAAACGTTTTGCTGCTCACCCACTCAATCATCATACACACCAACTCTATTTTCATTTCCACACACTCACTCTCCCCCACATCACCCAACAATATTTCACTCCCATGCATTCTCCTGTCACCTCAGTTCATTCATACCCCTAATTTCATTTCACTACTCCCTTGCAATTATTATTACACTTCCCGCCACATTAACCCATTACAACCTACTAGAATCACACCGAAACTCAAACACTCCTACATCCTCGTACATACACCCGGCTAGCGGGAGCAACCCGTCAACACGTCCGCTCTCCAACGCGTCCCGAATGAGAGTCCACAAAATTTGTATACCTGCATCACACCCGTAAACTAGATTCCCTTTAACACCATTAAAGCACTTAAGTCCGTTATATTTTTATTCGGCAATCCCTGCCGTGTAATAGCGGACCAAGGAAGATGTTCTACGGGTAAGGAATTCCAAGATTTCTGTCAAGATAGACACATCAAACTTCACTTAATAGCAACCGGTGCTGGTAGAGCCAATGGACAGGTAGAGCGTATTATGGGTACGCTAAAGAATATGTTTACAACGGTAGAAACGACCGGGCGATCATGGCAAGACGAGATTGGGGAAATATATTTGGCTTTAAAATGCACCACCAACCGTGTGACTAAATCGAGCCCATTAGAACTACTGATCGGTAAAGCAGCAAGACCATACCACCAGCACGCGTTACCTGGGACGTACTGGTATTGTTCTTCGCATACTCCCCGTTTACTCGACTTCACTGATCAGTTCCATCTCTCTGCCTCTCTCCAGCCTTTCCTCGTCTTCATTCATATAGGATGCCGAGGTGCCCGAAACAGAAAGTTTTCTTCTGGGGTAGGGAATCAGTTTTCTTTATCGAAAGCACTTGCGCTTTATTGTAAGTCATAGGGTCTACTCTTTGACGACGTCCTGACCGCGGACGTCGCATTTCACAGGCTAGCACATGCGCTTGAACCCAGGAACTTTCTTTATGGCCATGAGCCGCTACAGTAGGAATTTCAAGGGAGCACTTGGTCAATAGATCCTGTATGGTCAGGACATATTTGTTTCCTTTTTGTGTTCTCGATAATGTAACATAGACGTCCAGTGATAATTTTCTTCCCTTTGTCATCTTTCAATATCCCCACTACGCACGTGTTTGTAACCGTCTGCTACTTTGGTTATATACGCCTTCTTCCGATTATTTGACGGAAGGACCAAAGGGATATCGATGGGCCATTACGACTATTGAAGTTTCCCGACACTTTCGGCCTGTCCGCACCTACGCTTTATCGCGACACTGTATGTGTTTCGTCGGTCTTTCGTAAACAGTGTTCCGGCGATGCTATAATATGTACCAAAGAAACCGTTGGAGAGAGAATTTTCTTTGCGCTACAGATCTTTGAAAAAGCGTACACGCTCGGAAGATAAACGAGGGTAATCTCATACATTTTTATTATAAATTAAAAATTTCTCGTCTCGTAACTTGACAGATTGATCGTGGGGAAATTAGCGGACCGACTCAAAATGTGTGTTACTTATCACGGAGTCTCGATATTCTACGACAATTAATGTATGAATGTAACATTTAAACATAATAACGATTTCGTCAAATTCCATCGGCATCAGTTCTACCCCATCAACACCTTTGATAGCCGAAGTTATGCACAAGTAACTAACTAAATACCACCCTTAAACAACCAAAATCAAAACAACAACAATAACGACGCTGCAGAAATCAAGGAACTGCTCAAGCAATCTATCAAAAGCACTGAAATGTCAACAAAAATAAGTGAGCAAAATGCAGTACTCAGACAACAAACACAACAAATTACAGTCATGCTACAACTACTTACAAACACGTTAAGTAAAAAATAGAAATACTGCCAACGCCCTGGCCGCGCTGAGTGCACTCGTTCCCGTCAGATCACGAAAGTTAAGCAGCGCCGGGCACGGATAGTACTTGGATGGGTGATCGCCTGGGAACTCCGTGTGGCGTTGGCGATGCGCGCTGGGCCCCCCTCCCGCCCTGTGGGGTTTGGGCTTGGGTGCTGGCGGCTCAGCGCCTCGGGGCCGCCAAGCAGTCCGGTAGGGGAACCGGGCTGCCTGGCACGGCGGATCCGGCGACGAGGCGCGGTGTGACAATGGTCACACACCGCCCCATCAGCGGTGGTATTAGGCGCGCGGGGGAGGCCCCTGTTGTGACGCTCACAGCGGTTCCCGGGCCTCTCTCGATCGCAGCCGGGACGGTTAATCGTGGAGGTTTTAGTCGGTTGGAGTCCGACACTACCACGCCGCTTTCCCCAAAGCAGCGGCCTGGCGTCCGTGCGGACTTCCTCCACGTAAATATGAAAAAAAAGGTAACATTATAAACAATATCAAAGTATTCTTCTGTTATAAAAGCACAAGCTATTATTCATACAATATTTTAGCTAAAATATGACTCCAAACAGTAAGGTCCAACCACTTACGTTTTGGATGGTGAACCTGACGACGATGAATCAGGTGATGAATCCAGACCAAAGCATGCAATTCCACATTGGGCACAATGTAAGTATTGTTTTACTTAATAATACTTAATAAATAATTAATAAATATTGTTTTACTTAATAAACATTAGAATGCATAGAGTACTCGAATTTTTATCAATTTTAGCGCACATACGTGAAAATCAACTTGCAATGCAACGATAAATTCCGGAGAAAGCAGTCTATAAATTCTTTGATAACAGAAAGTGCACACCAGATTTAACTGAAACGTTTCAAAATATTGATAGTAGTAGATTACAACGCACGTCCAGTGCAATATGAAACACACCACCGCGTTATTCCATGATAAAAGGAATAAAAGGAATAATTTGTTAAACTGAATGTTGTTGATTTAAAATTGTGCCTTAGAGCAAAAATACTTGTCATACCTTGCATA
Source organism: Bombus pratorum (assembly GCA_930367275.1). Lineage (NCBI taxonomy): Eukaryota > Metazoa > Arthropoda > Insecta > Hymenoptera > Apidae > Bombus > Bombus pratorum. The sequence continues at coordinate 1,159,011 of OV883992.1, forward strand.
TAATATAGAAATGATGTTACATTGTAACTATCGTTAAAATATGTATGTGTTCTTAATATATCAATGCACGTAAGACTACACTTTTTATATTGTAGAATGATCATAGGCATATATTATTTTTATTATGCTAATCAAATTTTACTATTTTTTCTTATTTATATGTATCTTCTTAAAAATCAATAAATAAAGCAATTACTAAATAATTGTTTTGGTACGACTTTTTAATGAGAAGTAAATTTTATTAGATTTGACTTATTATCACTATTGTGTAATAATTCGCGAGATACGCGTGATATAATTCGCACGATTAAATAGCACTGGTGCATTTCGTCTCTTCGTGGCACAAGGAGGGTCTGGTAAGTGGGTCGACCGTGGACTTTCAATCTTGTAAGAGAACAAACGGCGGCACCGTATCGTTGAGCATTTTTCTCTCGCTCAACAGCCATCCATTTTATATTTAGAACGTCCGATTACGACGCTAAATTTTCGTTACACCACCGGTTGTTTTGTCTGAAATTCGCGTGACGTAAGTGCATCACACTCTCGCATCCGTCAGCCGTTCCTGCCACCAATTCGCGCGCGTTAACTCGATAATATTTCGTCTCTACCTTGTCGCCATCGCTGCTTGACACATCTGGACGACTTGCTGGACGACTGATCGATGAAAATTAAAACGGGACACTGATTTACCGTATCGTTATTTTTTTGTCAGGCATCTTTTTTCCGTTTCGGCGAATTATTTTCATTTCTAACTTTCCTAGTCTTATTCTTACGTCGATTCTTATATTTTAAGATCTAGTCTTGTACGGACGCTGGGGAACGCTTTTATTTATTGATTTAACGAAGAATATCGTTGTAAGTGTTATACATGCGAGTAAAATTAACAAAGTACGAGTAGTTTTACTGTAACGTTATTACATACTTCCTGATAATTTCTCGTTATTTGTACCATGAGAAAGAATCAACGAGGAACTCTTATCTCGAAACTGGATCTATTTGCCGATAATGCATGCGTGTAATACTCGAGTGTCGTTCATACAGCTTAAATATACGTGTAGATACGTAGATCTTTTATGATTTTTGTATCAAAGGCAGAAATGCTATAATACTCGCAAGTGAAATATAATTCTACAAAAGAAAATGGAGAAAAAGAGTTTCTTTGGCAATATATTCTTCCTTTTTCATTACAAGTTTCCACTTTGTTGTGCTCCTGTTACATTATAATCCTGCTAGATTCAGGCGCGCAAAATTTCACTTTGTTGCACTATATCGCATCACCGCCATCTGCCGAACACCTGCGAGAAACGCGGTTTAGTTTGTTTCGAAGCGAGCAAACGTCTAATTTCACAAATAGCATTTTCATCAACAGCGAGAAGGACATATACGATGTAAAGGAGGCTGTAAGGGCATCCTAGGGCTTACAGTGGTTGTCACGATGCCGGAAGTGGCGCCGAGCAGACACGTCAAGGGAGAATCAGAATCCCTATTGGGAAAACCATCACGAACATTTGTCCCTCGCGCCATCAAAATTCTATCTTCTGAGATATTTTTCGCGTTTCCGAGGTCATCGCCACTCTCCTTATCTTTGCTTTACGACGTATAATATCTCGATTTTACGGTAGTTAGAAATTTGTACTAATTTGGAGAACCTTGCAAAAGTACGCAGATCTGCTACGATAGTCAGATAGAGAGTATCGGCAGAGATCTGTTCCTTTATCGTGAAACTCTCTTGGACAACTTAGATGCTACTAAATATCGGTTCTCGCAGCCAACCATTCCGTAATAAACGTAGATCATCCACGAAATTTCTCAATTGTCATCTGTTAATTTCGCGCAACTTTTGCTTTATTTTAGCTACGTGGGAACCTATTAGTGCGCAAATGTTAACCCGTCTCCTCTGTGCTAAATATCGTTCACGCGTAGAATCAAAGTTGCATAAAACCGCGTACAATTGCATCAGGGAATTACTAATAATTTTCTCGTCTCGCAGGACGAAAACAGACTCAAGAATGATCCCTCTGTACTGGCTATCTAATGTACCGCAAGCACGTAGTTTCAAGTGTCCGTTCTCCAAAAAATGCGAAACAATTTATGGTCGACAGTCGAGTGAACGATGCGACGGTCGAGTCGGAAAGATCAGAAAGACAAATCGTCATAGTTCGAACAGACCGGGAAGCAGAAACGCACTTCCATGATCATTTGCATCGTTGCTCGATCTGTTGCTGCGCAATGACCGACCAAGCTGTTGATTTTTCTTTTTCTGCGACGCTGGTATACTCTACACTCTATGCTCTATATCGTTCTTTTGCCCGCTATTTACCTTGTACGCGAACTTTTTATCGCTAGTAGATTGCGAAAAGGTCGAAGCCGCGGTTGAGACCACCCGCAATAAATATTTTACGTTCTCGCTCGTGTTTTACTTTATTTCAAGGACAGTCAAGTTAAGCTATTGCTCCGCTCCTCCTTTTTTATCACGAATTTTACGTGACAATGCGTAGATCAAGGTGGACGTAGATCATAAGACAAAGGAAAGTGTAGATAAATAAGACAAGGTGTATTTAAAAATGATAAGTTATTTATTATAGTTTATTTAATATGTATACAGGCCATTCGTATTATAGCGGCGATAGCTAGTGTTAAATTAACAATGATAGTTTCTATCGTAGTTAATATTATATTGGTTATTGGCCATGACGAAGGTGAATTTTGATAGCCCTGGCCGAAGTCGGTGGTCTGGATCTATAACAAATAATACTATGTCGGAGAAGGAAAGGACAGCGGGATTTTCCGTCCGAAATGCTGGTAAAAACCCCAATACCCTAATTCAGACTTTTACGAAACCCGCATTTAAGCAATAATAAATAAGAAATAACTTTAATGTTCCAACCTGGCTTTATGACGATATGTTCAGGTTCAGAGTGACATAGCGGGTCACTAGACGTAGCCACGGCCACGGGAGGGACGTGTACCTGACAGAGGTATGAAATGATTATATGGCTCTCCTTAAAAACAAAGATTGACCCGAGAAGCGGGGACAGAAAATATAAGGACAGTTTCTTTTAGATCAGGAGGCAGTTAGTTAGTCAGTTAGTTAGTGAGTGAGTCGTTGGACGCATTGCTGATGAAGTTATCGAGAAAGTCACCCGAATCGTGTATGACGTTGTGACTTGCCTCCCGTGGACCGTGGATTCGTTATCGAACCTGGATTCATTGTCACCATCAGCTCTATCATATTATCGTCGCTATTATTTATATCCTCTTGTAGTGTCCACATTTGTACCGATACATATTAGAGACATTCGCGACGGGAACGTAAATGAAGGTTCATCAAACGCCCAAAGTTCCAACCTCGCTCCGACATCAGAAGTGGGATCAGTGCCGATTATAACACTACAAGAGCTACGACCATCGTACGCGAGTTAATTCAATCGCTCGTGCAAAAATGGAGTGTGGAACCTAACAATTTTCGCCATCGCGTTTTAACTCTGAAACTGCGAGCTCCGATTCCGCTGCATGATGCGCAGCTGTCCATTTGATTATGGAGGAAAATCCTTAGAAAGCAGTGCCCTGAATATAATTTCAATAACGAACGTCGAATCGACTTCTACGTAGTGGAAGCATCGAATGATGGAGCAAGTCATCCGGGTGAATCGTTTCCATTTTACCCCGATTTTGGAGCCGAGTGTTCGCTAATTAAAGGATCCGTAGTCTTGAGATTGTCCGGCAAAAGGACGATTGATATAGTAGTAATGCGAGGAATAAGAAATATTTGTACATCTCAAATCTTGTCTGTTGCCGGTGTTAGTGGTTTTACATTAGAGATAAATTCGTCATGTCCTCGCTGATAGTTATTTTAAAATATGATATCGCGATTGATCGTGAAATTTTAAGTCAAGGTTTTGACGTAATATTACACAAAATAGCCTCGCTATGTGTAAAGCGAAAATAATTAACGCCGGTAATAAACCTGCTGAAAACGAGATCGAGAAAAATCGATTAATCTTTCTTTCGAAAAATTCAAAGATTCTTTCGTTACGGGTTTTCCTACGTACTCGCGTAAATACAGGCCAGTTAGAAATACAATTGACTAATCCTAACATCACCGTACAAAGAAGTCCTAATAGACTCAGCGAGGAAGAGCGCAGAATAGTACATGAGAAAATAAGCGAATAAATTAGAGCCAAATATCATAAGGCCTAGTAATTCACCGTTCGCGAGCCCTATGTTACTAGTGGAAAGAAAGAACGGCTCAGATAGATTGTGTGTAGATTTCCGAGCGCTAAACAAAAACACGGTCGCGGATCGGTATCCCTTACCTCTTATTGCTGATCAAATCGCGAGATTGCAAAACGCGAGATACTTTACTAGTCTAGACATGGCCAGCGGGTTTCACCAAATTCCCATCAATCCTAATTCGACAGGGTATACCGCGTTCGTTACCCCCGACGGACAATACGAATACATAACGATGCCGTTTGGATTGAAAAAAAAAAAAAAAAATGCACCCTCCGTTTTTCAGAGAGCCATTCTCAATGCCTTAGGCGACCTCGCGTATTCGTACGTTGTTGTTTACTTGGACGACGTCCTAATTATTGCCGACTCGATAGATCAAGCTCTAAAAGGATTGCACACCGTATTAGATACCCTCGTAAAAGCCGGATTCTCTTTTAACTTTTCGAAATGTTCTTTTCTAAAGACATCGGTACTCTATTTGGGATATGTAACTCACAACGGAGAAGTTCGTCCCAGTCCGGGTAAAATACACGCCTTGAGTTCTTTACCTGCGTCAACGACCGTCACACAGCTCAGGCAATTCATAGGTTTAGCCTCTTACTTTCGAAAATTCGTCCCTAAATTCTCACATATAATGAATCCCTTGTACGCACTTACTTCCGGTAATAGAAGCGTAGCTTGGACGGATAGACATGAAAAAAAAGAAAAAAAAATAAGGCAAAAGGTAATCTCGTCCTGACCGACGCGCCGATGTTAATGTTATTTGACCCGAACTATCCGAGAGAACTTCATACTGACGCCAGTTCGGATAAATATGAGGTTATTTTAATACACAAGACTGAAGGTAAAATATAGAGTAATAGAATATTACAGTATAAGAAGTAGCCCTGCGGAATCTAGGTATCATTCCTACGAACTAGAGACGTTAGCAGTTGTAAACGCCGTCAAGCATTTCCGTCATTCTCTACACGGACGAGAATTTCTTGTCGTCACCGATTGTAATTCTTTGAAGGCATCCAGTAGTAAGGTAAATTTAAATGACTGAGTTTACAGGTGGTGAGCTTACTTACAAAATTTTACTTTTGACATTCTATACCGGGAGGGTAAACGAAGGGCCCCGTAGATTTCTTCTCGCGAAATCCCGTAGACTCGGATCACCGTACGATCAACAAAATTGTAGAGAAAGAAATTAACCTGACCGAAACCTCCGACGATTGGCTACTAGCGGAACAACGTCGCGACCCACGAATTTCTGAGATCGTCAACAAATTGTAGAACGAAGAGCCCGCGGAAGACGTCGCGAATGCGTATGAATGACGATCTGATACGCTTTATAGTAAAATACGAAGAAAAGGCGAGACTCTCTTCTCGCCTACTGTTCCAAGAGACTTTAGGTGGTCCGTTATTAACCATGTGCAGCAGTCAATTATGCACTTAGGTTGGGATAAAACGCTCGAGAAACTGTGCGAGTATTACTGGTTCGAAGTGATGGCGAACTGTGTTCGTAAATTCGTTGAGGACCGTCATGCTTGTCGAGTTTCGAAGGCTAGTTCAGGTAAAATACAAGCTGAACTACATCCTATTCCTAAGACCAGCATACCTTGGCACACAGTTCACGTGGACACAACGGGCAAACTAAGCGGTAAAAGTGATTCGAAAGAATGTGTCATTGTTTTGGTCGACGTCTTCACTAAATTAGCATATCTGTATCATACTCGTAAAATAGATTCCCTTAGTACCGTCAAAGCACTTAAGTATGCTATATTTTTATTCGGCAGTCCTTGCTGGATAATAGCGGGTCAAGAGAGGTGTCCTACGGGCAAAGAATTTCAAGATTTTTGTCTAGATAGACACATTAAACTCCACTTAATAGCAACCGGTGCTAGTAGGGCCAATGGACAGGTAGAGCGTATTATGGGCACGCTAAAAAATATGTTCGCAACAATAGAAACGGCCGGGCGGTCTTGGCAGGACGCGATTGGGGAAGTACAACTGGCTTTAAATTGCACCACCAACCGCGTGACTAAATCGAGTCCATTGGAACTATTAATTGGTAGAACAGCAAGGACCTTACGACTCGTAGATACCCGATAATATCGAAGAAAGAGAAGTAGATATCTCTGGTGTAAGACAGCAGGCAATAGAGAATATAGAAACTAGTGTTAGGTACGATAAAGGTGGATTTGACAAAACTAAAGCTAAAGCTAAAGTAGTTAGATTTAATCTTGGTGATTTTGTATTACGCAAAAAAAAACGAGAAGAAAACCAAACGAGGTTAGATCCAAGATTCAGGAGTCCATTCGTGATAGCAGAAATTTTAGAGGGAGGTAGATATACTTTAAAAACCTTAGACCGCAAACGATCATAAGGACAGACATGACAGACTGAGAAAAATGCCAGAAAGTTGTGCCTCTGTTGAGTTGGACGTCTGCGAATGACAACGACGGTGATAATAACGATGTAAGTACACTGCCCTCAGAGGATCATTAACACCACGTTGCGGTCGCAGTAATATGTCCAGTGTGATATCGTGCGCATCCGTAAAATATCTTCTGCGATATCTTGCGCCTCCGTAATATACCCACTGTGACCAATACGGTATCGTGCGCATCCGTAAAATATCTTCTGCGATATCTTGCGCCTCCGTAATATACCCACTGTGACCAATACGGTATCGTGCGCATCCGTAAAATATCTTCTGCGATATCTTGCGCCTCTGTAATATACCCACTGTGACCAATACGGTATCGTGCGCATCCGTAAAATATCTTCTGCGATATCTTGCGCCTCTGTAATATACCCACTGTGACCAATACGGTATCGTGCGCATCCGTAAAATATCTTCTGCGATATCTTGCGCCTCTGTAATATACCCACTGTGACCAATACAGTATCGTGCGCATCCGTAAAATATCTTCTGCGATATCTTGCGCCTCTGTAATATACCCACAGTGACGTTTCGCACTTCTGTAATATGGCCAATATAACATTGTGCGCACCTGTAATATTCCCACTGTAACGTCTTACGCTTCTGTCACACACCCAACGTAGTAATATGATCCAACAAACTGAGATTCATCAGTGTACGAAATCGAAAATGATCTGTCGCGTCATTACGATCTGACCGGTTACACTGGACCCTTGACTTACTTGGAATATTTCATTGAATTGTAAATAATATGGGTTATATTGAGTCTAATGTTAAAAAAAAAAAAAATATTTTAGTTACACACGAGGACGTGTGATAGTCAGGATGGCCGTGTCGGAGATGAAAGAACACCGGAGCCTTTGGATAATCCCGCAACATTGTAATCTAAAGTTTACTATAGCTGTAATTAAACAATTGTAGTTATTCAACCCGATTGTAATTGTCAGAGATTTGTGACAGTGAGCTTGGGCTCGAGTCGACAGCCAGTCGCCAACGTGTTCGCGGTCACGGGATGAACGCTTTGTCTAGCAAAGGCATGGAGTAATTCTATAGCTCTCCTTAAAAGAAATATTTGTGGCGGCACGCGACAGTAAACATTCCAACAGTTTCTGCCCCGTGGCTCGCCACACGCAGACCCTATTCTTCGAGTAAGATGATTGCCAGATGTCGATGCGTCTCCGCAGTACATGTCCAGCTAGCCTGAGGGTCCGCTATAAATCTTAAGATTTAGTTGACTAAAGTTCTTCAAACAAACAGTCTTTGTCCCAACTACGGGAAGATAGGGGAGACCTATTTTTCAACGAACGGCGTCTCCCACTAGCAACTTTCCTTTGAGGGCGACGAGCATCTTTTTCTAACCACCGATATGGAGATTGACCAATTAGCAGCAACGCCAATTTCCCTTACTTTCTGAACGAAGGCTACCCTCGACGAATCCGATGATCTCGTGCCCTTAGACACACCCCATGATAGTTTTCCTCTGTGGCATCATCGGGACGGAAATTCATTCTTCCTTGTGGTCCCATCGACGCATAAAGTAACTCCTTACGATCAGTGGATATTACGCGTCCGACTTAGATTTTGCGAGCACGTTCATCTATCATCCCGTCGACCGCGGATTCGTTATTGAACCTAGGATCATTGTCATTAGTTTCTCGAATATCTAATTACCACGGTTACTTGTTCAGTTCTATGATAATCGTATCTGCACTAGTCAATGTCTTCTCTATTGCATAACGACACGTGTAATCCAAACGAAGATTCGTTTTCACGCCCCTAACCCTAATTCTAATGTAAACCCGACATATATATGTCCGGTTCGCATTATGATTAAGGTTAGGGACATGAAACGAATGTTCATTTGGAGTAGACATTATTGTTATGCAATATTTACTAGTGGAAATAGGATTATTACAGAATTTGATAAGTAATCGCGGTAATTAGATACTCGAGAAGCTAATGACAATGATCCTAGGTTCAATAACGAATCCGCGGTCAACGGGATAACAAAATGCCCTTTTCTTCAAAGTCCAAGTTCTATTCAACTTACTTGTCTACGGTACAAGTATTACTAAACTAACTCTTTGTTAAAACGTAGAATATTCACCGAGCGTAAAGACGCTATGTAGCTCGCTGATGTGACCTCACGAGAGAATAACTTTCCGTCGTGATGATGCTGCAGAGGAAGTCTATGATGGGGTGTGTCGAAGGACACGAGATCATCGGATTCGCGGAGAGATGCCTTCGTTCGGAAAGTGAGGGAAAGTGACGCTGAAAGAAAGTTGCTAGCGGGAAACGTCGTTCGTGAGAAACATAGATTTCCCTTATCTTCTCGTAGTTGGGAGAAAGACTGTTTGTCTGTTTGAAGGACTTTAGTTAACTAAATCTTAATATAACGAGTCCTTAGGCTAGCTGAACATGTACTGTGGAGATGAAGAGGGTCTGCGTGTGGCGATCCACGGATAGAAAATGTTAGAATGTTTACTGTCGAGTGCCGCTACAATTATTTTCTTTGTTGAGGTTATTAGATGTATAAACAGAGAAACGCGTGGATAAATTGTAAGGTAGAAAATATATTTTAATACAGAAGTGTAATTATATGTAAGAATTTGAACTGGTCCAAAGCCGCACGCTAGCAGTGTTACCCTATAACTGAAAACCCCGAAGCCAACGTCGCCTGTCTACTGTTTATGGTCTTTCTTCGTCGCAGTCTTTTGTCTATACGCTCTCGATGGCTTCAGTGCTTGAGAAAACTAAAAAGACCAGATGTAGAGTTTTCTTAGAAGTGATGACCACTTCAACTCTTTTTGAGGAGAGATACGCTATTACTCCATACCTTTGTTAGACAAAACGTTCATCCCTTGACCGCGGCTACGTTCGGCGACTGTTTGTCGCCTTGAGCCGAAGCTCATTGTCGCAAACCTCGGACAAATACAATCAGTAAATACAATCAGACAGTAGAAATTAATATAAGCAAATGAAAGACAATTTTATTCTAGCTGTAGATCTCCGAAATATTAGGGACAAAATACGATGTATGTAGCTATGTCAAGAAATTGTCAAGCTATGTCAGGCTGTTGTTTTAGAATCATCTCGTTATCAGTCCAACAATTGCAGACCAATCACTGAGCAGACGTAACTGAAATTGATAAATAACGAATTCTTTGCAATAATAATACTTAACAATGAACAAAAAGGAGACATTTTGCAAACTGGATCAGTCAATGGACTACCCTTAAAAGATGCAAAAGGTTTCATCTCGATAGCTCGATCCAATCCAGAATAACTGATGAATTTGTATACATAAAAATTGGATTTTTGCAAAAAAAATAGTTTGCAAAATAGAAATGGAAAAATATTTTATATCTGAACCAACGGGAAATTATGTCTTACAAGGAGCAAAAAGTGTCATTCCGATTGATCAAGCCGTTTCCGAAAACTTGGTAAATATAACAAAAAGAAAAATATACATGTCGAATTAAGTCATTTCCCACTTTTTCCAATGTCGATGTCGTAAAATTTAATCCTTTTCTCTCATTTCTAGCAATAACTTCTAAGTCAGTACTGTATACTAAAATAGCGCCTAATATATTTGATAATTGATTAGTTTCAATTCCATTCTTTTTAAACAAAAAACGCTATTGGTTATTTCCAGTTACTGAGTAAATCGCCTATCAGGAAAAACTGCGCACTACTTGTTTTCCTGCAAAATTCGAAATCCTCAAAACTTTCAATAATTTGTTCAGTTCAGTGGAAACTAAAATATCTCTTTATTAACATTTTTTCGTATAGAAGAACACAATTCCCGTCAAAATCATTCTTTCGCTACTTTAATTCTTAATGAATCAAACAAATTTCGACATGTACCTAATTAATGATTAACCTAATGAATGATTATGCCAGAACTTGAAATATTAAACTTGCTAGTATCACGAATTTCTATTCAGAGAAGGTGAAACATAATATGGCGTTAGAAAAACACTATTCGTCTGCCAGGAAGGGATAACTGCATCGGTATAAATATTAAACTGAAACCTCATACTCTACGCGCGTTTGCCTTTTTCAGGCATACATCACTAATGTTACCTGAAGATAAATTCTCGCCTACGCTTTCTAATGCTTTACGCTTCACTCACTCTCTCGTTGTCATTACTTGAATACAAACAAAGAATAGTAATCTTCCCTAATCCTCCAAAAGAACAAAAATGATCTTTAATAGGGATACGTTACAATTTATAATCGTACGTCATTTACAATCTATTGTTCTTATTTTAAAACAAACAGAAATACATACCTTATCCAAACATCGTGACCGCGACATTTCATCAACAAGTGACGGTTATTATATCAACTGAAATTTTGTGGTATACTTACATAGCACGAAAGATAACAAGTCATCTTGTGGTACCAATTGATATCTACTTTGATTTTATGCATTTCATAGTAAAAGATCATCCGCATTTATATATTAACCCAAATATAATATAATCTTAAACCTAAATTTACTAATTGTGGATATTTATTGACAGATAGTAATTTAAAAATTCATATCCATACTCATTCCTATTTTGCACATTTTTTTGTTTTGAGAGGAGGGGAGAATGCAGTTACGCATAACTAATGCAGGTACGCTGGCGCGCGCCTGGATTATGCGGGGCTCGGCAAAATGATAGTACCTCTACCCACTAAAAACACCTCCTCTGTCTCTCTCCTCTATCGGTGCAAGAACCAACCCTGGAACCACCTCTCGGCATTACTTCAGGGTTGGTCTTCTTACTGAGTGTACCTCTCATCTTATTATGATCTTCTTCTAGTTAATCCTCTCCTTCTTCTCTCCATGTTCCTCTCCTTATCTTGTCTATCTGATTGAGCTATCATTATCTTTCGGCAAAGCCCTTGGAATCTAGCCCAGTTCTCCTCGCTATTGACGACCACGTCGATTACGTTATTGGTTGCCAGTATTTCGCCTACGTAATTATCCAAAAATGTTCTTCCATTGTCCCATCTGGGGCAATTGAACAACGCATCCTCTACATCTTCACCTTCGGCATCACAATCCCAGCATCTTGGTTGTGTCTCTTTCCTAATCGTTCTCCATTAAAAATGCAGGCTTCGTCAATCAGCTTTCTGCTACTCTTCCCTTCATCTTTTCTTCGATCACTATCGACATCTTCGGAATGTTCTTGTTTTTCCGTATTGCTAGGGCTTTGACTCATATCGGTGTGTCATAAAGCACCACCGACTTCTGCGCTCCATAATAGTTTCCTAACTAAGTCGGTGGGCCCATTGAAGTTCGGCAACGATGTCCTAATCGCTCCTATTAGGGTATCAACCATGACACAGATCTTTTCTAGATGTAATGAGAATTTTCTATTATTGTCCTATTGCAGCCCAAGATACCTAACCTCCTGTTTAGTCATTAACAGGTAGTTGCCCATATTGATGTCCAAGACCTTGTGATACGATTTCCGGTAAGTAGAATCACCTCCGTCTTATCTTGAGCTAATTTCAATCCAGTTTAGGTACACCACCGAGTGACCGTTAGTTTGGAATAGTTCTTCTTGGTTCTATAAAAACATCTGCGACATTGTGATTTATTTCCAGCAAGCGCATATCCTGACCTCATAATGTTTTGATACTATACGTTACAGATGAAAAACTTTACCCGCGTCATTGAGAATAAAGATAACTCAACTGGGCTATCTCTTTAACGAGGAGTGTAATAGTCGAAACTGATGCTTTTGTACCAACTTCCAATTTGAAAAGCACTCCCATTAATTTTTTTCCCAATTTTTTGGTTTGAGACATTTTTTATGAAAAAAATCTTGTTTTTACATAAACATATATATTTTTACGCGGGATTATTCAAGTGTGTCAGATTTTTCTGCATACACTAAAAAATAGCAAAAAAGTGCATTTTATATTGACCGAAATTTTTTTGTACAGTTCCTATATCTACTCCGGTAATTTCTGATGTTGTATCTGGATATTCAAAAAATTTTCGGGCGGTATTGCCATTATTATTCGACCCAGATCCTTATGCGAGTTTATCAATGATTGAAACAAACTGGCCCCTAAATTAATCTTAAATTCTTAGCTTCTAATCTTGTCTCTTCTGTTTCTTTTCCGGGTTATTCCCACTTCCTTTATTTTTGGTCTAAAGCTTCATTCGCAAACATAAGTGGCAACTTAAATGTAAAAAAATTTCATAAATTTTATCCTTGCATGTAGTGCTGAAAGACCATATTTATAATTTTGTTTCATATTTTCTCCAGTATTACTGAAATTGTTACGCCATGCGGCTTACCATAGGCCATATTCTTTACCGCCGATCGTGGCACTGCAATGTCGCAGACGGATCGGCGTGTCTGCCCGGCAAACAAACATTGTAATGGCAAGCGCATGGTTCATTAAGCAGGGCGACTTCCAGAAACGTCAACTCGTAGCCGTTATTTTACCTCGCGTAAAAGAATGTGGCGTGATCCGAACGTAGTGGGGGGTCGTCTTCCAGAAAAGACGAAAAAGATCGAAGGGCGATCATAACTTTTCGAGGTCTCGAGCCGTCAATACCTTTCATACGTCGCAGTTTACAGTCTGTTATAATTATATCTTCTAGCCAATAAATCGTTGAAATAAATATTATTTTATTTGTGGTAAATCTGTGGAATTTCATTGAACTACCCTTATTATCACAACATAAATAAGGGGATCGATCAGCTCGTGGCGTCGATTATTCAATCGTAACGAGATCTTACAACTCTCGTTGACGCGCTATCTCGCGATCGCGTCTCTCCGCGAACGGTCGAAACAACGTAAATACAATTAATACAATACAGTAAAATACAATTAAGTACAGTATTAAGTAAATACAGTATAAATGTAAGGAGGCGTGTTAGGGAAATGATACACTTACACTGTACATGGGAGTGTGTGTGTAAGCGTCAAAGGACGTCCAGGTCTTAGTTGAGAAAAAAGACTGTTGTTAGTCGTTAGAAGCTTCTAGGATAGTCGGTTGGCAACAAGCGTGCGTGCAAGACGATCTTCAGAGTGTAATAGAGATGTATAGCTGTTGTGTGTAAAATAAAGTCAATTATTTGTATTTCCGAATCCTCTAATTTCATTAACAGTCTCGTCGGAGACGACCTCCATTTCCCTTCTTCTTTCGATGTTTTGGAGGCGTTCCTCCATCAGCTGGATCAGCGACAGGCCTAACTCCTCCATCTTGCGTTCGATGGCGGCGAAACGCGCTGTCTCGCAGCTCTGCTCTGCCGTGGAGCGCGAGGACAGCTCTCTTCGGAACGCCTTGTACTCCGCCTCTAACGCCTCTATGCGTCCTTCCTTTATCGGGAAGGTGCCAGGAGCGGTGTCCATCTTTCTCACAATCTCTCTTGCGCCAGCGGCGATGGACATCGCCGCTTCTCTCAGCGTCTTCAAGTTTGTGCCCTTGAAGTTGCGAGATGATTCGGCAACCTTGGTCACATCAGAAGCTTTCTCTTCTTCGCGCGGGTCGCTTCTACGGCGGGGGTTTCTTCTTTCTCCGACGTTTCCTCGGTTCGTAGGTTCCCCGAGCTCAGTCCGGAGCGGAGGAACCCGTCCTTGAAAGGGACCGCCTTCCTCGTACGTCTGGTGCGAACGTGTGTATGCTGAGGAGCAAACTCTGCTTCGCCCCTTCCTCTCATGGTTTCATGCGCCTCTTTCTCCTTCTACAAAATTGTCTCCTTTTTTCCTATTAGGCGCACAGAATGGCCACTTATACCAGCACTTGTCACTACCACCAGTCACTACCACTTTCAAATGGCCCGCGCGACGCGCTTTCGTCTCGGGCCCCGGGTGGCTTGTGCAGCGGCGTTATTGTTGCTCGTCCGAATATGGCTTCCTCACCGCCATAACCTCACATGCGATTTCATTTCACTTGTAATATCTTTTCCAAACCGAATTCTGCTAGTTCTTATACCTGCTTTTTTTTCATAAGCACTAGCACTTCACTCGGATTAACGTCCTTGTTCAAATTCTCGAGGTTTCCCGGATACTTGGATCGCATTCACAGTTCCGTCCTAAATCCCTGTCCACCATGCAAACAATCCCCGTCACGTCCATGAACCGAAAACTGGGTTCAGTAATTTAGCGTCCAGAAAAGACTGAGTTTTGACCGACTGTCGTGCTGTTACGGAGGGAAGCTCGTTATGGGTGTATCTATAGTACGAAGAAAGCGGATTCGTTGATCACATTTTTCGTTAGGAAAGTGAGGGTAACTTAGGATGGATACTTAGGTTCATTGGGGGTCTGAATAACGTTAGGTGGATCTTCGACGGCCAGGCAACGAGGGTTGGCGTACGGATTATCTCACGTGACGTAACACGGTTCTTCGCCACATATAGCAAATTTCTTTTTATGATTAGTATTTTGGTTCATGCATACCTGAAATATAATCACGATGTAATTTTCTTAAATTAAATATCGCGCTAACCTGCTAGAGATATTGGTGAATTATAATATAAATATTCAATTTTTTTTACAAATATTGTGGCTTTTTTCCTACTTAGCTCGGTATTTTTCAATTTTAAGGTATTGAGCAATTCCGTTTCGTTGTAATTTAAGATTTGTTAACGATCACATTTCACAAACTGACCGCTATCACTTGTCTTTGGATCGTTGTTTTGTGAATACAGTGAATGTAAGAATAAGGAACAAGAGAAGCAATTGAAATGCAACGAGATACTTTACAGATTTTATATCTAGAGAAATAAAGATAAAAAAATAGAATTTAACCAGTATTAGGATCCATTAGGACTAGTCAGCAAATAACGGAAGTTATTTAGCTTAGTGTTACGTCGCCTAAAACATCTGCATTCCAGCCCACGCGATCAGACAGCCAACGGCCGGCGTAACATTATTCCGATCCTCAATAAACCTAAGGACCCACCATAAACCTTCACTTTCATTGTCTTGTATCAACATGTGCCTTCAGTCAGGTCGTATGTCCTGAAGAATTCTTAAGCTTAAAAACATTTTTTGACGCACATTTGGTCGTTAAAGAGGTCCTTGGGTTTATTAGGCGCACTTAAAAATACGGAGAAAGCCATTAGGAAAAACCGAATAGCTAACCAACAAAACAAGCTGGTCTTTCCCATGACCAAGGTCGCCCAAAACGACGATGGTAGGAGGCTTCCTACTCATCCCTTCAAGCCTCGACATAGGTCATAACCAATCGACATCGCGGATCGTTACCCTCACTATCCTAATTAAAGTGTGAACAACGAATCCGCGTTCTTCAGGCAAAAGGGCCCACCCACACCGAACTTTCTTCCGTATTCATACAAGAGCGATTAGTGAGTCCAACATCGAACGTCTAACGTTAAGTTTCCTACCGTGCTACGTCCATTAACATGATAAATTCAATTATAAGAGCCTTGCTCTAGAGTGTATGTTTATCTTAGCTTCGTACGACAAATTGTTATCTGCGATTTATAGCTACTCAACAGTGTAACTTGAGCGTTGAAAATATATAATTTATAATTCTGTGCACCACAATGTTATACAAACTCAATCACCCCCAATTATCTCAACAGAAATTAGGGGATCGATCAAATCGTGGGTGGTGTCGATCATAGTCGTAAATAGACTTCCGTTGACGTCTCTCCTCGCGATTGCGTCTCCCCGCGATTGGTCGAAAATACACTTAGTGTCATAAGAAGCCGAAGGTATCTCTAAACGACGGATTTAGTATCAACATTCATTGTAACTTCAAAGAACTGTGTTGGACCTAGGCATCGTCTTCTGTGCAGTTGACCGAACCTTGCGCATTTCGAGAGTTTAGCTATCGTCCAATATCATTTTGATCGTAAGATTCTCAAAAATTCAATTAAATCGTTTTATAGCAATGAAATAAAAAATATGAAAACTTCGTTTTTCGTATTTTGGCAACTTATGAGTAATTGCGTTATCGCTGGAGCAGACAAAGAAAACACCGGAAACTGCTTGCAGTGATCAGTTCCGCAAAGTAGTGGGGATAACTCGTATCCGCTTAAAATTTGAAGGGACAAATTCTCGACTGTCTGAGCGACGTTTACTTCGACAGAACTATCAATTGTCGTTTGCACGTTGCATAAATTTCTCTAATGTAATTTCGCGTACCTTTAACTGTAACTCAGTTCTTTCGGCACTTAACGAGAGAGCCGAAAATTTCGTCGTTTTGAAGTTTGGCGATCTCGATAATGGTTCATTGCGTAATTTCGTGGTCTTGATAAGGATGGATTACCTACAATTAATATGCCTAAAAATAATTACAAACATTGTGAAATATGCCCACCTTGATATTCAGTACATTTAATATTTCTTCTTAACATGTTTCTAAAGACGCTTAATAATACCTCTTCACTTATTTGTGACACAAACCTTTCGATATTCTCCTCAGCGGTTTTGATTTGTACACATCAGTCTCTAACACCCAACAGAGAAAGAAATTCGGAGATGTTAATTCGGTATATCAATCGTACAGGCCATAATACATGTCTATTAGACGTGGCTATCCTGTTATTATCTTATTATTGCTTCGATGGCTGCGGTATGCAGGATGTTTGTCAGACGTGGTTATCCTATTACTACTTTCCGAGTCTGTAACATCAGCAACATCTTTCGTGCTCCTTCAATTGTTCATTTCCGCAATATAGCGCACCATACACCAATCTTAGTCGTATGCATTGGTATCTCTCAAATTTCTCCAAGATTGATAGTGGTACATGTTCGGCTATTCTACCAGTTGATATGTCTATCTAGATGGAACCATATCTTGTCGCAGAAAAAAATGACATATCTAAAACACGGTCATTTTTTTCTTATAGAAATACTGGGAATCACCGATAACAGCGAATATGTTGTTTTTTCGTTATTTTGCACTATCGGCGTTTAGTTTCATAACCGATATGTAAGTAGTTGCATAACAGATATGTAAGTAGTCTAGAATATATATAATTATAAATGTTCATATCAGGGAGAACCTTAATGAAAAACAAACGTATAGTATATGATAGTTTCAGTGATAAGAGCAGGAAATATGATGGAGGCAATACACGTTCATTTGAAATTACTATTGGGTTGTCCGGAGAATTCATTCCGATTTTCATTTCGATTCTATATACATTTGTTGAATTATACAAGTGCCATTTTGTTCCACAACCTTTCTTCATCTTTCACGCAGCATAAATATTCTATTTTTCCAGAACTTCTAGAATTTACGGCGAAAAACTTTTCAGTATGAAATGAAAAATGTGATGGTTCTTTTGATGAAGATTGTAATAATTCTCATAATATATATTTGGAGAGAAGCAAACATTGATCTGTTTTACGTAATTTTACCGGAAAGGAAGGACTGATATAATATAAATAGTATAAATAATATAAATATTAAAAAGGAAAAGTAAACAATTTTTAACGTCCGATAATTTAATAAGAGGAGTATCCAACGCTCCTTTTCTCTCGAATTATTTGACAATTATTTTATTCACTAATTTTTCTAGAGCTTCAAATATGATCTCACTGCGCTCAAGACTGTCAATAGACAACGTGCATAGAAGACGCTGATGCCACATAGTCAAAAAGGCTTTAAGTGAAAACATACATACATGCCTGTATGAAAACGGCAATTGCTCACGAATACAGTTTCGACTTGGATTTGAGAATCCTATAAGATATCATTTTAAACTATACTAAATATATAGAGCACGCTGTCCCGCGTATCTAACATATATCTGTAAAATGCCGGTCCTACTAAATTAAACTCAGCATTGGTTAATAGTAGTAAATCTAGGTATCAGACATTTGCACCGTATGAAGAAAGTCCATCGAACTCGGTGTATTTATTACCGTTACGAAACATATATACTCTAATAGGAACACTCCTAAGATGATAATGCTTGAAGGAAAACACGTCAGAATCGCTGTCTCTCAAACCCATTTAATGAGTAAGTGATGAATGAAGATGCGTATTAAAGTTATGTGCAAGTGTCCGTAATGTGGTGAGACGTTCGGACAAGTTTGTTCGATGAAGATCAGTTACATACTCTGTCCGCGAGTGAAGAAATGAGCGCCTAAGTGGGTGAAAAAGGAAGGGGAAGTAAGGAGAATGCAAAGAATTGATGAATGTAAGGAAGAGAAGCTAAATCTCAAAATAAGGAACAAGAAAAAACAAGCTACTTACGATGACACCGTTGCTGGTCATTTGTTTTCGATGAGAATTGCCTCTGGCACCGCCCTTGTTGAATATTTTAGCAGTTGCAGTATGTTTGAGCATATTATATTATATTTCGATGCACACTACCACTTCCACCAGTTATTTCTATGATTATGACTAAAGAACAAACAGAAGATACTTATCGTAAATTAAATTTAAGCAAGAAGAACCCTTTTGCGATGATAACTCCAAATAGGAAAATATGGATGTCGGGTTGTCATTATGATTAGAAATAGGGGCGCGTAACGAATCTTCTTTTGGATTAGGCATTGTTGTTATGTAATAGAGAAGATATTTACTAGTGCAAATAAGATTAATACAGAATTTGACAAGTAACCGTGATAATTAGATACTCGAGATGCTAATGACAATGACCTTAGGTTCAATAATGAATCCGCGGTCAACGGAATAGCAAATGTACTTTCCTCCAAAGTCTACGTCTGACTCTTTGTTAAAAACGTGACATATTTACTGATAGTAAAGACGTTGTTTTACTCACTGATACGAGAGTGCGTCTTTCCATCGCGATGATGCTGTAGAGGAAAACTACGATGGGGTGTGCCTCAGGACACAAGATTATCGGATTCGTCGAAAAAAGCCTTCGTTCGGAAAGTGAGGGAAATTGACGTTGCTGTTAATTGTTCAATTTCCGTGTTGGTGGTTAGAGAAAGTTGCCAGCGGGAAGCGTCGTTCGTGAGAAAAGCAGATTTCCCGCATCGTCCCGTCGTTGGGACAAAGACTGTTTGTCTGTTTGAAGGACTTTAGTTAACTAAATCTTAAAATTTATAACGGGTCGTCAGGCTAGCTGAACATGTACTGTGGAGATGCGTCGACATCTGGTAATCACCTTACCAGAAGAATAGGACCCGCGTGTGGCGAGCCACGGGACAGAAACCGTTGGAATGTTTACTGTCGCGTACCGCTACAACTATTTCTTTTAAGGGGAGCTATAGAATTACTCCATACCTCTGTTAGGTAAATATGTTCATTCCTTGACCGCAGCTACGTTCCGCGACTGGTTGTCGCCTCGAGCCCAAGCTCACCATCATAAATCTCGAACAAATACAATCGGATTGAATGGCGACAATCGCTTAATTATGACTATGGTAGAATCTAGATTAAGGTGTTAAGGGACTTTCCCAAAATTCCAAAGGGAAGGCTTCGGTGTCCCGTCATCTCCGACATATATATCAAATTATATAAGGGCATCGGGGCCTTTCTTTTGGATTTTTTGGGAAGATCCCCAATGATTCAATTTAGACTATTTATTATAGCTGTACTTAAATAATAAAACTTAGAAGTAGTTGTTATGATTCAATCCGATTATGTTTGCCTGGGATTTGTAACAGTGGGCTTGGGCTCAACTGGTCGCTGGACGTAGCCACGATCACCTGATGGATGCTTTTACCTAAGAGAGGGGAAGTGCCAATATTATGGGATACGCTGTATTAACAATCAAACCCCGGGCAGAAACAATATCTCCGGAACTGCCTAGCAACGACAGTTGGAATTTTCTTGGTATCCCCGACCAATATACAACGATCGTACGCGATCGTAAGGAGAGGAAAGTTTTCATCTGTCTTTTATTCTTGCGGTCTCCTTGGAGAGTTTCACGTCGTCTTTACGTGCATTATATACCGAGCGTCCCAGCGAACGTTACTTTGTGCTTCAAAATATATTCTACGTTTAACAAAGATTTATCCCGTTGACCGTGGATTCGTTATTGAATCTAAGATCATTGTTATTAACATCTTGTCGTCTAAACACCACGGTTATTTGTCAAGCTCTGTAAAAATCGTATTTATATCAGTAAATATAATCTCTATTGTACAACAACGATGGTTAGTCCAAATGAAGATTCGTTACACGCCCCTAAACCTAACGATAACTCGACATATATCATAAATATAAGTTGGTAAAAGTTTCATTGATCACAAATTGAAAATAAGAACGTTCGAGTTTTGAGTTAATGATCCCAGCTTGTCGTGGCCTTTAATATTTGTCGATCGCTACGATTCTCAGACTCTCCTTCTCTTTCATTCGCATTGTCCTTTTCTATGTTCGACACGTCTGAGATCTCAGCTGCGAGAAACAGAATTGTTTCTAGATCTCTGCTATTACAACTTTTGAGTCCCAATTTTTGTGCAGTTTTAAAATGCTTCTTGCATTATCAAAAAACGCAATAATAATTCAGAAAGAATTGTGCCTGGAGACGATATTTAGCTGTTTTTTCAATTAAAATATTCTCCTAGTAGAGACATTTCAGCACTTTGATGATATTTTAGGATTTACAATAAAGCAATTACATAGCTTTTCTTTATTGAACATCTACTACTGACTACAGGGATAGTGGCAAGCAGTGTCACTCTATCCGAAAACGAATATCAACGGGGCAACAATTAAACTTTTATATTATTGACCCATTCTTTAGGAAACTTGCACCAACAGGTCCGTGATCTTTTTGTGGTTAAAATAACACGAAACACGATATAATGTGTTAAAATCGGCAAACTACTATATACTATATACTATAGGTTTCTTTGTAAGTGTCAGACATCAACTCGTAAGTTTTTGTTCGATGATATTATGTCCCTGCGTGCCCCGAAGTTCCAAAGAAAACAAGCGAACGCGGTTCTGTTCTCACAATTCTTTGGTTTAATAACTGATATCTTGCATTACGCTTATCTTTTTTTGGTGGATTATTTACAATCAATTCTCATTGAGAATTATAAGTAAATTATTTTGGCGTGGTACTGTAACTTGGATTATAAGAATTTTTAGTATGTTTGATTCTAGTTGAATTTAATGCTTCAATCTAAAGGGTATTGTCTCCTTAGTTTGCGGATCAGATCCGCTGTGTCAAGTAATTGGGTAACTAATGGGTTTACGCGTATCTGAAATGTAATTACAATGTAATTTCCTTTTATTTCAAATTACGTTCAAATGCCACATTTATTGTAAATTGCGATGAAATTGTTGGCATATTTACAAACATCGCGGTCTATTTCTATTTCGTTTATTTTCTATTTCATTGGGTAATTTTCATTTCTATCGTATTAAACATTTTCTGCTAGTAAGAATAAGGAATAAAGTAAACAATTGAGATACAACAATACACTTTACAGAATTCATATTTAGACAGACCAGTTTAAAAGGAGGAATTAATTTAACTCTCGTATTGCAGTGCCTGAGTCCGTTCGAACAAGTCGACTAACGACGGATGTTGTTTATGTTACAAAGATAAGCAGCCGAACATATCTTTAAATGACAGATTTGTAATATCGTGATATAATGTTTGTTTACAAGGAATGGATGATACAGATCTTAATCAAACAGAAAAAGACGATTGTTGTGCAACTTGAACTATTCACACCAAACGTACAGAAAAACAGCACAACTACATAATTAGTTAACGACCCGACAACACTCTCTCGGCAACGCCACCCGCAATCTCCGATTCCTCCATTCGCACTCTCTGGCTTCTCCACTCATACCGCGCTTCTCAACTCGCATTCTCTGACCGTTCTCTAGCATCCCTTTGTCTTTTCCTAGGCCCACCACACACGTGTTCCGCAGACGCTCGTGGCCCGGGTCACGTAGGCCCTTTCTACGAAACTATGCACTTGAAAAGACCGATGACACATTGATGGACCCGACGGCGTCTCAGCTCTCGCGACATTGTCTATGGTTAACTCGACGCTTCTTAGGCCCTTTTCCCCGATACTACAGATTTAACGCCAGTATTAGACAGTTCATAGATGTCTCGCAGTATTACATTGCAATAGTAAGAGTACATGTATATTGTTGCCATTTTCAATGTTTTCGCGATTGCAGGATCCGAACTAAGTGGATAAATCTGTATGTTACGCCGGCTTCTAAATTTTTTCTCAGTTTCGAGCCTCGACTGTCGTACTATACTTTTCTTTTGTACTCTTGTTATCTTTTTATCTACCTTAATTCCTATTACTATCTATATATACTATCCTTTCGCCTGTTTTCAATGTACTGCGCGTGGTTTGGAAGTGCACATTCTTTTTAGTCTTTATTAAAAGTTCGTCAGTTCGGTGGTGATCGCTCCACCACTGGTCGCATGCGGGTGGAATCCCGGGAAACATGGGAAAACCCACGTCTCCCCAATTTTTACCGGATAGAGCAATAACCATAAGGAAACTCTTGACTCGAAGATGTTTTATGCCACTTAACGGCCTTAACGGTAAATCAAAAAGCCTCGTTCTATGAAAGTTTATTAGGATTATTTTGACCCGCTTAATTCTACGTACGCAGTTGATGGACACCACGATCGTAAAGAGTCACCGGACGTAACATCCTCTCACCCGTTAAGAGAGTACCGATCAAAATTATATGAAGAGAAATTAATTGGATATCCCATCCAACTCCTTATCGATTGCGAGTTGGCCGTAGTCCGCTGGATCGAGTAGGCTCGCTAGTGAAACGAGCCGCTTGAAGCCTCGATCCTGAATGCTCTTTTCCGTCTGTTTGTGACCGTCCGGATGATGTAGTTGTTGACGGCGAGAACTTGATGACGCGGCCAAAGGTCTGTTACGTAGAGGGCACGTTGTATAATGTAACGTCGCCCAGAAGCCAGGAATCCGTCGACCTCAGGATATGCACATAACACCTGGTCATACGATAGCAGTGAGAATAGACAGTAGCCGGATTCCCACCTGTGAGATATGCGAATCATAGTGAGGAGGTAAAAATCCCAGTCCTTTAGTCAGTAAGTCAGTCTGTATTTTGCTATTGAAGTGTAAATTCGCCTTGTGAATAAAGTATACGAACGGGCTATTGTTCATTCACTTTTTTTTTATATTATATATATATTACCTCGTCATTATTACGTGACATATACCTCGTAGCGCGGATAGCCGTCGTCCTTGTCGCTGCGAAGAAATTTTAAGCTGAAGTTCACGACGCAGGAAGTGTTGTGGAACACATAAATTCTGGAAGTGTCGGTGAATACCTCAGCCCAGGAAGTGTCGCTGAACACGTTGTCGATTTCACCAACGCAAATGCGGTCCATACGTAGATACATCCTGGAGGCGTGAAGGATGTTTACAGCTAATTGAGAAACAGGACTTCCCCTGCTCACCCAATGATTCGCGTTTTCTTGGTGATGATCCTTAATGGTTGTAACGGCTTGGCCTGTGGGCTCTTCTTTGTATCTTTAGTGCCGAGTTTCTGGGTCCAATTATCCGCGGAAGATGAAATCAGAAGCCTCTTATCTGCCGTTTGGTGGGATGCATTCAGTTCGATTGGATGCCTTAGATCATAAGTTCCAGCCGCTGGAGTTTGTAGCCATCCTGGTTGCCTATGTCGATAATTATCCTGTGCTGGATTATTCCCAAATTGTTTTATTGATATTATCGCCGACTTGTTTGCGATAGCGTCCGCTGATTCTGCGTAATCCGAACTGTTTTGCCTAGACTCTGGTTTCAGGGGGTAGTTGCGCTCTGAGTAGGCCTGTATTAGGTATTCCTGATTTCCGGGAAGTGTCACCATGCTGGGACTGTGCCATGAATGCGCTGGTTCTTCCTTACTAGCGAGTTCGTCGTTGGGTGTCCAGGTGAAGTGGTTTGACTGGTCAGTAATATTCCAAATTTCTTCGTATTGCGATAGTTTATCCTCCGAAATGTCAGATCCTTGATCCTATTGTGAGTTCTTTTGAGCTTCTCGTTCTCGTCTTTTTTCGGCTTGTTTGTGCTGAATGTCATAGTTGGTAACGGGACGTTGGGGTCATGGCGTCCGTGAGTGGGACTTGGTTTGGCATTGGAGGATGTTCCGGCGTCGTTAGAGCCAAGGATGACTCCAGGGAGAAGGTTGTGTTCTTGGTTTTCTATAGAAGAAGCCCCAGAGGGAGGATTGGTGAACGTTCGAATAGGGGGTAACAAGCTGCCTCCCCCCTCCTACATACACCGCGAACATCGGCGGTAACGATCACGCTGAAGGATAGATCGGGCCAATCCTATGCGGAGGTGTTGGCCGCGGCCGAGGACAGCGGCTCTCTGGCCGAGGTCGGCATCAACGCGGTAAGGATGCGCAAATCTATGACTGAAGGCGTCGTTCTGGAGGTTTCTGAGGACCAGAAGAGGGAGTCGGCCGCTGCGCTCGCAACACGGCTGACGCGGACCGTGGATCCGATCAAGGTCCTGCACATGCACATGCATGCTGCACATGCACCGGTGGTGCGCTCTCCCAGAGTGTGAGGATGAAGTCAACCGATGTCGAGGATGTGGCAAGGCTTCTTAAATCCCGGTAGAATTGGAGTCCGAGACCTCAAATCTCTTAATGAGCTCCTTCTTAAGATACTCGTACTGCCCCGTCTCTGGCAGGCAAGCAGTATGTCCCGGAATAGCCCCACGTGCGGTGCAGCGATATTCGCGACAACAATCTGAAACTTCGTCTTGTCGCTCTTAATCCGGACAATTCCGAACTTCACTTCCAGCATCGCGAATTACAGCATAGCATCGTGTGGCCAGAACAGTGGTACGCGGAGCGTTGTGTTTACCATGTGTATGCTGTCGAATGCAGCACATCTTTCGCTGTATATCGTGCGGGGTGACTAATATAGAAGATGGTTAGCTGAGTGTTTATTTAAATGACGAGATCTGTCCCGTAAGGATCTGCATCACATGATAGTTGGTCTTCCTCTTTTTGTTGTAGAAGATCAGCGGATTTTGTATCAGTCTCCTAGTCCAGTTACAGGGATTGTGGAACGCCCACTCCAACCTCCACTTGTCCTCTGCCTCCGTCTTCAGTTCCTTCATCTCTTCATGCCAAACATGTGCCCTTTCTTCCCTATCACGGCAATGTTATAATTATAATTAGCAATACTAAATATAAAACATATAACATACCAACCCTTTAAATGGAACCTATACCATTCATCATACATCTTATAATACTGTACTTATAATTAAATTACAAATTCTATCCATTATCTTAACATTAAGACTTACATACTAATTAATAACTCAACACAGTTAACACCCATATTTATCAAATAATTACTTCCATGTTTACAATTTAATACATCGTATCCTACAAGTTCCATACAAGTTACTTAATGCACTTATCTATCAAGTTAAATCATAACGTCCATCCTGCTTCCATCACAGCCATGCCTTAACCTGGATCGGCATGTTGCCCGTGACCACGCACCAAGCTCCGTGCGACACCTTGCGGTAGGCAGTAGACGTGCGGATCAACGCCGCTCTTTGTGCCCCTTTCACTATTCTCCTGTTCTTCTCTCTTCCTAGGGGGGAGGCCCATATCGGCGCGCCATACAGGACCTCCGTTTCCCAGATGCCGTAGTATAATCTTCTTACGACATCTGTCCGTCCATTCACATCAGGCAGTAGACTCCGTAGGGCGCTAAAGAACCTCTCCGCTTTGTCATACACCCGTTCAAGGTGGGGGGAGTACCCCCTAGCGTTGTCCAACAGTACACCTGAGTACTTTACCGTACGGCTAGTGGAGATCTTCCCCCATCCCCACGTCAAATGCAAAACTAGTCGAAATCCTCTTTCTCGTCAGCAAGATAACCTCCGCCTTCTCGAGCGCCAAGTGGAGCCCAGCGTCTCTACACCATATGGTGGCCATGCCGATAACCGCCCGGATCCTTTCTTCAATATCCTGGGACCCCCTGACCTTGACCAAAACCGCCAGATTGTCGGCGAACGCCACTCTTTCCATATCCTTAACCCGGTCCAGCGTCTTCAGGAGCCCGTCATACACAATGTTCCACAGCAGCGGTCCTAAAACCTCCGCGGAACCCCCGCGTACACATTTCTCCTTACAATGCCGTCCCGACAGTGTACGACAATCTTCCTCTCGGCCAGGTAATCCCCAATCAGCTCCTGTATTCTTCCTGGTAGCTACCTTCTTCTAATTTCTTCTCTTATCTTCCACTATCCCGTCCTATCAAGGGCTTCCAGAGTTCCTCCCTTTCTCCTGTAGCCGTATTGATCCCTGTGGAAGGGATCCCTACCGATACTCCTCTCAATAAGCATCTTATTGCATCTATAAGCATCTGTGTGCTCCCAAACTTTGCTCAACGCCGGCAGTATGCTGATCGGTCTATAAGACGATGAAATCACCGGATCTCCGGCTGGCTTGGGTGTAAGGACAACCCTAGCCTATTATTTATATCGTTGAGCACATCCAGTAGCACTCTCGTCCGTTGTTCCGCGACTATTCTTATAATTCCTCCTGGAATCCCCTCCACGCCAACAGCTTTCCTGGGATCACACTTCCCGACGGCTATCGCCGATGTCCAGGTCCACTTCTCCGTCGGTTGTCCCAGGTGGCATCTGTAGTTCTTGGTACATCTCCAGCCGCGGTTACTGTCTGGTGACGAAGAGGTCTTCCAGGATCCCCGCCACCCTGTCCCTCCCAAGGAGCTCAGCTGGTATCTTCCGCATCATTTTTGCACTTACTACTCGATACGGCCTACCCCACGGGTCCTGGTCCAGGGTAGCACAAAACCCCTTCCAACACTCATCTTTACTGCGTTCCACAGCCCTCTTTAGCCACCATCTCGCCTCCTTAAAAGCAGCTACCAGATCTTCGGCGTCTTCTCTTCGGGCAACCAACGCCCGTTGCGCTGTTCTGCTGCTCCTTAGGGTATTACTTCTTAGTACTCCGAGCTCCCTATTCCACCAATAATTGGAATTTCTTTTTCCGACGTCATCGACGTCACTTGTCTGGGTATCGTCCCTGACGGTATCCTCCGCTTTGCTAACCATCGCCGCTTTCCCCTGTTTAGTCTTGGCATTTCTTTCCGCCACTTTCCTGGCCAATTTGTTAGTCAGAGTGACCGCTCTTCTACCTGCCACCGGCGTGCTATGGTCACTATCCCTAATTCCGAAGGAGCCCTCAGATTCCTCGGTAACCTAACCCCAACCTATGATAAATAAATATACAGAAACTCTTCCCTGAGATGCTCGTACTAACGGATTCGCTAGAGATAGTATGTAAATCGCTAATAAGATTGCTGATATCTCGCTCGTAACTGAACGCTTACGGTCGCGTTCGTTTATTTATACTGGTCGGTGAAGAATCTCTGAGCCTTGTGGGACTACCGCGTAGACTTTGCTCCTAATCTGCCCGCTTTAGTTGACCACAACTATCACTCTATTATTTAAGTAATCCATTAATAAATTCGTAAGTTTGTTAGAGAGGTTCCTGCGCCTCGCCACGTTTAAAACAACTTCCCATCGCAACGTGTTGAAAACGTAGGGCTGAACTTTCCTTGCTTTCCTGTGCCATTTAGTCCGTTTCTTATCAGCTTTCTTGCGCACTTTTGCACACATGCACTGGCACACCACTCTGATCCACTTTTTTTGTCGCCTTTCCTTATTTTCACTATAATGTATGTTGCAGAGTACGGAGCGACGTGAACGCATCCTCTCTGCATGCATCCATCTTTTCTTTTCGTCAAAAGCTTTTCTGCGTGTAATAGTACTTTAATTTCCTTTGCGGCAGTTTTCTTAAGTTTGAAATAACGTTATCTGATAGTACCAAGAACTGCAAGAATATATCTACCGTTTTTACATGAGAATGTTATCACGAAAATTTTTCCTGAAATCTTTTTTTGTATTTATATCTTCCTATCTTTATGCATTTGTCCGATCAGCAGTAACACGGAGCTTATTAGTTTTGAGCCATGAATTAAAAATTTATGTGCCGAAGTTGGCATATAATGCCGGAGTTACAATTACACGAGCTTTCTTGTTCTTTCAAGAATATATTTCTGAAATTTGTCAGGATTTATCTCATGGTCCCTTGAAATAGCTTGAAGTATTCTGTGGATTCTTATTATTAAATCTTTGTCTACTTCCGTTACTGATACCGACATTTTAAAATCTTCAAGAATTATTCGATTACGGCATTTTATTACTTGTGTCTCTTTTACGCTTCGTGCTTCGCTATTTCTGTTTTCAGAATTTATGTGATGAATGCAAACAACATGCGAAAAAATGTATTCACGCGTGTAATGTGGACAATGGACGTGAGTTTCGGTGATGAGTTGTTGCAACATCTTCGTTACATTATGAAAATTTTTGTCTGTTGCACTACGAAAATGGCAGCGTTGCATAGAAAATTGTGGATGAAATTGCAATATGTACCTTACCATCGATCATAGTTAACATAAATTAATTGATATTGAGATTTTTTCCCATGTATAATTGTACCGAGAGGGAAAAGTTCCTATATTTGTTTCTCAATATAGGTTACTCCGATTAATGTTACCTTTGTACCTTCATGTAAGAATTGAATTTTGGCCTACAAAATCGTGCAACCAAAGTTTTTGCATTTTTTCATACAACAATTTCATCTGCAGACGCAAGTTGTAATGGTACAAACGATGTTACAAAATACTGAAATCTGATTTTCCATCATCAAGAAATGTCACCTTGTACTATACTGTTATAACATACTACTATAATACTGTACTAGTATACTACTATAATATAAAGAAACTTAAGGTGTGATTCATGAAGCCGAAGAAGTTGAATATCAAGAATAAACGGATTGCGTTTACGACTTTGATTTTTAGTCGTTGACAATCAAGAATCAGCCGAAATATCCCTACACGAGCCAAACTTCTTATGTTGACCTGAACGAAAGTATAATAGGCAGTAGCTAGATCAGCTCGAGTTGGGGGAGCACGAGGCGGCTACGGGTTCCCAGGGCGTAGGACCACGCCCTGAGAAACCCCGATGAATCTGATGTTCTCCTACAGCCGGATGGTGACTGGTCGGCGTTTGGCCTCCCACCAGTCTGCCGATCCGGTGCGGAGAACCTCGGAGAAGTTGGTGGGCCCGTACCTGCCAAGACCACTCACCTCACCTGCTCGTGGGGCTCCCCGTCACCCTGCACCGGCCTCGACCGGGGCAGAGTGCGAAAGAGTGAGTGGCACCAGGATGGGAACCCTTGTTGACGACCTCGGCGATTTTCTTAAAGCACAATGGACAGTAAAAGGAAACAGAAAAACGTTTACGGTGCAGGGGAGGGATACCCCAGTACCGGCGCAGCCGCGGGTTGTAAAGCGGGCCCCGCTGCGTCGTCATCGAGCAACCGTGGCCGTCCGGGGGTGGGCCGCCAGGCCCCTGGACACGTTCATGCGTCTGGCGACACCGCAGGGGTGGCGGAGGGATGAGATCCGACGACGAGATGTCGTCGTGCTCTTCCTATTCGACCGTTACGGGCACGCTAGGCAAGCGGTCGTACCGCAGGATCGCCGAGTCAATGGAGGGCACCGCCTCCACCGCCTCCGCCGCCAATGGTCGCGGCGGAGGCGCGGGACGTCGCACACGGCGGGGGGACGCGTCCGCGGGGGATCTGGACTCCGGGCTACTGCCGGCTCCAGGTAAAAGGAAGAAGAGGGGCGCGAGGCACGGGACGGATACCGACACCGACACCGATGCCGAGGCTGCCGCCGTGACCGCCGCCGCCGCCTCTACCATCCGCGGCGGTGCCGGCGGCTGCGACGACACACGGAGGGATGAAACGAAGATCGGACTAGTCGACGAACAAGCGTCCGCGAAAGGCGCGGAACAGACCACCGATCGGGAACAGGAGGAACTCGCATACCTGCGAAGGAGGGTGCGCTTCCTGGAGAAAGAGGTCAGTCGTCTACAAGAGACGGTGGAACGGCTGACCAAAGAACGCACGGAAAAGGCAGCCAAAGTTAATAACGACGGCGACGGACAAGAGGTGGGGATCACCTCTAAGGGGGGGACGAAAGAAAATGCTCCCCGGGCCCCAAAGGGAAGGGTTATGGGTCCCCCTCCCCCACCGCCCCCACACCCATGGTCAGCGTCGCGCCGTTTCCGCTGTCCCAGCGGGTCGGGAAGTATTACACACACAAAGGGAACGGATAGATTCAGTGGTCGAGGACCTCGAGATCCACTAGAGGATCTCAAGATCCTGTTCCTCCGCAAGTTGGAGGAATGCCGACGAGAAATAATGCCGGCGGGAGCGACCCCCCCCCCCCCCCGGCTACGGAGGCTGGCACCGCCGCAAGAATCGTACAAGCGCGATTACGGTCGGCGAGAGACACCTCACGGTCGACTGTGGAGTCGTCGACCGACGAGGCAGGGTTTACTACCGTCCTAGGAGGAGGAAGAAGGAGAGCGGGGCGAAAGAATAGGAAGCACATGGCGCAACCTCCACCAACGGTCAATGCAGCGACCGAGGACGTAAGAATCAAGGGACGGGTATCGTCGTCTCTTCGGTCGTCGACATTGCAAACAAGGGCCTGGGCGTCCGAGACGGCGACCGGAAGCGGCGGAACGAGAGCAAGGACTTTCGCGGATGTGGCCGCTCGGCCTCCGGTGCGCCCTCGCGCGGGAAGGGAACCCACGCGAGGAACGGGCAGTGGCAATGGACTCGAAGCCGTCGGGGCGGGAAGGAGACGCAACGCTAGTGGGCGGGACGCACACAGCGAGAAAGCGCCGGGCCTTCCCCGACCCCCACGGTGTGCCGCGGTATCGCTCACTGTGAAGGACGGCTCGGGCTTCACGTACAGGGAGGCGATGTCGGTGGTAAAGAGAGAAGTCAAACTCTCCGTACTCGACATCACGGAGTTAAGACCGAGGAGGGCGGTCACGGGGGCGCTACTGTTGGAAATCCCAGGCCAGGATGCTAGGAGCAAAGCATCGCGACTGGCCGAGCGGATGGCGGCCACGCTGAAAGATCTGCCCGCCAAGGTAACCGTGCCACAAAGGACGGCCGAGCTAAGAGTGACCGGACTGGAGGATTCGGTCACCTCGGAGGAGGTGGCAGCCGCCGTTGCTGAGGCCGGGGGCTGCCACGCCGATGAGGTCAACGTGGGAGTCATACGTTCCGCTCCTCGGGGCCTCGGGTCGGTATGGCTACGCTGCCCGCTGACAGCGGCCAGAAAAATCAGCAGAGGACGAGACGCCCGATCGGGAGGTTGGATCAACATAGGTTGGTCGACGGCGAGGGTTTCCCCCCTCCCTGCGCGCCGACTCCAATGCTTCAGGTGCATGGAGTCGGGTCATGTGCGCCGAGACTGCACATCGACGGCCGACCGGTCGGAGCGCTGCTACCGGTGCGGGGCGGAAGGACACCGCGCCAGGGACTGCTCGGCGCGAGTACCCACGTGTCCGGTGTGCGCGGACCTGGGACTGCCCGCGTTGCATTGCATGGGGTCACCGGCATGCAAACCGCCTGCCCGTAGGAAGAGGGTCGCACAGGAAACAAAAACCATTCCTGGCAACGGTGGAGACGCGGTGAAGAGGAAGGAAACGATACCGCCACCAACTGTCCCCAGAAAGGACAGAAGAGGGGCCAGAGAAGTCGGACACAACGACTGCGAGGGGAACGGCCTGGAGGAGGCTATGGAGACGGAGCCTTCCCGACGTAAGCCGAAGAAGAGGAGGAGGGCAACTGCTCTTGCAGTGCAATCTTAACCGCTCCCGCCGGGCTCAGGACTTAATGTTCCAGAGCCTGGCGGAGCGGCGGATTGCCCTGGCGGCGGCGGCCGAGCCGTACAGCGTTCCCGACGCGTCACGAGGCGCTGGGGACCTGACTGGCTCGGTCGCCATATTCTGGACCGGGATCGCGGGGAGCCCCTCCTGCTCGGTGATCGAGCGGGGACGGGGCTTCGTGGCCGTGAAATGGGGCGATCTGGCCGTGGTGGCCGTCTACGTGTCGCCCAAAATCAACCGGACAGAATACGTCTCCTTCCTGGACGGACTTGCGGCTTGCGCGAGGCGTTTGGGCGGCTGCCCTTCGTTGATCCTTGGGGACTTCAACGCCCACTCAACGGCGTGGGGCTCCCGCAGGACCAGCGGAATGGGGCGCGACGTACAGGACTGGGCGGCCGCGCTCGACCTCCGACTTATGAACCGGGGGTCGTCCAGCACGTGCGTGGCGTGGCGGGGCGAGTCCACAGTGGACCTCACATGGGCAAGCCCTGCCGCATCCCGCCGTATTTCCGGCTGGGAGGTCTCCCCGGAAGAGACCCTCTCGGACCACCTATACATCTTGATGGAGGTGGCGGTTGGCGACGCGATGCGCGACCGTTCGTTGGGTGCGCGCAGGCCCATCGGCTCACCGGGAAGGAAAAGAAGATTCCCGCGGTGGGCGGTGACCCGCCGCGACGAGGACCTCATGGCGGCGGCCGCCATAGCCGTCGCTTGGTTGGAAGAATCCAGGACCGACGAGGACGCGGAAGCTGGAGCGACCCGGTTGAGGCGCGACATGCACGCGATCTGCGATTCGTGTATGCAGCGGTCTGGAGCCCCCCACCACGCCGGCGCTGTGTACTGGTGGTCCGAGGGGATCGCTCGTCTCCACGAGGCGTGCATCCACGCTCGGCGCCAGTACACTAGATCCCGCCGTAGGCGGCGGGTGGACGAAGCCACGGTGGCTCGTCTGTACGAGGCCTACAGCGAAGCGCGGAGGCTCCTGCAGCGAGCCATCAAGGAGGCGAATAGGCGGGCCTGGGACGAACTTCTGGCCAGCCTCGACTCGGATCCCTGGGGGTGCCCTTACAAGATGGTATTAAACAAACTCCGTCCATGGGCGCCTCCCTTAACGGAGAGCATGGACCCTCGGTTCCTGGAGGAGGTCGTCGGCACCCTGTTCCCGGGAGCAGCGAACGAGGGAAATGGCAGCTTCACCGAAGAGGAGGAGCAGGAGTCTCAACCCCCGGAATAAGAACCACGTGTCACCGCGGGAAGTTGGAGCCCGGAATCGAGGGTCACCGAGGAAGAACTGGCCGGGGCAGTCGGGAGGATCGGAGCGCGGAAAGCTCCGGGTCCCGATGGAGTCCCGGCCCACCTGTGGAAGGACGTCGCCGGTGTCTTGGCCCCGAGACCAATGCATCTGTTCGACGGATGCCTGTCTCGGGGTGAATTCCCCGCTTCATGGAAGGAGGGGCGGATGGTCCTGCTGCCGAAGCCGGGGCGCTCCCCGGACTCGCCTTCCGCCTTCCGACCGGTGTGCCTTTTGGACGAGGCGGGCAAGTTGCTGGAGAGAGTGGTGGCTGCCCGTCTGGAGTCGCATTTGTCCCGAAGTGTGCCCGGACTGCACGACGGCCAGTTCGGTTTCCGGAGAGGGCGGTCTACGACCGACGCAGTCGCCCGTGTCCGCTCCCTTGTCGAGGGGGCCGAGCAGCGTGGTCACGTGGCGCTGGCCGTGTCGCTGGACGTGGTCAACGCCTTCAACAGCATTCCCTGGGACAGGGTATGCCGGGCCCTCGAATTTCATCGGGTACCCGCGTACCTGCGGGGTGTGGTCCGGGCGTTCCTCCGGGACCGGAGTATCGTCTACACCGCCCGAGGCGGAGGGGTGACCGAGAGGGCTGTACACCGCCGGGTCCCGCAAGGCTCGGTGTTGGGCCCTTTGTTGTGGAATATCGCGTACGACGCGGTGCTTCGGACGCCGATGCCTCCCAACTCGGCACTGACGTGCTACGCCGATGACACATTGGTGCTGGTCTGGGGCACGGCATGGGGGAGAACCGTCCGCCTGGCGGAACTGGCGGTGGCCTGCGTGGTCGCAGAGATCAAGAGATTGGGACTGAAGGTGTCCCCTTAGAAGTCCGAGGCAATGTGGTTTTGCCGCAAGGCCGATCACGGGACGCCTCCAGCGGGTTATCGCATGAGGTTGGAGGGGGCTGAGATTGGGGTCGGAACCAGCTTGAAGTATCTGGGCCTGACTCTCGACAGTCACTGGACCTTCGGCGCCCACTTCGAGCGCCTGGGGCCGTCTGTCGAGGCGACGGCGAACGCCTTAGGACGTTTGCTGCCTCGGCTGGGCGGGCCCGGCGTCGGGGTGCGCCGGCTGTACGCCGGTGTGTTGCGATCGAGGCTCCTCTACGGAGCTCCGATCTGGGCGGGGGACCTGATGGCCAATCGTCGCAGTCTCCTAGCGGTCAGGAGGCAGCACAGGACGGTGGCAATCAGGGTAGTGAGGGGCATCCGCACTATTTCGGCGGCAGCGGCGGCGGTGCTCGCCGGGTTTCCCCCGTTCGAATTGGAGGCCCTGAGGCGTCGCGAGATTTATCTCCACACTCGGGTTCCGTCGGACGGGGTGGGCCCGGTGGGCGCCGACGTCAGGGTTCGGGCTCGGAGGGCTTTGCTCGACAGATGGCGCGCCATCCTCGACACGAGAACGGGGGCGCCTGGGATAAGGGTCCTCGGGGCCGTCCTTCCAAACTGGGACGTTTGGTTGGATGGCGGTGGGCCTCCCCTAACCTACAGGGTGACGCAGGTGCTCACCGGACACGGTTGCTTCGGTGAATATCTGCACCGAATCGGGAAGGAGGCGACCGCGCGCTGCCACCACTGCGATGCGAGCGTGGATTCGGCGCAGCTCACGCTGGAATACTGCCCGGCGTGGGCGCGGCTGCGCCACGACCTCATCGTGGAAATCGGTTGGGCCCTCTCGCCGCCGACGATCCTGCGGGCGTTGTTGGTAAGCGAGAGAAAAAGGAGGGCCGTGACCTCCTTCTGCGAGCAGGTTATGCTTCGGAAAGAAGCCGCGGAGAGGGTGAGGGTGCGGTACTCTCACCCTGAGAGAATGGACCGGCGAGGGCGCGGCAGAGGCCACGGACGCGCTTCGGCGAGGCGCGCTAGGCCCGCCGCGCCCTCCGGCGGGGTGCAAACTTAGGCGCTGCTAGCTCAGCGCCCGGGGCCGCAAAGCAGCCCGGTAGGGGAACCGGACTGCCTGACTCGGCGGCTCCGGCGACGAGGCGCGGTGTGACGTGGCCGCACACCGCTCCATTAAGAGACGTATTGAGCGCGGAGGGGGCCCGGTGCATCGCTTACACCGGTTCCCGGGCCCCTCTCGATCGTAGCTGGGATGGTCATCGTGGAGGTTTTAGTCGGTTGGAGTCCGGCACTACCACGCCGCTTTTCCCCGGAGGCGGCCTGGTGTCCGTGCGGATTTCCTCCACGTTAATAAAAAAAAAAAAAAAAAAAATGATCAGCTCGAGTTGCGGGATGCATAGAGATTCTGATACTGAACACTGACGCATGGAGCGCAGCTTACCTCGCGTAAGTGGCAGAGAAGAAGATCATGATATTTGAAGACATAAATGACCCTGCGCCAAGTTTTGCAACAAAAATTGTAGCTAAAACGTTAAATCTAAATGGTCATGGAAACGGGGTTATGTACAATGAGCTAAGTAGAAATGAATGATGTTGTGTCTAATCCTTTGCCTACGTAATTCATAAATAAAAGTAAATCACACAACCGTGAGTGTCCTGTTATATCGATCCTGTTCTTCGAGTTTTATCGATCCTGTAGAAATTTGGAAACTGAAAGAATTCACTTCGTCGGGTTCCAATAATATAGAGAATGCACTCGGAGAGAGAGAGAGGAGCCTAGGGTTTCATCGTGTTGTGTACACTTTCTTGAGCTGGCTGAATTAGTATCCTATTAGTATCCGGTAATTGCAAACTTGTCAGCATCACATTGTATTTTAAGAAGGAGGTCACACCGAAAAGTGTTAAGTGTCGCTTGTATTCGTTCGCAAACGGACTGTCCGTCTCTCCAAAACGAACCTTTCGTACCTTCTTCATTCCCTTCCCATCTGGCCTCCCAAATTGTGGCACTTCGCCTTGACTTCGTACTTCAAAGATCACAGACTCTACAAAATTACTCATGTTCTTACACTGCTTCTCTCAAACTACTCACGTCGTATGCTGCTACATTGTATTTGAAGACGAGCAAAGTGTTTGATTGCTCGCTTTATACTTCCTGTTTGTTCGACCAGTCGCGGGGAGACGCGATCGCGAGGAAGTGCGAATTCCCGTTACGATTAGAATAATCGACGCCACGAACAGATCGATCCTCTTATTTCTATTAGGATAATGGGGGTGGTTGAGTTAGTCTGGTTCGTGACGCGATTGAGAGCGGACGTGTTGGCGTGTCGCTCTCGCTAGCTAGGTGTTTGACAAAATACGATGATACATGCGTGTGAAAATGCAAGCAGGATTGCTAAGGATTGTGGTAAATTACAAGGGGGCGTGAGTGGAATAGTATTGAGAAGATATCAGAGTGTATGTATATGGAAGTGACGAGGATTATAATCATATGATCGCTTGAGTTCCATTTAAGGTGGGAGAAACATGAAGTGTGGCGGTCAATATTGGCATGATAAATCGTAGAGGAATAGCTGTTAAATTAACTTCAGTACAGCAGCAGCAGCTTAGGATAAAAAAGTGTGTGAAGCATTAATGGCTCATTGGTAACGGTGTTTATGATGGATAGCGGTGAATAAGTAAAAGGAGGAGTAATATAATATGTGAGTGTTAGCATACGCTGGTGGTCTTCAAACCAAACAAGGGAAAAAGAACGAGTAGCATACATGTAGTAACTTATGGATCTTAGAGTAAGGACAAGTAATGATGTTTTATTTAGAGTTTAGTGTAGTTTAATAAACGATATTCAATAACAAAAGGACGATTACAATATCGTCGTACGTCTTAATATCATACTCTCAGGCTCCTGCACTTACACTCTCTGACTTCTCCATTCACACTTTGTGACCTCTCAACTCACACTGTGTTCTCAACTAACATTCCGGCCGCTCTAGCATCTCTTTTGTCTTTTCCTAGGCCCACCACACGCGTGTTCCGCAGACGCTCGTGGCCAAGGTCACGTAGGCCTTTTCTACGAAACTATGCACTTGAAAAGACCGATGACACATTGATGGACCCGATAGCGCTTCGGCTCTCGCGACATTGTTCATGATTAACTCGATGTTTCTTAGGCCCTTTTCCCCGATACTACATACATTATATGAATAAATAGATAACATGAAATTCTCATACCTATTGAAGAACCATATAGGTATAATTCATAAATTAAAGGTTTGGGCAAGGATTCACACAGTTTAAATTTAAATTAAAGTTTAAATTTGTTTCCTTAAGCTAGGTTATAGAGGACGAAATACAGACAGTCAATCATGCCAAGACTGTTTGTTTATTATGTTTCGTTTCGATGTTAGTCGATGTTTATTTTGCCTTTATCGGAATGACTATAAACGTTTGTATTATTTGACAACACAATAGAATTTAATATGACTGATTTGATGGGAGGGATTTATAAAGTAAAATAGAAAATAGAAAATGCAATTGTACACGATGGTTCACGATAGCATACCTACGCTAGCCCTGGATGGCTCCTACACGGCTAATAACTGTTAGGTTGGCACATGAATACGTTTCTATAAGGTATTACAGGTCGTCCTACATAAAGTATATACGTGGCAGAACATGGAGGTTATGTGGTCTGTATATGGTATGACTTGAAGTATATTAGGATGATTTTATATGACGTGACGTGAGGCTGAATATGATTTATATGGGATGAATAACAGGATGAGTGATATAACTGGATTGTGGACATTATATAATAATAAAATGATTTTGATACTCAGTAAGTGGTTACAACTAAAAGTGGACAATACGTGTAGTAACGATGTGAATTCAGTGCAACGACGACGAGATGACGTGGATAACGCAATCCAAATGGAAGAGTGGACATACTTAGCGTGCTTGGTTCCCGGTTGCTGCCATCTTGTTGGTGGCGTACTGGTAGAACCATGAACTGAGGCATATGAGAGTACTGGAGAATTAAACTGCCAGCGAATGTATAGAACATAGAATCGAACCCAGTTGTAAATCTGGCAAACTTTAGAAAATGAAAATTTTACAAAATTGATGTAGTATGATGTATGTAGTAAATCAACTTTATGTATAGCTGCATATTAGGGTTTTGATGTATTATGACGACGATGGCTTGCATTGGAACTATGATTGTCTTGCGTTTTGGGTGGCGTTATGATTAAATATACGACGATTGGCTACGACCTCGGACTATTCCTTACCTTTAATAAATATGGATAAGTATATTATGGGAAAAAAAGATACGGCGTAGGGGGTTTCGGAGCCCCCAGGTCCAGTCGGTGATTCGAGTGGCGTTCCAGGCCCGACCCGACGGTTATCTAGCGACTGACCAAACGACGAGAGGGGGGTGGGTCCCGGTGTCCCCTTTCGATCGGGAAACCGGGGGCCATAGTAATGATGAAGGGGAGTGCGGAATTGGAGGAAATTGCAAGGTAAGCCGACATGAAAAAGGACTATGTATGCGATAAACTAAATGAAGTATTGAGTAAGAAGGGTCGTAGAAGCAGGAGGCAGATGGATAGGCCCGCCGAGGTAAACGCTTCAACACAAACCTTCTACCCTACGGTCCAGGTCGAAGTAGGAAGAGCGAGCCCGAGGAAGGTGGTGGAATACAAAAGCAAGAGAAAAATTGTGTCGCCACCACAGGACAGAAAGGTGGACGATATGAAAAAGGCAAAGAGGGCCGATACTTCGTATGCGGAGATATGCTGGGATAGGAGAAGGAACGAAGCCAACCTCGTGACTAGAGAAAGGGGAGGCGACATACTCGTAAAATTGAAGGCGGGGATCAAAGGGGGCGATGTTGCCCTTCAGATAAAAAAAGCCATTGGGATAGAGTCTGTGTTATCCCCTTCCTGAGTATGGTATCTATGGAGGTCAAGGACATTGGCCCGCTAGAAACTAAGGAGGATCTCATGCAGGACATAGCAAGAGGGCTAGGAGTAAACGATACCAGCGTGGTGAAGGTAAAGTCGTTAAAAGTATCACCCGCAGGCACGCAGATTGCGATTGCCGTTATACCGGCTACATATATCGCGAGCAAGGATGGGAGTGTAAAAATAAGAACAGGCTTTACTGTTGAAACTATGCGGGTTTTGCCTAAAATAATCAGATGCTATAGGTTTCATGAGATGGGCCACATGGCGATTAGGTGTTCGTACAGTCCTGGCAAGGGGGGCTGTCGGAAATGTGGCGAGATAGGGCACACAATATCAAACTGCGGAAACGATCCGAAGTGCGTACTGTGCAATAGGGGGTCCGATATCCTCATGTCATGGGGTCTGTAGCGTGCCCTACGCTCAGGAGGATAATACAGAAAGTGGCCGCTGGAAGGAGAGCACTCTGAAGGTGGTTCAGATAAATTTAAATAGGAGTAGACTTGCCCAGGACCTGATGCAGCAGCTGTCATGGGAGCGGCGCGTCGACGAAGACATCGAATATGTCGGAGATGAAAGAACACCGGAGCCTTTGGATAATCCCGCAACATTGTAATCTAAAGTTTACTATAGCTGTAATTAAACAATTGTAGTTATTCAACCCGATTGTAATTGTCAGAGATTTGTGACAGTGAGCTTGGGCTCGAGGCGACAGCCAGTCGCCGAACGTAGCCGCGGTCACGGGATGAACGCTTTGTCTAGCAAAGGCATGGAGTAATTCTATAGCTCTCCTTAAAAGAAATATTTGTGGCGGCACGCGACAGTAAACATTCCAACAGTTTCTGCCCCGTGGCTCGCCACACGCAGACCCTATTCTTCGAGTAAGATGATTGCCAGATGTCGATGCGTCTCCGCAGTACATGTCCAGCTAGCCTGAGGGCCCGTTATAAATCTTAAGATTTAGTTGTCTAAAGTTCTTCAAACAAACAGTCTTTGTCCCAACTACGGGAAGATAGGGGAGACCTATTTTTCAACGAACGGCGTCTCCCACTAGCAACTTTCCTTTGAGGGCGACGAGCATCTTTTTCTAACCACCGATATGGAGATTGACCAATTAGCAGCAACGCCAATTTCCCTTACTTTCTGAACGAAGGCTACCCTCGACGAATCCGATGATCTCGTGCCCTTAGACACACCCCATGATAGTTTTCCTCTGTGGCATCATCGGGACGGAAATTCATTCTTCCTTGTGGTCCCATCGACGCATAAAGTAACTCCTTACGATCAGTGGATATTACGCGTCCGACTTAGATTTTGCGAGCACGTTCATCTATCATCCTGTTGACCGCTGATTCGTTATCGAACCTGGATTCATTGTCACCATCAGCTCTGTCATATTATCGTCGCTATTACTCATATCCTCTTGTAGTGTCCACATTCGTACCGATACGTATTCGCGATATTCGCGACGGTAAAGTAAGTAAAGGTTCATTAAACGCCCAAAGTTCCAATCACGCTCCGACAAATAGATAGCTCCCCTTTCGGTACAACGATACGAAGGTGTATGCATCTATCTGGGCAACCACATCTAATGGCCTCCACCTCAGGGGAAGTGTACTGCGTGAGCCGTTACTGCTCGCCCAACATTAGTATAATCGACTATGATCAGTACAGTGAGAGGCTCGACATATCCATCGGGGCAGCTGCGAGGAGGTGCAATGAAGTGATCGTGGCTGCTGATTTCAATGCGAAATCCAAGGCATGGGGTGGCGCTAAGACGGACAGAAGGGAACCACCTTGCTCATATTGGGTTCCAGTATGGCTTCACTTTTCAGAGAGTCTGAAAGACGAGTTTCCTGGATATAATGAGAAGCAGAAGCGCTTCCGGGATCGAGACGCGCTGCGTCCGAGGCTTCTACTTGTTTTTCTATTATTGATAGCGATAGTTATGAATCAAGACATATTTATTATTCCGAACAATTCCAACTCTTAGTCCATTTTAAAGCCAGGTCGTCAACAAGAAAACGAGTTCCTGATTGTTTAATTAATTTTGATGGTGATAATCCTTCATTCATGGTAAAAAAAAGAAAAAAAATAAACCCTTGTCTGCGAGCAGATAGCAATAAGTGTATTTCGCTCCTTCGTCGCTGCACTCCGTTCAGCCATGGACGCCATGTCTGGGGGACTATTCCCCACGCCGACTCGGCGCCCATGTTACCGGCGGAACCACAGGGAGGTAGGAGTGTGACTTGAGCAGACAAGGCCGAAGTCTCCCCTGCCCCTGAGCACCTATGACTCTCCGAGGCTCCACATACACCGTTTAAAGGCGGCACGCTGCTTATCCGCTTAAGAGAGTCATAGTTACTCCCGCCCTTATTAATCGTTTTAAGATAAACATTAATGATCTCATGTCCTGTCAGGATCTGCATGACGAAGTGATCAATATTCCTCCTATATATTCTAAGTAAACATACATACGCTACCAGTTGCTTCATCCAATTGTCTTCTATGTAAAATCACCTCTCCTCCTTCCATTTCTCCACAATGCGCTTCTCCACTGCCATGATCCTATGATATCCTTGATAGACCAAGGCGGCACCAGCTCTTGAACGGATGTAATACTGCTCCTGATGATCTTCCTTCTCAATGCGGTATTTATTAGTTAGAAGCTCAGCTGTGAAATAAATGGGCATAATGCCCATAAGCACGCACGGTGCTGCATGGGACACTGTACGGTAGGCCCTCTCACCGCTAACACCTGGGCCGTCGCGCAAGTTCAAGGAAGAGGCATGTCAGCCTCTATGATCACTTAGGGCGGTGCAAGTTTGCGCAAGAAAACTGGTAAGCAACGGACTGGATGGGACAGGAAAGCATGGAAAATTTAGCCCTGTCGACGAAGCAGTAGGAGGACATATTGGGACGCGCGTCGGCAGCCCCGCCACAGGGACACGTCTCGGGGCACGAGTAGGCAGGCGCAGACATATTACGACGCGCGACGGCAGAGTTGCTGCATAGGCCACCTCGGAAACTACCCTAGAGCACGTGCTCGCTCGGCCCTCTGTGTTGAAGGCCACCAGACGGATTCCTGCGTCTGACGAGGATAATACTAGCAAAAGGAAGGATATGGAAGAATGAATGGAGCCTGCCTCAAAGGTGACCAGGAAATCCGAGAGGATTGCAGACATGATGGACAAACCAGATGTTTCCGGCTTGGATCCGGTCATGCCGCCAAGCTCCGAATCGGATACCGGATCCACAACGGCAGGAATCTCGCAGGGAAGTGCGAGTTCGGACGTCGAAGAGCCGATGGCCTATGTGGCCTTGTCCTCATCAGCGACGTCCAGGGGAAGAAAAAGGAAGCTGACACCCACAGCTTCACACGTATCTATGGAACTGGCTTTGGAGATGAGAATATCCTCCATGGCGGACATAGGAGCCGGACATAGGTAAAGGAGATAATGAAGGTGTCGACAATATCGTCGAACCTGAAAAGCACCTACATTAAGAACCTAACGGAGGCGGCAAGCATCATTGCGGCGGGCACGATACAGCCGACAAAGAAGACGGGGTCCGCCTACGGCACTGAAGCAGCCAAAATGGCGGAGATGCGTGTGAAGGTACAGCAGAAGGAGATTGAAGTCCTCCGGAAAGAGCAATCCGGAAAGGGCGGGTGCCTCCGTCAGGAGAGTGCACGGTGTCACGCCACCACTTTAGAACTAGGACCCCCTAAGAAGCATGTTGGGGGAAGGAGCGTCTCTCAGCACTCGAGAGGAAATTTGAAGAGCTCAGGCCTTCGCTAATGAGGACCCTATAAAAACACCTACGGGACTGGCGACATAGTCCAGAAACAGGGCAGAGGAAGGCAACTACGGTTGCTGATACTGCCACCCAAATATCATCGCTCCCGATAGGGCAGGAGGGTGGTGAATGGAAGGTGGTCGAGCCTAGGAAGAAGAAGAAGGGTATGAAGAGACCAGGTGTGGCCAAGGCACCGGAGACCTCGGGAGTGCCCTTAAAAGGAGCGTCATTGTGGGCGCACAAGAAGGTGGCGGTCCCTCGCCTTCCGCGCTCATCTGTAATGACCTTAAGGCTGAGCGAGGGGACGAAGACATCGTACGCCGAAGTGCTGGCGATGGCTAGATAGAACGTCCCGTTAGCCGGCACTGAACGAATGAGAGTCAAGTAGGCGATGACTGTGCCATTATTCTGGAAGTTCCCGGGGATAAGGAGAGAGACAAAGGACCCGCACTTGTAGCGCGGCTGACACAACCTCTGGACCCGGCCACGGTGAAAGTCGCGGCTCCAACAAGAACGGCGAAACTGAAGGTGACTGGG
This sequence comes from Bombus pratorum, assembly GCA_930367275.1. Lineage (NCBI taxonomy): Eukaryota > Metazoa > Arthropoda > Insecta > Hymenoptera > Apidae > Bombus > Bombus pratorum. Next base: position 1,202,805 of record OV883992.1, read on the forward strand.
ATTGACATCTCGGTCGGCAAGGAGAAGCTTCTGGACACCCTGGCTGGGGTCGGAGGATACGGGGCACTTGAAGTTCGAGTAGGAGACATCAAGATCCCCAGAGATGGCCTTGGTTCAGCCTGGATAAGGTGTTCGACGGTAGCAGCGCGGAAACTAATCCGAGCGGGAAGGCTTGTTGTAGGCTGATCAATGGCAAGGATCGAAGCCAATGCTATAGATTCTTAAACCTGGGACACGTGAGAGCCACCTGTGACTCTACGGTAGACCGGAGGCAGCTATGCTATAGGTGCAGAGGCATCGGTCACCAGGTCAAGAGCTTCTTATTGTCTCTGCTTTTCTTTCTAGTATATGTTTTGGTCTCATCATTTCCTTTTTTCTTCTTTTATTTTTCATAGTGTCTGGGGTCAGGTAACTACTTTGATCCGTCAATTCTGCTTGAGAATCGACTTTCATTTCGCTTTCCTGCCCCTTTCTTTCTCTTCCAAGTGGACTCCTTGCCAGTCTTCGTCCTGGCTTGTACGTGCCCGTCTCCCTCGTAATACCTTTCTTACTAATTGGTATTATAGAAATTTCCTCTAGTTTGTTCTCACTTTCTAGACCAATCGCCCTTATCCTAATATTTTCTGACGCGCCCCCCTCTACTATGAGAGTTATCGGTATCCGCGTCACTTTCTCCATATAATTTATCCCTCGTCGCTTTTACCGAGCGGTAGGGTCCCTGGAATCGACCTTCCACCCCACGTCGTTCCTTTCCCAGTTGCGTCATAACCGTCGGTGCGAGTGTCACGTAAAATAAAAAAAGGAATCTCAGATGAAAAGAAAAATAAAATATAAAAAAATAAAAAGAGAATTTATTTTTGAACACTTGGTTCACACTAATTACGATTTGGTTCTGAACTCCACTCGTGACTCTTCAAGACTGAAGCTCTTACAATTTGTCTTTCGATTGGATCTGTTTCTATTTTCTTCATAACCCCTCAATATCCCCACTATCCACGCGTTTGTTAGGCGTCCGCGACCGTTTCCACGCACGCCTCCTTTTAAAACATTTGGCAAAAGGACCGTTCGGATATCGATGGCTCATTAGGCACTTCGGCGATATACATTGTGCCGCCAATCTTTATCTCCATTATCAGTCCATCGTATTTGAAGTGTGCCGGCTGTGACACGAGCTTGGGGAGGTATCAGTCGCAACACCGACAGGGGCTGGGGGCTCCGTGACCCCTGCGCAGTAAATTTTTTAACCTTATTAGATTTATCCATTTTGTTAATATTAATTATAGTTTATTAGTCCATATTCAAAGCTCAAGTTTCACATAATTCATCATTTCATTTTCGTTTTCCGTTAACTAGCCCACGCCGTTATAGTATCATTTTTCCATTTCCATTTACCCAAAGTCCTTGCCAAAGTCGTCGATGATATTTAAAGTCTGTAAATTTTGCCTGTGTCGATATGGCTTCAAAAGTCTACTCCTACTTGAAGTGAACTGAACAACCGTTTACTCCGCAAAACCGTATATCTGCTCTGTCCTTCTATATCCATTTTTGATTTATCTTACATAACTCGATGATATCCTAGTATTCAATTCTATGAGTTAATACGCTTCTACGTGTGTTGTTAATTTTAATTCTTTATATATTCTACCTTCTATTGTTCTCCTAAAATGATATTATAATTTATGTTATACAATTTCTTCTTCCAATATCATGTGAATGTTATTCGTTCCTCCATTTTGGTTGGGCTAATTATTCACCTCTTATCTTTATTCCCTATTCTATGTTACTGGAAAGGGCACAATAGCTATATGACGGCATTCATAAATATTCCCGAATATCTCATATGAACTAATTAGTTCAAATTTACGTAGTAATAATTTTTATTGGTTCTAGTTGACTCTTCAGTTAATAACAGAAATCGCTTTACTATTTACTAATATAGCGAGTTAATAATAGTATTTATTACTACTATAGCAGTATATCAGGATTATCCATTAGAACATTTAAGCTACCCTATGAGCTCAAAGATGTAAATGAATAAAAGAAACATAATCAAGACAAATAAATAAAATAAACTGTGTAATGATTTTTATATAAAGTAATATATAAAATAAAATAACATTAATCATAAACAGGGTGGTTGGTAACTGGCGGTACAAGCGGGAAGCGGGTGATTCTACGCGAAAAAAGAAGTCGAAAATATAGATTTCGAAAATAAAGACCATCATCCTGATTCGTTTAACTAATTTTCCTACAGCATCAACCATATATTTATGAGTATTATACCCTCGACCTGGTCATTTTATCCTTTATTTAGTTATTTAACCAGTTGCAAATCACATTCTTATGTCCACGTATCTGTTAACTAATTTTAACTTTCCATCCTAAGAAAACCATATGATATCATCCATTACTAAATATCGACCAATGGTGTTCTCATTAAATTAGCCAATAGTAAATTGTTAAAAATTGGCTATTTTGTAATATCATACGTCTTATGGCGTGTTATAACTGGGTCGGCTCTAGCAAAATATATTATTAAACCAATCTATTCAATAATATCTATCATTTATTTATTCTTCCTATAGCAAGTACTTCAATTTTAGTTTCCACTTCATATTTTTTACCATAGTACCATTTACATTCATAGCGTGTTAGCTAATGCTATTAACTTGAAATATGAAAACTAACCTATTTTGGTTAATTTTTTCGCTTAACATATTAAATGTTTTTCTTTCAAGTTATTAAACAGTACGACTAAGTCAGTTATTACCTTATATTTTTATTATTCTTACACAATTTACTATCTTTTGTGAATGTTCCCTATTTATTATATAATATTTGTTTTATTTGTTTGTTGGACTTTAACTTCAGTTCAGCTCTGCTTATTATACTCCACCCAGCGTCTTGACACCACCTGTTTATTTATTCTTCAAATTTCCTTCAAGGCAAGTTATAAAATCTGCTATATTGAACGTTAAATATTCATATAATTATTAATCAGTATAATTCCATTATTCGACAGGTCAATATATATTTTTTAATCCAATTTGGAGCTTATCGCAATAAGTTAGCAGCTTTTTTTTTTATTAACGTGGAGGAAATCCGCACGGACACCAGGCCGCCTCTGGGGAAAAGCGGCGTGGTAGTGCCGGACTCCAACCGACTAAAACCTCCACGATGACCATCCCAGCTACGATCGAGAGGGGCCCGGGAACCGGTGTAAGCGATGCACCGGGCCCCCCTCCGCGCTCAATACGTCTCTTAATGGAGCGGTGTGCGGCCACGTCACACCGCGCCTCGACGCCGGAGCCGCCGAGTCAGGCAGTCCGGTTCCCCTACCGGGCTGCTTTGCGGCCCCGGGCGCTGAGCTGCCAGCGCCTAAGTTTGCACCCCGCCGGGGGGCGCGGCGGGCCTAGCGCGCCTCGCCGAAGCGCGTCCGTGGCCTCTGCCGCGCCCTCGCTGTCCATTCTCTCAGGGTGAGAGTACCGCACCCTCACCCTCTCCGCGGCTTCTTTCCGAAGCATAACCTGCTCGCAGAAGGAGGTCACGGCCCTCCTTTTTCTCTCGCTTACCAACAACGCCCGGAGAATCGTCGGCGGCGAGAGGTCCCAACCGATTTCCACGATGAGGTCGTGGCGCAGCCGCGCCCACGCCGGGCAGTATTCCAGCGTGTGCTGCGCCGAATCCACGCTCGCATCGCAGTGGTGGCAGCGCGCGGTCGCCTCCTTCCCGATTCGGTGCAGATATTCACCGAAGCAACCGTGTCCGGTGAGCACCTGCGTCACCCTGTAGGTTAGGGGAGGCCCACCGCCATCCAACCAAACGTCCCAGTTTGGAAGGACGGCCCCGAGGACCCTTATCCCAGGCGCCCCCGTTCTCGTGTCGAGGCTGGCGCGCCATCTGTCGAGCAAAGCCCTCCGAGCCCGAACCCTGACGTCGGCGCCCACCGGGCCCACCCCGTCCGACGGACCCCGAGTGTGGAGATAAATCTCGCGACGCCTCAGGGCCTCCAATTCGAACGGGGGAAACCCGGCGAGCACCGCCGCCGCTGCCGCCGAAATAGTGCGGAAGCCCCTCACTACCCTGATTGCCACCGTCCTGTGCAGCCTCCTGACCGCTAGGAGACTGCGACGATTGGCCATCAGGTCCCCCGCCCAGATCGGAGCTCCGTAGAGGAGCCTCGATCGCACCACACCGGCGTACAGCCGGCGCACCCCGACGCCGGGCCCGCCCAGCCGAGGCAGCAAACGTCCTAAGGCGTTCGCCGTCGCCTCGACAGACGGCCCCAGGCGCTCGAAGTGAGCGCCGAAGGTCCAGTGACTGTCGAGAGTCAGGCCCAGATACTTCAAGCTGGTTCCGACCCCAATCTCAGCCCCCTCCAACCTCATGCGATAACCCGCTGGATGCGTCCCGTGATCGGCCTTGCGGCAAAACCACATTGCCTCGGACTTCTAAGGGGACACCTTCAGTCCCAATCTCTTGATCTCTGCGACCACGCACGCCACCGCCAGTTCCGCCAGGCGGACGGTTCTCCCCCATGCCGTGCCCCAGACCAGCACCAATGTGTCATCGGCGTAGCACGTCAGTGCCGAGTTGGGAGGCATCGGCGTCCGAAGCACCGCGTCGTACGCGATATTCCACAACAAAGGGCCCAACACCGAGCCTTGCGGGACCCGGCGGTGTACAGCCCTCTCGGTCACCCCTCCGCCTCGGGCGGTGTAGACGATACTCCGGTCCCGGAGGAACGCCCGGACCACACCCCGCAGGTACGCGGGTACCCGATGAAATTCGAGGGCCCGGCATATCATGTCCCAGGGAATGCTGTTGATGGCGTTGACCACGTCCAGCGACACGGCCAGCGCCACGTGACCACGCTGCTCGGCCCCCTCGACAAGGGAGCGGACACGGGCGACGGCGTCGGTCGTAGACCGCCCTCTCCGGAAACCGAACTGGCCGTCGTGCAGTCCGGGCACACTTCGGGACAAATGCGACTCCAGACGGGCAGCCACCACTCTCTCCAGCAACTTGCCCGCCTCGTCCAAAAGGCACACCGGTCGGAAGGCGGAAGGCGAGTCCGGGGAGCGCCCCGGCTTCGGCAGCAGGACCATCCGCCCCTCCTTCCATGAAGCGGGGAATTCACCCCGAGACAGGCATCCGTCGAACAGATGCATTAGTCTCGGGGCCAAGACCCCGGCGACGTCCTTCCACAGGCGGGCCGGGACTCCATCGGGACCCGGAGCTTTCCGCGCTCCGATCCTCCCGACTGCCCCGGCCAGTTCTTCCTCGGTGACCCTCGATTCCGGGCTCCAACTTCCCTCGGTGACACGTGGTTCTTCTTCCGGGGGTTGAGACTCCTGCTCCTCCTCTTCGGTGAAGCTGCCATTTCCCTCGTTCGCTGCTCCCGGGGACAGGGTGCCGACGACCTCCTCCAGGAACCGAGGGTCCATGCTCTCCGTTAAGGGAGGCGCCCATGGACGGAGTTTGTTTAATACCATCTTGTAAGGGCGCCCCCAGGGATCCGAGTCGAGGCTGGCCAGAAGTTCCTCCCAGGCCCGCCTCTTCGCCTCCTTGATGGCTCGTTGCAGGAGCCTCCGCGCTTCGCGGTAGGCCTCGTACAGACGAGCCACCGTGGCTTCGTCCACCCGCCGCCTACGGCGGGATCTAGTGTACTGGCGCCGAGCGTGGATGCACGCCTCGCGGAGACGAGCGATCCCCTCGGACCACCAGTACACAGCGCCGGCGCGGCGAGGGGCTCCAGACCGCTGCATACACGAATCGCAGATCGCGTGCATGTCTCGCCTCAACCGGGTCGCTCCAGCTTCCGCGTCCTCGTCGGTCCTGGATTCTTCCAACCAAGCGACGGCTATAGCGGCCGCCGCCATGAGGTCCTCGTCGCGGCGGGTCACCGCCCACCGCGGGAATCTTCTTTTCCTTCCCGGTGGGCCGATGGGCCTGCGCGCACCCAATGAACGGTCGCGCATCGCGTCGCCAACCGCCACCTCCATCAAGATGTGGAGGTGGTCCGAGAGGGTCTCTTCCGGGGAGACCTCCCAGCCGGTGATACGGCGGGATGCGGCAGGGTTTGCCCATGTGAGGTCCACTATGGACTCGCCCCGCCACGCCACGCACGTGCTGGACGACCCCCGGTTCATATGTCGGAGGTCGAGTGCGGCCGCCCAGTCCTGTACGTCGCGCCCCCTTCCGTTGGTCCTGCGGGAGCCCCGCGCCGTTGAGTGGGCGTTGAAGTCCCCGAGGATCAACGAAGGGCAGCCGCCCAAACGCCTCGCGCAAGCCGCAAGTCCGTCCAGGAAGGAGACGTATTCTGTCCGGTTGATGTTGGGTGACACGTAGACGGACACCACGGCCAGATCGCCCCATTTCACGGCCATCAAGCCCCGTCCCCGCTCGATCACCGAGCAGGAGGGGCTCCCCGCGATCCCGGTCCAGAATATGGCGACCGAGCCGGTCAGGTCCCCAGCGCCTCGCGACGCGTCGGGAACGCTGTACGGCTCGGCCGCCGCCGCCAGGGCAATCCGCCGCTCCGTCAGGCTCTGGAACATTAAGTCCTGAACCCGGCGGGAGCGGTTAAGGTTGCACTACAAGAGCAGTTGCCCTCCTCCTCTTCTTCGGCTTACGTCGGGAAGGCTCCGTCTCCATAGACTCCTCCAGGCCGTTCCCCTCGCAGTCGTTGTGTCCGACTTCTCTGGCCCCTCTTTTGTCCTTTGTGGGGACAGTTGGTGGCGGTATCATTTCCTTCCTCTTCACCGCGTCTCCACCGTTGCCAGGAATGGTTTTTGTTTCCTGTGCGACCCTCTTCCTACGGGCAGGCGGTTGGCATGCCGGTGACCCCATGCGATGCAACGCGGGCAGTGCCAGGTCCGCGCACACCGGACACGTGGGTACTCGCGCCGAGCAGTCCCTGGCGCGGTGTCCTTCCGCCCCGCACCGGTAGCAGCGCTCCGACCGGTCGGCCGTCGATGTGCAGTCTCGGCGCACATGACCCGACTCCATGCACCTGAAGCATTGGAGTCGGCACGCAGGGAGGGGGGAAACCCTCGCCGTCGACCAACCTATGTTGATCCTACCTCCCGATCGGGCGTCTCGTCCTCTGCTGATTTTTCTGGCCGCTGTCAGCGGGCAGCGTAGCCATACCGACCCGAGGCCCCGAGGAGCGGAACGTATGACTCCCACGTTGACCTCATCGGCGTGGCAGCCCCCGGCCTCAGCAACGGCGGCTGCCACACCTCCGAGGTGACCGAATCCTCTAGTCCGGTCACTCTTAGCTCGGCCGTCCTTTGTGGCACGGTTACCTTGGCGGGCAGATCTTTCAGCGTGGCCGCCATCCGCTCGGCCAGTCGCGATGCTTTGCTCCTAGCATCCTGGCCTGGGATTTCCAACAGTAGCGCCCCCGTGACCGCCCTCCTCGGTCTTAACTCCGTGATGTCGAGTTCGGAGAGTTTGACTTCTCTCTTTACCACCGACATCGCCTCCCTGTACGTGAAGCCCGAGCCGTCCTTCACAGTGAGCGATACCGCGGCACACCGTGGGGGTCGGGGACGGCCCGGCGCTTTCTCGCTGTGTGCGTCCCGCCCACTAGCGTTGCGCCTCCTTCCCGCCCCGACGGCTTCGAGTCCATTGCCACTGCCCGTTCCTCGCGTGGGTTCCCTTCCCGTGCGAGGGCGCACCGGAGGCCGAGCGGCCACATCCGCGAAAGTCCTTGCTCTCGTTCCGCCGCTTCCGGTCGCCGTCTCGGACGCCCAGGCCCTTGTTTGCAATGTCGACGACCGAAGAGACGACGATACCCGTCCCTTGATTCTTACGTCCTCGGTCGCTGCATTGACCGTTGGTGGAGGTTGCGCCGTGGGCTTCCTATTCTTTCTCCCCGCTTTCCTTCTTCCTCCTCCTAGGACGGTAGTAAACCCTGCCTCGTCGGTCGACGACTCCACAGTCGACCGCGAGGTGTCTCTCGCCGACCGCAATCGCGCTTGTACGATTCTTGCGGCGGTGCCAGCCTCCGTAGCCGGGGGGGTCGCTCCCCCCGGCATTATTTCTCGTCGGCATTCCTCCAACTTGCGGAGGAACAGGATCTTGAGACCCTCTAGTGGATCTCGAGGTCCTCGACCACTGAATCTATCCGTTCCCTTTGTGTGTGTAATACTTCCCGACCCGTTGGGACAGCGGAAACGGCGCGACGCTGACCAGGGGTGTGGGGGCGGTGGGGGGGGGGGACCCATAACCGTTCCCTTTGGGGCCCGGGGAGCATTTTCTTTCGTCCCCCCCTTAGAGGTGATCCCCACCTCTTGTCCGTCGCCGTCGTTATTAACTTTGGCTGCCTTTTCCGTGCGTCCTTTGGTCAGCCGTTCCACCGTCTCTTGGAGACGACTGACCTCTTTGTCCAGGAAGCGCACCCTCCTTCGCAGGTATGCGAGTTCCTCCTGTTCCCGATCGGTGGTCGGTTCTGCGCCTTTCGCGGACGCTTGTTCGTCGACTAGTCCGATCTTCGTTTCATCCCTCCGTGTGTCGTCGCAGCCGCCGGCACCGCCGCGGATGGTAGAGGCGGCGGCGGTCACGGCGGCAGCCTCGGCATCGGTGTCGGTGTCGGTATCCGTCCCGTGCCTCGCGCCCCTCTTCTTCCTCTTACCTGGAGCCGGCAGTAGCCCGGAGTCCAGATCCCCCGCGGACGCGTCCCCCCGCCGTGTGCGACGTCCCGCGCCTCCGCCGCGACCATTGGCGGCGGAGGCGGTGGAGGCGGTGCCCTCCATTGACTCGGCGATCCTGCGGTACGACCGCTTGCCGAGCGTGCCCGTAACGGTCGAATAGGAAGAGCACGACGACATCTCGTCGTCGGATCTCATCCCTCCGCCGCCCCTGCGGTGTCGCCGCATCCCATCCCGCGAAGATCCCGGGCCGACGGTCATAACGTCGGGTTCCTCCGACCCTTTCCGAGACCCCCCAGTTCGTGTCTCCCCTTCGCCAGACGCATGAACGTGTCCAGGGGCCTGGCGGCCCACCCCCGGACGGCCACGGTTGCTCGATGACGACGCAGCGGGGCCCGCTTTACAACCCGCGGCTGCGCCGGTACTGGGGTATCCCTCCCCTGCACCGGAAACGTTTTTCTGTTTCCTTTTACTGTCCATTGCGCTTTAAGAAAATCGCCGAGGTCGTCAACAAGGGTTCCCATCCTGGTGCCACTCACTCTTTCGCACCCTGCCCCGGTCGAGGCCGGTGCAGGGTGACGGGGAGCCCCACGAGAAGGTGAGGTGAGTGGTCTTGGCAGGTACGGGCCCACCAACTTCTCCGAGGTTCTCCGCACCGTATCGGCAGACTGGTGGGAGGCCAAACGCCGACCAGTCACCATCCGGCTGTAGGAGAACATCAGATTCATCGGGGTTTCTCAGGGCGTGGTCCTGCGCCCTGGGAACCCGTAGCCGCCTCGTGCTCCCCATGTCCAGCTAGCCTGAGGGCCCGTTATAAATCTTAAGATTTAGTTGACTAAAGTTCTTCAAACAGACAGACAGTCTTTGTCCCAACTACGGGAAGATACGGGAGACCTATTTTCAACGAACGGCGTCTCCCACTAGCAACTTTCCATCGAGGGCGGCTAGCATCTTTTTCTAACCACCGATATGGAGATTGCCCAATTAGCAGCAACGCCAATTTCCCTTACTTTCTGAACGAAGGCTACCCTCGACGAATCCGATGATCTCGTGTCCTTAGACACACCCCATGATAGTTTTCCTCTGTGGCATCATCGGGACGGAAAGTTATTCTTTCTTGTGGTCCCATCGACGAATAAAGTAACTCCTTACGATCAGTGAATATTACGCGTCCGACTTGGATTTTGTGAGCACGTTCATCTATCATCCCGTCGACCGCGGATTCGTTATCGAACCTGGATTCATTGTCACCATCTGCTCTTTCATATTATCGTCGCTATTACTCATATCCTCTTGTAGTGTCCACATTCGTACCGATACGTATTAGCGATATTCGCGACGGTAAAGTAAGTAAAGGTTCATTAAACGCCCAAAGTTCCAATCACGCTCTGACATATATTTATTTCCGTTTTGTGTTTTCGGCAATGGACCGACGATATCCATACTAATTTTGTTAAAAGCTTTACCCGGTGTATCTGTGAGAACCATTGGTTGTTTTGTTTTTATCCTGGTCTGCTTCTTCAATTGGCATTCCTTATATGTTCTCACGTATTCTTGAATCTCTTTCTTCCTGTTTTCCCAATGGTAGTATCGTCGTATTCTTTGGTAGGTTTTTGTTATCCCTTTGTGTCCCGCTACAGATGATTCGTGTTTCTCTCGTATGATATTTTCTCGCGCTCCCACTGGTGAAGTGATTACTTCCCTGGTGCAGATGATGATGTGTATGGTGTTTACCAAGAATACACTTTTTAATTGTTTAATTGCATGCCGCCATGGTAGCTCCTCTAGGTCTCCTTTACTAATACTGAAAGATGTCAATTGTTTCTCGTTTACCACATCTAGCAAAGATTTTAATGCGTTTAGCAGGTTCTCTGTTGTTATTGGGACGTTCCGATTTCCTTTCACAGGTAGAGCTATTATATGTTTTCCTGAGTCCCGTTGCAGTCTTGCTCTTTCCAGCATCAGGTCTTCGTAATGCGGTAGTTTCCCTGCTTCCTTCATTTCTAGGGCCCCCTGTCCACCGGATTTCCTTTTGTATCGATAAAAATCACCTTGTGGTCGTTTGTTTTTATTCATGAGTCTCTTGTTTCTGAGATTCTCAATTCCGCAAGTGTTGTAGGTTTGGCCCTTTCTCCTTGTTTTTCTGGATTATGGAGCAGGGGCAAGCCGCGTGGTTTGGCTTCGGGTATGGGAGGATTCTTGGTTGATATGTATAGTTGGAATCTTTTTCGGAGGGGATAACGAATTGGTGAATATTCTTCCCGTTTCCTGATTGGTAGACATACCTGCGGGGAATTTCCAGGCAATGCGTCCGCATTCGCAGTCGTTCTGCCTTCCTTGTATTCGATATCGAACTCGAAATCTGACAATTTCAACTTCCATTTCCAAATTCTCGACGTGGGATATTTAATAGAATTCATCCCTACCAACGGTTTGTGATCCGTTACTATGGTAAATTTTCTACCGTACAGATATGGTCTAAAATGCATCGCGCGGTGAACGATTGCTAGACATTCTTCCTTTTCTATGGTGGAATAATTTTGTTCTGCGGGGTTTAGCAGTCTAGAGGCATACGCGATTGGCAAATCCTTTCCAATCGGTCCCTGACTTAATACTCCACCTATTGCGTATCCTGATGCGTCTGTCGTGAGGTTTGGAAAAATCTGGATATTGTAAAATAGGTTTTGTCGTTAATGTTGTTTTTAAATGGTTGAATGCAATTTCTTGATTTTCGACCATTTAAATGTGCTGTCCTTTTTCAATAGTTGTGTTAATGGTTTTGTAATTTTGGAGAAATTAGATATAAATCTTCTGTAATATCCAGCTAATCCCAGAAATTGTTTAATATTCTTCGGTTTCTTTAGCCGTGGAAAATTTATAACTGCCTCGACTTTCTTCGGGTCTGGTTTAACTCCATTTTCGCTGATCACATGTCCCAAATATTCTACTTCATGTCGTAAGAATTCACACTTGTCTGGTTGCAATTACAATTTAGCTTTCCGTAATCTGTTCATAAGTTGGTTGAATTTAATTTCATGTTCATGGAGGGATGTGGAATAGATTACTATATCGTACAAGTAAACAAACAGTTCTATTCCTTGCAATCCTGACAATATCGAATTCATTAACCGTTGGAACGTTGCTGGTGCGTTTTTCAGTCCAAAAGGCATTCGTTAGAACTGAAAATGACCATACGGCGTCGAGAATGCAGTTTTGTGGGCATCCTTAGATGCCATGCGGATCTGATGGAATCCAGATGCTAAGTCGAACGTGGAGAAATACTTTGCACTTCCCAACTGGTCCAATATTTCGGTAATGTTAGGCAGTGGATAAGCATTGCCTATCGTTTTGTCGTTTAACTTCCTATAGTCGATAACCAATCTCCATCGTTTATTACCTTGGGAATCCGGTTTCTTCGGTACGATCCATAACGGAGAGTTGTACGGAGACGTCGATGGTTCCACAACGTCCGTTTCTAGTAATTCTTGGATTTGACGATTTATTTCTTCTCGATGTACGGGCGGGTACCGGTACTGTTTAACATTAATCGGTATCTCGTTTGTAGTAATAATTTCATGCTGTAAAATATCTGTTCCTTCCAACGTTTCGCCTGGAAGATGAAATCTGTCTTGATTCGACGTTCCTTCTTTCTTCTTCGTTCCTTCTTTCTTCTTCGTTTAAATGTTCCAGTCGCAACAATTTCACTATTTTGTCGAACCTAGTTTCCTTAGATACTGAAATAACGTTGCACGTGGTATGAGAAAGCGAAGTGGGTAAACTCTCTAATTACCATTGTAGGTACGGTGAATTCGTAATCCCTTGATGTGGTATTGATTACTCTTATATAACCCCGCCTCTTATGGTTTTTTACAACCGCGTTTCCGAAATAGACTCCCTTAATCGGTTCGATTTTTGGGATAAATCGCTCTTTTATCTCTGGATTTGAAATGTTAATTGAGCATGGTACCGAACTTCGTTTAGGTACGATTATTTTTTCTCTTGTATCAAACGGGACATAGATATTTCCCCATTTAATGTGTTTTTGCTCGTAATGCTCGGATCCTAAGATTCTGTCTTGAACAATTAGTAGTGCATCATCAACTACGTGAAAAGTAACTGGATGGCCCGCAACCTGTATTATTGTCTGCCCTAGGGTGACCAGGCTCGTTACCGTAATTCCTCGAACTTCAATTGATTCTTGTTCGTTGATGATTGCTGAATCGGGTAAAGCAGATTTTTTTGATAATATTGATTTCCGATCCGGAGTCTAATAGTAAACTTGTTTTGGTTTTTAGATCTGGGGAGACTATTCGTGCAGTTGGAGTGCTCGAGGTTTCATTTATTTTTATTGAAACAATTCGGAGAGATCTCCTTCCGAATCTGAATCTGATTCCTGCGCGCTTCTGGTTATTTTCCTGTGGACTTCCTTTTCTTTTGTTGTTTGATTCTCTGAGTATTCTATACGTTCCCGTGCACAACTGCACGAAGGTTGTGGCGTCGATCTTCTTGTTGCTGCTTGTACTCTCGAGCGATTCACAGCGTTGCTCCTTCGGGATTCGCCCCTTGCTCTCGAAGGAGTTAGCTGATTTCCCGACAGCCCCGAGGTGTAAGGTACGATTATCCCAGCGTCCGCTTTGGCCTGAAGTCGGTAACAGTCTCGTACCAAATGCCCAGGCTTTTTGCAATAGTTGCAGATTATGGAATTTTGTCCCGGGCCGTTTGGACGATTTCGCGACGGTGGTGCAAATCACCGGTCTTGGCGGTAATTATTAAGGGGACGAGCATTGTTTCGGTCGTAATTGTTTGAAGGTGCCGGACGCTGGTATCGTGTTGCTACTTGTTTTATTTCTCGTGTCGCTCTCACGGCTTGGCGGTATGCGTCGTCCAATGATTGGTGTCCTGCTACTCTCACTCGCAGGTATACCTGGTTTTGGGTGTCCTTTGACGAAAGCCTCCCTCGTGTCCCAATCTATCGTGTCTTGGACGTCTTGGTCTCCAGGTCGCTGAAACACTGTTCCTAATTCTCCCCTATATTCATTAACAGTTTTCCCTGGGCCGAACATGTCTTTCAACTTGTTCCCAAAATCGTTTACATCTACTATTTCAGTGTCTTCTACAGGGAGAACCGCGTTGGTTCCTGGTGTCTAGGAACCACATTTCGCGCACGCTCGCATGCTCTCAAAAATTGAAATAGAGACGGTTGGTGGCCGTCGAACACTGGTACCGATTCGATCGCGTCTTTCAACTTGATCGGTTGGGAACTGCCCTCGATCGCCCTGGTCTCTCGGGATGTTATCGGTGATAATGTAGGCGTTTCGCTCTCATCCTTTACTTTACTTATACGCGTGTCTTCCTCTAGATTGGCTATCCTTATGCTCATATCGGTTAACACGCGAAAATTTTCGTCCCACACTTTCACTTTTTCTAGTAATGTTAGGAACGTGTTCTCATTCAATGAGTCTCGTGTGGTCGACATGTTTTCTGGTTATACTTTATTAGTACTCTAAAGACTTTAATCCTCCGTGGTGCGCATCCCACCGCTGTCACCAAAATTGTCACTGTCCAACATCCGCGAGTGCTTTTTTCGACGATTTCTAGCTGGCGTGGTACCCACCAGACGAACTCTCTAGCCCACAATTATTTCGCGTTGAGAGCGGCAGATTCGATCGAATCCGCACGGATTATCCGGCAGTCGAAACAGAGGCGGTCTCTGACTCTGACGCTATAGGTATCCTTTCCATCTGTTGCCCCTTCCCCTCCGCAGGGAGGACTTGCTTATGTAAGTCTATGGGGGCTGGCAAACCCACGTTCCCGTAGCCAGGGAGGACCGTCGGGACAAGCGTCTCGCTTACGTGAGTCCTCTATTTTCACCGCAGGGAAGGTCGCCGGGAGTGTAAGGCGTTTAAGTACGGTTACACTCTCTCTACGTGGCCTTGGGTAGTAGCGCACCCACGATCCTGATGCCAAGGATGGGACCGTGGGGATAAGTTCCCGGATACTTTATACCTTGAGGCCCCCGCTTACGTGAGTCCCATCTGGAACTGCCGAGCATAGTTAGCAGGTCGTCGGCCGGCATTTATGTGGCCGTACATCCACACGATGGTCCCACTAATGGCTTAGGATGGTACCACAGGGGTCGAGTGTAAGCCTGGAGGGAGTAGCGACCCCTCTGCTCGGCCAATTATGGGTTTGGACTCGTGGTGGCAGTGGTTGATGGCCAAGATGCTGGCAAGAGGGCCGATTTAAGGGGAATGGCTCTCCCCGAATGGCCTTCGGCGGGTGAGCAGCGTCCCACCTGCGCCGGAACCGTCCTGGTGAGACGGAAGTGCTTAGAATGTGCCCCGTTCGACCTAAGACGAGCCACAGCCCCTGCAGGCTTAGCTAATCGAGATAGCAAGGCACTGGGTGCCTTGCGCGATGGTTGGGCGTAATCCCAACCCCTATGGCCTTAGGGGTGCCTGGGTTCTGTGTGGCGATAAATAGATGCCGAGGAAAGCACCCGTCAACGAAGTCTGACGATACTTGTTGCCTTTTACCTCGCTACCTTCGCTTGAATTCGTTTCGATAGCGGCGGACAACCGAGTCGAGGAGCGACTCTTCTTTCTTCTTTTGATCCGGTGTCCAGAATGCAGCCGGTTCGCAGCTTTAAACCATCGTGTTTTGGGTGTTCACCAAACCACCGAAGATGAACGTACTTACTAAGAACTCGCCAAATACCAAGGCAATCGTTCGACATCTCCTCCAGTTTCTACCGACCGTTATCCAAACTTGTTACCCGACCTCGTACGCTCACGCCTTCGTGTGCGTTCCGTTCTGTCTGATTTAAATTTTCGACACGGATCGCTGCACCCTTTCACGGTCTCGGATTTTTTACGGTTATTTCCTTAGCTCTTTTCTCTTTCTTATTTCTCCCCTTTCGCTTTCTCTCGTTCTTTCTTAATTTTTCTGTTTTCGATGACTTATAGACGCGTTCTATATTTATAACACACGCGTATTTTTTACCAAATGACAGACGCGTATGACGGAATGTGGTACGATTACAACCTTAAAATTCAGATTAAGAGTTTGAACTGAAACTATTTAAGAGATCAAATAGCAATACAAATAGTGTTGGATTTGAACAGATTTTTAAACGACTCAATAACTTCATTTTTAATTCTTTTGCTCAATTTACCGAAAATTTCGCCTTTTCTTCGTAATAGAGATAGGATGGAATCGAGACACGTAGTTTGTAAATTTTCGCGCGGAATAATTTCAATCGTCGAGCTTTCTAGGAAGTTCTTTAAACGGTGAGTTTCGCCTTAAATTCTAGAGAAAATTGCTCACTGGAATTCCGGGATGCTGCGTCACTCCGTGTATGTAAAGCTGCAACAATTTCAATGCTGTTAGGGAAATGATACATTTACACTGTACATGGGAGTATGTGTGTAAGCGTCAAAGGACGTCCAGGTCTTAGTTGAGAAAAAAGACTGTTGTTAGTCGTTAGAAGCTTCTAGGATAGTCGGTTGGCAACAAGCGTGCGTGCAAGACGGTCTTCAGAGTGTAATATAGATGTAAGCTGCTGTGTGTAGAATAAAGTCAATTATTTGTATTTGCGAATCCTCTCATTTCCTTAACATGGTAGCAGAGCGTGGTTATTAGTTTTGCAAGGTATTTAGAGTGGCTTTTTGGTCTTGCGAGTTATTTTGGGTGAGTTTCAGTAAGGGAAGAAACGTTCAGAGGATAAAAAGAGGAAGAATATACTTCGAGCACGTAGGGACGCTTGAGTAAGGAATCAAATCAATTAAAATGGAGAGATCGGAAATCATGATACCTGTATTCGATGGCGAAGATTATGGAATGTGGAAGCAAAGAATCACGATGTTTCTCAAGTATAAAGAATGCGACACGGTTATAACTCGAGTGAAGACCAGAGCAGACAATGCAGACTAGGACAAGAAAGATCTGAAGGCAATAAATATGATTTATAGTGCAATATCGAACAGACAATTGGAGTATGTTAGGGAAGAAAAAACGGCGTATGATATAATAAAAAGGTTTGATGAAATGTACTTGAAAGAGTCGACGGCTCTGCAGATCGTCGTATGCAGAAGGAGATTGGAAAACATAAGACTGGAGAACTATAGTGATTCAGCATCATTCTTTAACGATTTCGAAAAGATAATTAATGAATTAAAAAGTGCGGGCGCACAAGTAAGTGAGAGGAAAAAGCTGAATTACATGCTGAATACGTTACCCGAAGAGTACAGCTACATAGCGGATATAATAGACGCAGTAAAAGAAGAGAATCAAACGGTAGCGTACGTGAGGAATAAGATTGAAATGGCAGAAAAGAAGGAAAAGGTAAATCGAAGAGAAGTGAAATATAATGCCTTTGCTGCGAAAAAGGACGGATGCTTCAAATGTGGAAGAGTGGGACATTTTGCAAGAGAGTGTCAAAATGGCGTCCAAGCGGGAAGCAGTAGCAGTTATTGGCGTGGGTCAACACGTGGTCGAAGCAGAGGAAAAGGAAACAAAGGCAATACGAACAGGGGACGTAGAGACTTCCATCGTCAAACAGCAACCAGCGAGAGCGAGGATAGCAATTCAGGAGCAGGTACATGGATAGCAACGGCGCACGCAGCACACAACAGCGAGATAAGTAAGAACGAAATAGTGTGGATATTAGATAGCGGTTGTACCGATCACATAATTAATAACCTAAATTACTTTGTGAAATGTAGTGACCTTAAGGAACCGGTAAATATATATGTCGGAGAGAGATTCGAACTTTGGGCGTTTAATGAACCCTTACTTACTTTACCGTCGCGAATGTCGCTAATACGTATCGGTACAAATGTGGACACTACAAGAGGATATGAGTAATAGCGACGATAATGTGATAGAGCTGATGGTGACAATGAATCCAGGTTCGATAACGAATCAGCGGTCAACAGGATGATAGATGAACGTTCCAAGTCCGAGTAATTACCGATCGTAAAGACGTTACTCTTTGGTCAACGAAATCGCGAGAGAGAATGACTTTCCCGTCCCGACGATGCCACAGAGGACTATAACGGGGTGTGTCTAAGGACACGAGATCATCGGATTCGTCGGGGATAGCCTTCGTTCGGAAAGTAAGGGAAATTGACGTTGCTGCTAATTGGTCAATCTTCATATCGATGGTTAGAAAAAGATGCTAGCCGCCCTCGAGGGAAAGTTGGTAGTGGGAGACGTCATTCGTTGAAAAGGTAGATCTCCACTATCTTCCCATAGTTGGGACAAAGACTGTTTGTCGGTTTGAAGGACTTTAGGTAACTAGATCTTAGTGTTTATAACGGCCCTCGGGCTAGCTGATCACGTACTGTGGAGACGCATCGACATCTGGCAATCATCTTACTCGAAGAATAGGGTCTGCGTGTGGCGAGCCACGGGGCAGAGACCGTAGGAATGTTTACTGTTGCGTGCCGCTACAAATATTTCTTTTAAGGAGAGCTATAGAATTACTCTATACCTTTGTTAGACTAAGCGTTCATCCCTTGACCGCGAATACGTTGGCGACTGACTGTCGCCTCGAGCCCAAGCTCACTGTCACAAATCTCTGACAATTACAATCGGGTTGAATAACTACAATTGTTTAATTACTGCTATAGTAGACTTTAGATTACAATGTTGCGGGATTATCCAAAGGCTCCGGTGTTCTTCCATCTCCGACATATTTAATCTTCTTATTTTACGTCGCTTTTTATTTTTATTACATTTTTGGTTTCTATATACATAACATGTAGAAAACCTGTAGAAATCTTGTCGTATTGACAACCTACATAACTTTTGTAATAATTTCCGGTAACAATTTCGAACTAATGTCCATAACAATATTCCGAGCTATGAAAAATAGGCGACCGCTAGTTGTTTGTGGTAGTTGGGGGGAAAAAAAAGATGGCGACATGCAGAGAGGACGCGTTTACGTCACTCCGTACTCTGCAGACCAATTTATAGTGAAAATAAGGAAAAGCGACAAAAAATGTGGACTAGAGTGTTTTGCCAGTGTGTGTGCAAAGTGCGCAAGAAAATTGGCGAGGAAAGGACTGGGTGGGACAGGAAAGCAAGAAAAAAAATTTCAGCCCTGTCGATGAAGCAGTAAGGAAGACAGGATAAGCCGCGCGCCGGTAGCGCCATCCCACGGGTACGCCTCGAGACATGTGTGGGCAGACGCAGACATTTTGGGACGCGCGACAGCAGAGCCGCAGCACGGGCTACTTCGGAAACTGCCCGAGAGCACGTGCGCGCAAGGTCCCTCTACGTTGAAGACCACCAGACGGGCCCCCGCTTCCGACGAGGAGAATACTACTAGTAGAAAGTAGGATATGGAGGAAAGAATGTAGCCTGTATCAAAGGTAATCAGGGAATCCATGAGGATCGCCAATAGGATGGATAAACCAGAGGGTTCAGGCATGGATCTGGTCATGGCTCCAAGCGCCGAATCAGACGCAAGAAACACCACGGCAGAAAACTCGCAGGGAAGTGCGAGTTCGAACGTCGAAGAGTTGATAGCTTATGGGGCCCCATCCTCATCAGAGACGTCCAGGGGATGAGAAAGAAAGCTGCCACCCACAGCTCCAGACATACCTATGGAACTGACCTTGGAGAGGAGAACATCTCTAGCGGCACGCAAGCAGGACAATTCGAATCCTGTTGCTGTTTTGTTTCGGAGCATTAAGACCGTTAGGTCATAGGCATGGTAAGGAGTAATGAACTCCGAGCAAAACAATGCCACCGCTAGTTTCAACCGTCAAACGCAGTCGAGTTCAAATTTTCCGGCTGCCCCCTGAGCAGTATAAATAAACAGACGCAATCACGATCGGGAGAGTGCATCGATTCGTGTTAAGGTATTTAGACGTATTGAGAGTATCTATAAAGTTCCTCGGAGATAACGCATATTTATTCTAGGACTGAGATTGTACCAGGACTTGTAATTTGTGCTGACAAACAAAACATAATATACGAATTATATAAGAAAGCAATAATTCGTTTGTATCATTGCATATATCGGAAGAGACCTATCCTCCACAGAATCTTATTATATTTTTTATTAATTACTGCTGAGGTATTTTGAAAGCAAACTAATAGAGTACAAGTCTGCCCAACATTTCATTCTTTTATTTCTCACTAAATTTTGCAAGTAAGTAAGTGTCCCTTCAAGGAAAAATTTTTAAATAATAATGAAATTGACAGAATTCTGCTATTACTGTAAAAAATTAATTACACCGTCATAGAAGTTACAAAATTTATTAGTAGAAATGGAAAGACAGCAACGTAATTGCTTGAAGTGCTACAAAATATAAAACAAGAAAGAGCAGAGAGCAGTCACATTGACAAAAATGTCGCATTGACATTTGCTAAAATGGTACGTCTTGCGATAAGCCGTACAGTATATTTTGCAGCGATATAAGCATTTCAACATAAGAAACGTATAAAGTTCATAAAGATACATATACAGTATACAATGTAGAAAACATTAAAGAAATGTTGTATTTAGCGATGAAAAAGAATTCGACTCCAATGCAATCCGTCTAGATGAACGGAATTGTAGAATATCCAGGAAATTCCTAGCCAACAATGTATTATCCACTATATTGTAATTTGTCGTATATCGACATGTGTTGGAGATATCGATAATAAATCTAAAGATATAGATATTGGCCATCATATCATACACAGCAACATTTTGAACTTGTGATATCTATTCATGTGATAGGGAATTTCAATAATTTGGCAGACTCGTAAATAATTATTTGCCAACAATAAAAAAAAAATTTGCGTTTTGAAGTTTGACACAGTAACGAGAAAAAGATGAAGAACGTGATTCTTTTCCAACTTTTTCTTCTTCTCTTCTAATTTCGACAAACGTTTAAATCAACGTTCTGCACGTTTCCTGCTGCTATAGCCACCACCTTTACGAAGGAAAAAGAAAGAGAAGATAAGGAACGTAGAAACACTGTCTATTATTTGGATACAGGAATACGAAGAATCTCTATTTTGAGTTTCCAAGAGAGTAGAAAAGGAGAAAGAAATAAAACACAATGAGTGATTATAGTAACAAATGGATTTACGCGATACAATATATCACAAGAATTGAAAACGTTGCTAAAATATTACCATCGTGTACAACACGTATCCTATTCTTTCATCTAACTCTGAATTCTCTTTCGTCAATCGTATAAATTTAAATGCATTAAAATCAAGATTTCCATCTGGGACAGTTTATCAAATCTAAAATAATTCGAAGCTTTTTTATCACGATTCGATCAAAACGATTTGCCAGCTCTTTCGACATTGTATATGTACTATATATTTCCTATTTCTTCCTATCTTTCTCGAAGATATCGTTTCTCTTATAACAGTGCCATTGGACAGATTATGAGTTTCACAATTTAACGTAAAATAATTAGAATCAAGTTTAAACCACAACCATCGTCGTTTATTGTTTATTCGTACCTTTAATTCATATAGTTAAAACTAAAAAGGGCCAACTTTTTTGCTGAAAAATTTGCACATTCATGATTTTGATACGAGGACGATACAATTTTCAAGTTCACTGGCTCAATTAACCCTGCTGCGTTCTTTCGATCATTTTTTATTCAGTGGAATTTTTTGACGTTAAAAAATATTTCAAATTCAGGTAAAATATGAGAAGACTGTTATTGGTATGCATGACTACTCATCTCAATTCGATTACCAGATGTCGATGTATCTTCACAGTACATGTTCGGCTAGCCTGAGGAGCCGCTATAAATCTTAGAATTTAGTTAACTAAAGTCCTTCAAACAGACAAACAGACAACAAATCTATAGCAATAATCACTTGCTATGGATACATTCTTCGACGCAGCCAGGCAACGTTTTTGTGAATCGCGTAGTAAACTACCGCCGAGATTCCTGAGAATGACCGGACGTTTGAGGAACGCTTTAGAAATTCTCAAAGGCACTCGTATAGAGATGACTGAAATCGTTGATTCGCTTTCCTCGGTGTAATTGTAAACCAAGTACGGTCGATTGTTTGACGGACGGAATAATTCGTAGACCGAACAGGCACGAAAAGATAATTCATACGAAGGTGCAACCTGCACGCCGAGTACTTGCATTTATGTTACGCCGCGTTTCGTGATTTTGCTTTCACTGCGATCCGTTCGATCTTAGTCATCGTTGCGAGCCGAGCTGTTAGCGCGGTTCCTCGACCACCAGACGTTCCTCGCTACTCACTGATTTCCTCGTGCCCCTATTTTGTGCGTCCAACTCGAATCATTTTTATTTCTTCTTGGATCCGTCTTCGAGACTGTTACTCGGTTTTTTTGTCGTTTCCTTTTGATCGACCGTGTAACTTGCCGATACGTATGATTTTTATCAACATACCATGCTTTTAGAATATTAAGCAATCGATGGTCCTACAGGACGAGTTTCAGGCGTTTCAAGAGCTTAGCATGCAAAAAAAAATGCATGAAAAAGTTATTCTTACAAGTACGAAATTTAAATGGCATTCCTGACATCTATAGTTGTCTCGAGAAAACCTGAAAGATCAATCTTGTAAATATACGGTGTATTTTCGACCAATCGCGGGGAGACGCAATCGCGAGGAGAGACGTCAACAGGAGTCGTAAATTCCCGTTACGATTATGACAATCGACACCACGAGTTGATCGATTCCCTGATTTCCGTTGAGATAATAGGGGTGATTGAGTTTGTATAACACTGTGGTTCACAGAATTATAAGTTATATATTTTCAACGCTTAAGTTACACTGTTGAGTAGGTATAAATCTCAGATAACAACTTGTCGCACAAAGGTAAGATAGATATGCACACTAGAGCAAGGCTCTTATAATTGAATTTAGTATATTAGGCGTTAGATTTTGTACTTTGTTGTAAGTTGACCCTTCCGGCGGTGTAGAAGTAGTAGTTGACTTTTCCAGCGGTGTGGAAGAAGTCGTTGACTTGACTCTCCTGAAGTCGTAGGAGAAGTAAGGTACAGTGATGATGCTGTGTCACAGGAAAGCTAGCGATGGGTGTGTCTAGCGCACCGGACCATCGGATTTGTTCATGACATTTTTGGTCAGGAAAGTGAGGGCAATATACATTACTTCTGATTGGATAAACGAAGGTTGGTGAACTTGGAAGGGTCTTAGCCGCCCTCGATAGAAAGTTGCTAGTAGGACGAAAGTTGCATCGTACGTGAGAGGAACTAACCTTCCCTTGTCAAGCCGTAGTAAATAGACAATAGTCTTAAAAAAGTGATTTAAAACAGATGATTGTTGGGTCTGAAGAACCTTAGCTGGCAAATTATTAGGATTTATGACGGGTCCTTAAGAATATTGAGGACACGCCGTAAGGATGAGTGGACATCTGGTGTCCGGCTGGCCCGCGGTGTATGACCTGGTCTAGGTAGAGGGTCGCCCGACGTAACATACGGATTAATTTAGAAGAAATATTTTTAAAAAATTCGAACGGCTAATATAGGCGAAGAAGTCTAGTAGAGTGAATAAAAATGACGTTTTCGTCATCGAGACGAAGTTATTTTTGAGTTTATAATTACCGTTCGATGCCTAGACGGAATGGCCTAGTATCGTATAGTTAACAAATATCATTGACATCTTTTAGAAAAGAAACTGTGATCGTGTTTAATGCTCCGTAAGAGAACGGGGTTCGTGAGACACTTTTTCACAAGATGCGTGTTATTGCAGCGCGAAGAATCAATGAAGTGAAGTCAATGCTGCAATCGCCGTTAACCCGGAAACCATCGGCCTCGGTAAACAGAGGACGGGCGCAACAACAGAGTGTCTCCGCAAGCAGCGGTGACGAAGGATAACACTTCGGGCAGACACTCTCCGAAGTCGTGGAACAATACGATAGATCAGATCGAGACTGTTACGTCGAGCGACACTCTACCTAGACTGGGCACACACCGCGGGCCAGACGGGAACCAGATGTCCGCTCATCCTTACTGCTTACACTCAAGAGCCTTAAGGACTTACCATAAATCTCAGGAATTTTCTAGCTATGGTCCCTCAGACCGAACAAAGATCTTTTTACTAAATCATTTTTCTAAAGATTATTGTCTGCTACGGCTTGGAACGGGAAAGTTAGTTTTTCTCGCATACGATGCTTCCTTATAGCAACTTTCTGTAGAGGGTGGCTAAGACCCTTCCTAATCCACCAACCTTCGTTTATCCAATCAGAAGCAATGTATACTGCCCTCACTTTCCTAACCAAAAGTGTCATGAACAAATCCGATGGTCCCGTGCGCTAGACACACCCATCGCTAGCTTTCCTCCGACACAACATCGGCACTATAACTTATTCTTCGTCGTTAGAATTGTCAACATGTCATTACCGGGTTACTCTCCTTAAATGCATACTCAACACTATACCTCAGTGTTGGAAATATAAAGTTTATAACCCTGTTAATCACAGCGTTATACTAACTCAACCACCCCTATTATCTTAACGGAAAACAGGGGATCGATCTATTCGCTCCGTCGATTATTATAATCGTAACGAGAATTTACGACTCCCATTGACGTGTTTCTTCGCGATTGCGTCTCCCTGCGATTGGTTGAAAATACATGGTCCTTCGAGCCGGATTACGTGCCAATGAAAGGTGCACTTACCAGTGACCATACAGTGCCACGTGTTCAAATCAAACCAGCAACGGAAGCGTTATCACTCCATCGAAGTCAGTGACATCAGGAACGTCATCTTCGAAGAGGCATAACCCATCGGTCGAGACACGCTCCCAGGCAGCATTCCGCCGTGGCTGGACATTCAACAAATAAAGGTTAGAACAACTACAATCTAACTACACTACTAATCATGCCGACTCCAGCAAAAGTCAACAGCGTACGCAAAAAACGTGATAGATTGTTCGAAGGCATACTAAGGAACACAAGGGAAGGCATCGACAAATACGAGCAGTCCAACATGCAAGAGGTTGAATATCTAAAATCAAACCATGCCCAACTTGTGGTGGGTTTTAATCAATGTAAACAGTTCCAACAAGAGTTAGATGACCTTGTGGCGGAGGCGCGAAAAGAGAGTTTTGCGTTTCGTCCCGGGACTACCGGTGGACTCGTCAGTAAGGCTATGCCCGGTAGTCCCTGCCTTAGACGTAGAGGGAGTCTCGCTAGGTGCGGTATTTATATGAAGTGTCCGCATATTCGACCGCTAGCGAGATAGACAGACTCGTCGTCGTAGCCCTCTGGTGTTGGCGGTTGGTACCCGCGGATCGCCCGGAAGGTGTTGCGCCGCGTTGATGCCTCGACCTGTCGGCGTCCTATTGATACCGATCCGCCACAACCTCAACGAAGATGACTGCAAGCAGAAGGAAGAAGCGGTAATAAATTATGTGTCTCTGGACACTCGAATCAACGTCCATATGAAAGAAAGTCAATCCTCAACCCAGTCGACACCAAAAACACGCGATTCATGCATGAATCCCGAGCTGATACCTATTAAATTACCAGAAGTGCGCTTGCCTCAATTTGACGGTACCATCGAAGAGTGGGAAGATTTTTATGACGTTCTCATCCACGATGGATCACAATGAAAAATTAACATTGGTCCAAAAATTCCAATATCTTCGATCATCCGTAACTGGATGGGCCGCGCGAAGTATTCAATCTTGGGAACTCACAGAAGCAAATTACTGAGTTTTATGATGGGTCCTTAGGACTATTGAAGGTACGCAGTAAGGATTAGCGGACATCTGGTTCCCGTCTGGCCCGCTGTGTGTGGCCTGGTCTAGGTAGAATGTCGCCGGACGTAACAGAGACTTATAGGACTCCGTCGAAATATTCAGACGGATAGTGGACCTCTCCACTTTTAGAGACAGTAGAATATCTTTGGAGAGCGCGTCCGGAAGCGACTCGGTGGAACTGAGAATGCCCGAGGAGGAAGAGAGACACAGAGAATTGAAAACCAGACCAGTCAGTGAAGTGTGTGAAGTTCTCGACAGTTTAGACAAATTGGAGTCCCTCAGAAGCCGCTCCAAAGAAGCTAGTGTCGACTTCGATCAATATCTGGAGGAACTTCATGCTCGCGACGCCTTCAACGTCAACTTGTATGCGAAAGATCTCAGTTATAATAGCATTTACGGAGTCAACAAGAACATGATGGTAGTGGATAAGCTGCAGAAGACCACCAGCCGCAATCTGTCGAGGCAAACGAACTTGGGCTACGATAATCTTGACCAATCTCTAAGGTACAGCGCGGCGAACAAAATGGGATCGGCGAGTAGCTAGCCTTCGATGAGAGTTTGCGACGCTCCTCCTTCTCATCAGCACTCACAATCCTTCACCGCAATCCTTCACCGTAATCCTTCACCGGGGATGCTCATTACGAAAATATTTCGAGCTTTTCTCTACTGAGGAATTCACCGGCTATTCGATCGGACAAATAATCGCCAGACAATTCGCATGGTCTTCAGAGAGGAGCTCAAAATAATCTGCTTACAGCTTCTCATAGCAGAGACTCTACTTACACTCTGGCAGCCCGAGCCGCTTCGAACTCGACTTCTATGGCTTGTCAGAGACTTGCTACACCTCCATGCACTCTCCTGTGGGTTCGATGTTCTTAGGAAACCACGGGAATAGTTTGATCGACAACATGCTACAAACATGCGAATCCCTACTCCGATCTACGGTTTCAAAGTCATTCCAAGTCGGTCAGTCAGAATTCCGCTAGACACTCCATGATATCGAACCACAGGTCGTCGTCCAGTCAGGATTCCAGTCACTATCAACTTCGACGTCTGCGGTTGAGGCAAATCCCGCGCCTCAATCGTATCTGCCAGGTGAGGCACTCTGTAATCTGTATTCGCAAGGCCTTCGCAACAAGTCGAACAGTCAGTCGAACAGCCGAGACACCTTCGAGTTGGTGCTTGGAACGCAGACGTCCCATCGAAGGTCTACGTCTTTGGAGAGCCATTTGGACGACGTCGTGCTTCAGAATCTGGTGGAGCAGAGGAACAGAAACGACTGAGTAACAACGGTTCCGTCCACTCAGGTTGAGGGAAAAGCTTCGCAGAATATGGGTGGCATCGGCAGCGGTTCTACGTCGAACAGCTTCAACGTCGATGACCCCTGGAAGCAGGACTCCTTATGGAAAGAAAGTATCCGGCGAGTGAGTCTAAGAAATGCCAGGTCCCTGGTCAACTTGGACAGTCCACCAAGACCGACCGTATGTAGCTCGGACTTATTGATTTTTCGTCTTTTGAACAGTTAACATCTCTTTACCGGGTTTCTACCCTTAGACCAGTCACCTACTTAATTTATATAAAGTTGTTAGAGTAAAGTGTAATTTATACTTATCAATTCTGTATATACTCAATTGTGACTATTAACCCCTTGGCCTACACGCTATCTGCCGATCGCGCGAGCCATAGTAAGCAAGAAGTTCGGTCGCGCGCCGTGCCTTTCATCTGTTCAGCCGTGTGCCCGAACTGGCGCAAAATGTATACTTCTTATGATATGTATATTTAGGGGCCAGAAAAGAAATTGTGAAATAATAAACAACGTTTGAGGACAAATAGTATTATCAAGACGTCTAGGGCGTAACCATGATCAATTGATTAGTTAACAAAAACAATTTATCATTTCAAAGTGGATAATGAATGAATGAATTTGTAAATTACCACGAGTCACATTCGTGGGTTCCGTTTATGGCACAAATTCTTTACCATGAGTCTGACTCGTGGTTTTCGCTTATGGCACAAGTCCCTTGCCACGAGTCTCGCTCGAAAGAAAGTTAATAGTTGTGTTTTGGCTCAAACTTGTTTTTTTTATATAATCTGAGTTGTGATTTTACGTGACACAATGGCGTGTTCGGGAAATGACTGACTGGCCGTGTTCCAAAACCTCGTCCGGCTCTCATGCGGATTCGACCGGCCGAAATTCTTCTCGCTCTGCTATCTCGTCGATCGGTCGAAATGCTCAATGGATTTGTTGATTATCAAATGTACCTGCGTTTTACGGCAAACTGTATAGCGTTCATTGTCTCGCCAAATTTTCCCATTCCTTTGGAACCTGAACCAAGTGCCGCGCTGGACGAATACGTTTCTATTTCGCGACGTTCGATCACGCGAAGGGATGAAATATTTGTATTTGTTTTTGTATACCACGGTGTTCGATAATTGATTCCAGTGAAATTTGTATATGAAAATAGTTCGAAAGAAAGAGGTATGGCGGCTGTAGTTAAACGATCTCTACAAATTAGATATATTTCCAGACCGGCAAACATGTAAACGAACGAAACCGATCCTACTCGTTCAGTACAACGATCGATTCAAATTTCAAGAGAATATCACTTTTGTATTATTTACGATTAGTCGCTAAACAAGATCGCGTTCCAACTTGTATCCGACTGGTGTTCACGCCGTTCTCGAAAACAAATTGCACGTTGTATTGCTTGTTCGGTCGATGTAAAGAAAAGATCACGTTGATTTGATTTTCAGATACAAACTTGGCCGATGATCGTGCGTCGAATAACGTTTAAAGTAGTGCGAGTTGGAACACGGTTTGACACGGACAGATGAGTGTGCGTAAACTAGTATGTGCATGAGTGCCTCTTGCTAGCAGTTACTGTACGTCAAAACAGGAATTGCAATCCTGAGATTACTAGAATCGTTCGATCGCTTTCTTTCTCGCCGGGGTTAGAAGTAGTAATTCGTCATAGAGGATAATTGCGAACGAACGAAATGGATTTTACCTTTGTTTCTAATGCGTTTTAACGCAAGCATCTGCTAATCTGCTGTACGTCTCCTCGAATAGAATGCCCTGCGCACATTAAACCATTGCCTGAACTCGTTGACGCAATAATTAAAGTACCGTTACCTGCGACCGTTAAAGAACTTCGAAGGTACCTCGGTATGATCAACTTCTATCGACGTTTCATACCGGGGGCCGCGCAAATTCTCCAATAATTCAACGACTTGATGAAAGGCACAACAAAGTGTAACGCGTCTATTGAGCGATCCGATCGATCCGAAAAGAGCTTCCGCGAGTCGAAACGCGCCTTAGCTGACGCGTCAATGTTAGCGCATCCGATTCCAGGCGCGTCCGTTAGTCGACGCATCCGATTACGCCATAGGTGCGGTACTTCAACAGCGCGTCAATGATTCTTGTCAGCCCTTAGGTTTCATGACGAAATCGCTATCCCCCTCACAACGAAAGTACAGCGCGTACGATAGAGAGTTACTCGCGATGTACACCGCGCTGAAACGATTCAGACACGCCGTCGAAAGAAGAGATTTCGCGATCTATACGGATCACAAACCCCTGGTATACGTGTTTGATCAAAATCTTGACAAATGTTCGCCAAGGCAATTCCGTCACCTCGACTACGTCGGACAATTTACTACGGATATCTGGCATATAAAATAGATAGACAATAATGTAGCCGATACTCTATCCCAGAGCGAAGCGATCGGGAAATCAGTCGATCATCAAACGCTAGCCGCAGCGCAAGAGAACGATATCGAACTGCGCGAAATCATTAAATCCGGCTCTAGCGCGCTGCAACTGAAAAAGGTACGATTTCCTGATCAAGATGTCGGAATATATTGCGATCAGTCGACTGAAACCCTGCGACCGTACCTATCGGAACTGTTACGACGCGCCGTATTTCGGTCGCTGCATGGACTTTCCCATCGGGGGATGCGCGTCACGCAAAAACTGGTGACGACGCGCTTTGTCTGGTCGTCCGTAAACAAAGATTGTCGAACGTGGACGCGGCAATGCATACCGTGCCAACGCAATAAACCACCAGTTTGAACGTTCAAAACGTTAGCAGGCCGGTTCGAACACATACACTTAGACATTATCGTGATGCAATACTCGCAAGGCTATCGATTATCTAACGTGTATCTGTTAGGGAAATGATACATTTACACTGTACATGGGAGTGTGTGTGTAAGCGTTAGAGGGCATCCAGGTCTTAGTTGAAACAAAAGACTGTCGTTAGAAGCTTCTAGTATAGTCGGTTGGCAACAAGCGTGCGTGCAAGACGGTTATCAGAGTGTAATATAGATGTATAGCTGCTGTGTGTGAAATAAAGTAAATTATTTGTATTTCCGAATCCTCTCATTACCTCAACAGTATCGATCGTTCTTCGCGTTGGCCCGCAGCCGTTCCCATTGCTGATATGGAAGCGCAAACCGTTGCCTCGGCCCTCCTTTCAACTTGGATTTTCCGTTTCGAGGTCCCCTTAAAAATAACGACCGACCAAGGGCGTCAATTCGAATCGCGTTTGTTTGAAAAGTTATGCCGGTTGCTCGGCGTCACGTACCTACGCCCGTCGGCCTATCATCCTGCGTCTAATAGGATGATAGACCGCTTGCATAGACAACTTAAAGCGGCGATAAAGTGCCACGACACGAGCTACTGAGTCGAAATCCTGCCGATAGTACTATTAGGCAGTCAAACCGCGATAAAGGAGGACCTAAACGCAACGGCAGCCGAAATGATTTACGGCACCGGCATACGATTGTCGGCGGAAAGCTTCTTAGCAACCAAGCAGCGGGCCAACTCGGAATACGCGAACCAGCTAAAAGAACGGATGGAGAAGGTCAGGCCATACCCAGTGACGCGTCATGGCGAAAAGAAAATTTTCATTTTTAAAGAACTAGAATCATCGCTGTATGTTTTCTTGCGCCATGACGCGATAGAAGTCCCTTTACAGCCGCGGTACGACGGGCCGTTTAAAGTTGTAAAAAGGGATGAAAAAAATTATATTATTAGAATAAATCATTGCGACGTGTCGGTTTCCATAGCCCGACTAAATCCTGCGTTTATAGTACCAGTGTTACGTTTTGTTTGATTTGTTTTGGTTGTGTTGCCGTTAATTTTTGAATTCAGATTAAATGATAGCGTTGTCTGATGTTTAATGCGATTGGCAATTAAACTCCACGTTTCGGCTAACCTGCGACGCGCAGGAGTACTGACACGAGAGAGGATCAAAGTTGGTGAAAATAAATGTTCGCTTAATCCTATTATATTATTAGACAAATATTTTCCACAACAAATGTTTATTCTAATTCTAATTGGGTATTGACAGAATTGTCGTTGAGATTTCGAATACTCGAAATTACAATCGTTCGCGATACGTTTTCACTCTTATTAATTATAAGATTTTAATTTAATTGATTTTCAATAATTTACAAATTGACAAATACAAACACGTCGATTAACAAAACTGACAAGAACTGGGAACTAATGAAACAAAAACTAAAAGCTAAAGAACTAAAGGACTAAAGAACTTAAGAACTAAGAGCAAAAACTCTAAGAGCTAAAGGAACTAAGAGCTGAAAAACTAAGGAACTAAAGAATTGAAAGGCAAAGGAACGGAGGAATTAAGAGCTAAGGGAATTGAGAACTAATCGCTATGAACAAAGAAATTACTTGCCAAGAATTGGGCAACTGATCGCCAAGAACCAAGGAATTAATCACCAAGAACTGAGGAACTAATCACACAGAACTGAGGAATTAACTACACTGAACTAAGAAATTATCTCTGTATCTTCTATGTCGCTACGCTTATTTATATGTCGGAGATGGAAGGACACCGGAGCCTTCCCTTTGGAACTTCGGGAAAATCCCTCAACACCGTAATCTAGATTCTATCATAGGCGTAATTAAACAATTGTCGTCATTCGATCCGATTGTATTTACTCGAGATTTGTGATAATGAGCTTGGGCTCGAGGCGACAGCCAGACGCCGAACGTAGCCGCGGTCACGGGATGAACGCTTCGTCTAGCAAAGGCATAGAGTAATTCTATATCTCTCCTTAAAAGAAATATTTGTGGCGGCACGTGACAGTAAACATTCCAACAGTTTCTGCTCCGTGGCTCGCCACACGCAGACCCTATTCTTCGAGTAAGATGATTGCCAGATGTCGATGCGTCTCCGCAGTACATGTCCAGCTAGCCTGAGGGCCCGTTATAAATCTTAAGATTTAGTTGACTAAAGTTCTTCAAACAAACAGTCTTTGTCCCAACTACGGGAAGATAGGGGAGACCTATTTTTCAACGAACGGCGTCTCCCACTAGCAACTTTCCTTCGAGGGCGGCGAGCATCTTTTTCTAACCACCGATATGGAGATTGACCAATTAGCAGCAACGCCAATTTCCCTTACTTTCTGAACGAAGGCTACCCTCGACGAATCCGATGATTTCGTGTCCTTAGACACACCCCATTATAGTTTTCCTCTGTGGCATCATCGGGACGGAAATTCATTCTTTCTTGCGACCTCACCGTAGAAAAGAGTAACACCTTACGATCAGTGATTATTACGCGTCCAACTTAGATTTTGTGAGCACGTTCATCTATCGTCCCGTCGACCGCGGATTCGTTATTGAACCCAGGATCATTGTCATTAGTTTCTCGAGTATCTAATTACCACTGTTAATTGTCCACTCCTATGATGATCGTATTTGCACTAGCCAATGTCTTCTGTATTACATAACGACACGTGTATTCCAAACGAAGATTCGTTTCACGCCCCTAACCCTAACTCTAATGTAAACCCGACATATAATTAGGTCTACCGTGAAGGGGTCGTCATGTGGCGGGTTATTCCGTGGGGGTTGTGAGGCTCGAATTTGGTTTCTATACAAATTCTATTTGAATCTCAAATTGAAACGCTCACTCGCGCTATTAGTAGTTTTAGTCTTCGTTACGGCGCGTGCGCAGCGCGGGACGTGACACCGGACGACTTAGAGGAAAAAACCGCCGAATTTCGTAACGTACTGATTCCGGTAGGACAAACGAACTCCCGCGACGGAAGCGATGCAAACAACAACAATCGAATCGCGGAAGAAAGCACCAGGAATAGGTACGTTACGCGGTCTGGGCGAAGAGTCCGTTTTCCGAATTGGTTGCAGGCATGTTTCGGGTAAAAATCGTAAATTGTCAGATCAGGTGTTGAACTTTCGGACGTTCGCGGGATGACGCGATCTCGAAGAAACGTGCCAACGGGAGTCATAAATTCCCGTTAAGATTTGAATAATCGACGCCACGAATCGTTCGATCCCTT
This sequence comes from Bombus pratorum, assembly GCA_930367275.1. Lineage (NCBI taxonomy): Eukaryota > Metazoa > Arthropoda > Insecta > Hymenoptera > Apidae > Bombus > Bombus pratorum. Next base: position 1,235,521 of record OV883992.1, read on the forward strand.
ATTTCTTGTGGAATAATAAGGGTGGTTGAGTTGAATATAACGCTGCTATTACCGGGTTATTATATATTTGAATGCTCCAACAACTTCAGTGTGATACAAGAGTGAATATTTAATATGACAACTATGAACGAGTACGGCCTGAGACTCTTTTCGTGTTGACGATGATGATGTATGTGTTCAACTTGTAGGTTCTTGCTGGACTTCTGACTCTTGATGTTCCTTGCACTGGCCTTTGGCTGGTTCTTGACTTAGACTGACTGAGATTTGACTGAATATAGACTAGAGCGCAAGGAGAAGAAGTAGAGTTGACCCTCCTGATGATATAGACTGGATGTAAGTGACTGTTCTGTAGTTCCGAGAACAAGTCTAGAGGGTTGAAGTGTTTAAGACTGGATATAGACTCGATCTAGACTCGATGTAAACTCGATGTAAAACTCGATGTAAAACTGACTTGTCGCTCCTATGTTATTACGAAAGAAAGCTCGGTGTGGGTGTGCCATTTGCACGAGGAACGCGGGTCCGTTGTTCACACTTTTCAATAGGAAAAGTGAGGGTAATGATCCGCGATGTTGATTGGTTATGATCCACGTTAATGCCTGAAGGTATGAGGAGGAAGCCTCCTACCAACGTGGTTCGTGGGTGACCTTGTTCATGGGAAAAACCAGCCTGTTTTGTTGGACAAATATTCGGTTTTTCCCAATAGGTGACTAACCGCTTTCTCCGTGTTTTTAAGAGCGCTTAATAAATCCAAGGACCTTTCTAATAAACAGCCGTGAACCGAAAATATTTCTAGGATTAAAATCCTTCCGGGCAAACAGATTGATTGAAAAACATATGTTGGCACAATGCAGTTAAATGTTGACGGTTTATGATGGGTCCTTAGATTTATTGAGGGTCGGAATGGCGGTGCGTAGACCGTTGGCTGTAACGCAGCGAGGGATGGAGTGCAGATGTCTCATCTTCACACACGTTAAAAACATTTGTGGCGAACCACGTAGCCGAGATACAAACGAAAACCAACATCGCTGACTGGCGTCATGTGCCCACCGACGACATCCCAGCGAGTCTAATCTCCCGAGGTCAGACTCCCAAGGAATTCCTACGCGCGACCATCTGGAAAAACGGACCCGAGTGGCTTAAGCAGCAAGAGGAAAACTGGCCGATCTGGATCCCAACAACGCTGGGAGAAATTCCGGAACTAAAAAGGACGATCTGTTTAATCACGAACATCATCGACAATACACTCCTCAACAGATATTCTTCCTGGACAAAATTAATAAGAGTCGTCGCTTGGTGTCTTCGATGGAGACATAAACAAATCGAGCTGCCCATCTAACCGCAGACGAATTAACTGCAGCACACAACCAATTAATACGGATAATACTGTGGCGGCTCGGCACCAACAGGACGCCGACAAGTCGAGGCATCAACGCGGACTTAACACCTCCCGGGCGATCCGCGGGTACCATCCGCCAACACCAGAGGGCTACTACGACGACAACGAGCCTGTCTGTCTCGCTAGCGGTCGAATATACGAGCGCACGATACAAATACCGCACCTAGCGAGACTCCCTCTAAGTCTAAGGCAGGGACTACCGGGTATAACATTACTGACGAGTCCACCGGTAGTCTCGGGATGATACGCGCATTCTCCTTTCACATGGCAGGGACTCCACTAAAACCAAAATATAATCCATTCACTTCTCGACTGAAATTCGTACACTCCAGAAGGATCGATTCAGGGAGGTTGGAGGAAAACTGCAGCCACTAAATCCCTTCCTCGACGAAGATGGCGATTTTATCGGCATCTGTTAAAGAAATGAGAGGATTCGGAAATACAAATAATTGACTTTATTTTACACACAACAGCTATACATCTCTATTACACTCTGAAGACCGTCTTGCACGCACGCTTGTTGCCAACCGACTATCCTAGAAGCTTCTAACGACTAACAACAGTCTTTTTTCTCAACTAAGACCTGGACGTCCTTTGACGCTTACACACATACTCCCATGTACAGTGTAAATGTATCATTTCCCTAACACGCCTCCTTACATTTATACTGTACACTTAATTGTATTTACGTACTTGTCGAATTAACAGAATATTTAACATTTATTGCTTTATTTACATTTCTCTTATTTTACACTTATCTATGACCTAAACCTTTCAAATTTTCCCTACACAGTGCTTTCGTAAAAATGTCCGCAGTATTTTCGTCCGTACTTAATTTAATTATATCTATCTTATTTTCCCTAAATCCTATTCCTAATTTCCTAAAATCTTATTTCTCCTTTTTTTCTATCTCTTTCTGTTCCTCGCTTCGTTCTGTTTTTGTTACAGTTTTCGCCCTTGTTCCTCGCAGATACTTCACCTTTCCTGCTTCTATCTTCGTCATTACCATTCTCCAATTTTCTATTCCTTTTACTCTTCTTATAATTTTCTTCATCCTTACCATCTTCACTATTTTCACAACTAATCGCCTCCTCAAATGTACAAGGGATATCTATTTTACAAAAATTTGTGTGAATCTCACTGCTGTTTTCTTTTTCTGATCTTTCTTGTTCCTCTTCGCTTTCTGATGGCTTAAGTGATTTTGGAAGCTTTCTCACAATATATGCTGGTGGCTCGTAATCATCATCTCCATTTGAAAATTGTTCTTCTTCTTCATCTTCGTCAGAATCCAAATCAAGTTTAATTTTATTGTCTGATTGTACTCCATCTGGTCCCATTTTTCCAGCTGCTTTAATATGTGCGACATAAACTGCCCTATCTCTCTCACGTTCCCTATCTCTTTCTCTTTTACTCATACCACTACGTTTGGCACTGTTTACTAAGTTCTCCTTTCCTTTAAATATACTCTTCATTTCATATATTCCGTTGTCTTTGACCGCTACAGCTGTAGGTTTATTATTTTTGTCTATTATTTTCGCAATATTTCCTTTGGAAATAACCATATTATTGTTATCGGTCAACTTGCTTAAACTAATTAAGTTTGCGGACATTTCTTTCACATAAAAAACTTTACTTATATTTATTTTATTTTGCTTCCCAAATGCTTCGAAGTAGCTTATTACGTTCCCAACTTTGGTTGCTTTTATCGATCTATTATCACCCAAATAAATATTTACCGGTTCCTTAAGGTCACTACATTTCTCAAAGTAATTAGGTTATTAATTATGTGATCGGTACAACCGCTATCTAATATCCACACTATTTCGTTCTTACTTATCTCGCTGTTGTGTGCTGCGTGCGCCGTTGCTATCCATGTACCTGCTCCTGAATTGCTATCCTCGCTCTCGCTGGTTGCTGTTTGACGATGGAAGTCTCTACGTCCCCTGTTCGTATTGCCTTTGTTTCCTTTTCCTCTGCTTCGACCACGTGTTGACCCACGCCAATAACTGCTACTGCTTCCCGCTTGGACGCCATTTTGACACTCTCTTGCAAAATGTCCCACTCTTCCACATTTGAAGCATCCGTCCTTTTTCGCAGCAAAGGCATTATATTTCACTTCTCTTCGATTTACCTTTTCCTTCTTTTCTGCCATTTCAATCTTATTCCTCACGTACGCTACCGTTTGATTCTCTTCTTTTACTGCGTCTATTATATCCGCTATGTAGCTGTACTCTTCGGGTAACGTATTCAGCATGTAATTCAGCTTTTTCCTCTCACTTACTTGTGCGCCCGCACTTTTTAATTCATTAATTATCTTTTCGAAATCGTTAAAGAATGATGCTGAATCACTATAGTTCTCCAGTCTTATGTTTTCCAATCTCCTTCTGCATACGACGATCTGCAGAGCCGTCGACTCTTTCAAGTACATTTCATCAAACCTTTTTATTATATCATACGCCGTTTTTTCTTCCCTAACATACTCCAATTGTCTGTTCGATATTGCACTATAAATCATATTTATTGCCTTCAGATCTTTCTTGTCCTAGTCTGCATTGTCTGCTCTGGTCTTCACTCGAGTTATAACCGTGTCGCATTCTTTATACTTGAGAAACATCGTGATTCTTTGCTTCCACATTCCATAATCTTCGCCATCGAATACAGGTATCATGATTTCCGATCTCTCCATTTTAATTGATTTGATTCCTTACTCAAGCGTCCCTACGTGCTCGAAGTATATTCTTCCTCTTTTTATCCTCTGAACGTTTCTTCCCTTACTGAAACTCACCCAAAATAACTCGCAAGACCAAAAAGCCACTCTAAATACCTTGCAAAACTAATAACCACGCTCTGCTACCATGTTAAGGAAATGAGAGGATTCGCAAATACAAATAATTGACTGTATTCTACACACAGCAGCTTACATCTATATTACACTCTGAAGACCGTCTTGCACGCACGCTTGTTGCCATCCTAGAAGCTTCTAACGACTAACAACAGTCTTTTGTCTCAAGTCAGACCTGGACGTTCTCTGACGCTTACACGCACACTCCCGTGTACAGTGTAAATGTATCATTTCCCTAACAAAAACCTGCCTGAAAATAATCAGGGAAGCGGGCTTTCCTGTCCGAGCGCGTGGTGTACTGACTTCTTGAGTCGCCTTCGCGTTGCTGTGCCCGCTCGGCGTTTTGCGTAGTTGTGGTTCTGAGCGGTATGAACATGTCGTGGGTTCCTGCGCTAGTTTCTAATTGATGTTGTTCAATGTCGTCGGATACAGTAAAAGCGGGTTTCAATCGATCTAGGGAGACTATTACATTTTTATTGTTTATTTTGATGGTAAAAGTCTTTTTTCCACGCTGTATAACCTGGTAAGGTCCGTCGTAGGGTGGTTGTAAATGGCCTCTGCTCGCGTCATGGCGTACAAATACGTATGGTGATGTTTCGAGCTCGCGGAACACGAAGGTTTTCTTCTCGCCGTGTTGCGTAATCGGGTGAGGCCTGATTTTCTCTATTCGCTCTTTTAAACGGTTCGCGAATTCTGAGTTGGCCTCATGCTTCGTTGGTACAAAGAATTCTGTCGGCAATCGTATGCCGGTACCATAAACCATTTCCGCTGCCGTCGCGTTCAGGTTCTCCATGAAAGCGGTTCTTATGCCTAATAGAACAATTGGTAGGGTTTCTACCCAGGTGCTAGTATTGTGACATTTTATTGCTGCTTTTAGTTGTCGGTGTAGGCGCTCTACCATCCCGCTGGACGCGGGGTGGTAGGCTGTTGTGCGTAAATGCTTAATGCCGAGCAGCCGGCATAGTTCATTGATTAGGTTTGATTCGAACTGGCGTCCTTGATCAGTCGTTATTTTTGAAGGTACGCCGAAACGAGCTATCCATGTAGAGAGGAGGGCTGAAGCGACGGTTGCCGCCTCCATGTCGACGATGGGAATGGCTTCGGGCCAACGCGAGAAGCGGTCGATGCACGTTAGACAATATCAGTAGCCTTGTGAAAATGGCATCACGTTGTGTATGTGTATGTGTTCGAGACGGCCTGCTAATTCTCCGAATGTTCCGACGGTTGAGGATACGTGTCTGGCGACCTTGTATCGTTGACACGGGATACATTGTCGTGCCCAAGTCCGGCAATCTTTATTTATGGACGACCAAATGAAACGCGACGTCACCAGTTTTTGGGTTGCGTGTATCCCTGGATGGGAAAATCCGTGGAGCGAATTAAATACGTCGCGTCGCAAGGATTTCGGCACGTACGGTCTTACAATATCGTTTGATACGTCGCAATATATTTCTGCGTCGTGATCAGGAAGGCGTATCTTCTTTAACCGTAACGCGGTTGTGTTGCAGTTCACGATGTCGCTGAGTTCGCTATCGTTTTCTTGCGCGGCGGCGAGAGTTTGATGGTCCACGGACTTCTTTATCGCGTCGATGCGTGACAGAGCGTCGGCTATGTTGTTATCTAGGCCCTTTATGTATCGAATGTCAGTGGTGAATTGCCCTATGTAGTCCAAATGTCGGAATTGTCGTGGCGAACATTTTTCTAGTTTTTGTTTGAACGCGAACGTGAGAGGTTTATGGTCGGTGTATGTTGTGAAGTTTCTGCCTTCTAAGGCGTGACGAAAATGTTCGACTGCGGTGTATATTGCGAGTAGTTCGCGATCGTACGCGCTGTATTTTCGCTGAGCGGGGATCAAAGATTTCGTTGCGAATCCTAGCGGTTGTAATTCGTTATTCGCGCGTTGTTGTAATACTGCCCCCATTGCGTAGTCGGACGCGTCTACCGTGAGGCTGATCGGCGCACCTGGTATCGGATGCGCCAGCATCGTGGCGTCCGCAAGAACACGTTGCGATTCGCGAAAGCTGTTTTCCGACTGCTCCGACCATTCGATGGGCGCGTTGCCCTTTTTCGCGCCTTTTAACAGGTCGTTAAGTGGCTTAAGCGTTTCTGCGGCGCCCGGTATGAAACGTCGGTAAAAGTTTATCATACCGAGGTATGAGGGCTTCGACAATTTTACGATCGCTTCGACACGTTCGGGCGGCGGCTTAATTCCGTCGGGATTTACCGAGTATCCGAGGAATGTGATTTCGTGCACGCCTAATTCGCATTTCGTGGGGTTTATCACAACCCCGTAGTTGTTGAGACGGTTGAACAGGATTTTTAGATGCTCGCGGTGTTGGTTTTCGTCGTCCGAGGCTATGAGAAAATCGTCGATGTACGCGTAGACGAAATCGAGCCCACGTGTGATTTCGTCGACGAACCGCTGACATGTTTGCGCGGCGTTCAGAAGTCCGAACATCATGTTCGTTGCTTCGAAAAGTCCGAAAGGCGTTGTTATCGCGGTTTTTTCGATGTCCTCGGGCGCAATCGGAATTTGGTGGTACGCGCGGACTAGATCGATTTTTGAAAAGATGCGCTTACCATGCAGATGTTGCGCGAAGTCTTCGATATGTGGCGGTGAGTACCTGTCGGGTACGGTGCGGTCGTTCAACGCACGGTGGTCGCCACATGGTCGCAGGTTTCCGTCTTTTTTCGGCACTACGTGCAGGGGTGATGCCCACGGACTTTTCGATGGTCACATCACGCCTTGCTCGATCATGTGTTCAAATTCCGCCCTTACCTGTTTAAGTCGATCAGGTGCGAGACGACGCGGTTTGTTGTAGACTGGTGGACCGGGTGTGGTTTTGATATGGTGTACCACACCGTGTGGAATCCTCTCTCTTCTGAAGATCGGTAGGCGGGTGAGGTCCGGAAATTCTGCCAAGAGTTGGTGTTATTCGCCGATGATGGTCTTAACGGACACTTCGTCTGTTGTGGCGGTGTATCCCCTTGATGAAATCTGAGTTGTCGTGTTGATGAGCCTTTTGTTTCGCGGGTCCACGAGCAACCCGTAGTGACTTAAAAAATCCATGCCGATGATGGGCGTTTTGACGTCAGCTACGGTAAAGTCCCACTTGAATGCTCTGCGTAGGGATAGGTTAAGATTGATCGCGACGGTGCCGTATGTTGTGATTCGTGTGCCGTTGGCCGCGAACAACTCGTACTCGCTTTTGTTCACGGGTCCGTGTAACTTGTTGCGCGGGTATACGCATATATCGGCGCCTGTGTCGATGAGATAGGAGATCCGCGAGTTCTTGTAAGTTACGAATATGCGGCGAGATGCCAAACCGTCGTCGTTTGCCGCTTTTACGGACGGTTGGCCCCGTTTCCCGAATTCCAAGATCAAGGGAGTGCGCACTTTCTCGCGCGTTCTCGGTACTGTGCGTGATACTAACACAGTCCGTCTTGCCGCGGCGGATCGTGGGGGCGCGAACGGTGGCGGAATTGTGTACGCGAGCGCGATTGTGATCGTGCTCGACGGTTTTCGTTGCTTCTTAACTCCGTTATTTGCGCTTGCATATCGTTCATTCGGGCATCCATTCGCGCTAACCGCTCGTTCATCGCGTTGAGGGCGGCTGCTACTGCGTCGCCTATTCCGCTATTCTGGGCAGGAGGGTGGGTTATTGCAGGTAGTCGGACTGCGCTGGCCGCGACGATCTGCCCTGGTTCCGGGGAGGGTTCGTAGATGCTATCGGCTATTTGGATGCGGGTTTCCGGGTCTTTGCTCTGGACGGAGGCTAGGATGCTCTGCACTCGCGACGGAAGACGACCTTTCCAGACGGTGAGGATGGCCTCGTCTGCTAACGAGTTGGCTGCTAGGCTTCTTAGGTCCCGGAAGAATTGTGATGGTTTCCTATCCCCCATTTGTTCCTTTTCGATTACTTGTCGGAATCACTTGGCGTCCGACTCTCCCAATCTCTAGATGAGCTCGTTTTTGACGAACACGTAACGCCCGGTCGCCGGTGGGGCGTCCAATACGTCGTGGATTAATCTCATGTGCGACATGTCGAGCTGCGTAATAGTGGCCTGGTATTTTTCCTGATCGCCCGTAATCCGGAGTGTTTCGAACTGCACTTCCAGTATCTTGAACCACAAATCGACGTCGTCAGGCCGGAACGGTGGCATACGGAGAAGTGCATTCATCGAGTCTATGTTGTCCCTGCCGATTGTCGTACGTTCGGAATTGGCGGTATTAATCATTTCGAACAGTCGTAAATTCGCGGTGTTTAACGTCTCATGAGCACTATCACGGTCACCTTCTTTCACTAAAGATCACGTCAGGGTCACCAATTTGAGGTGGTATGCGTGATAGGTTCGGAAGGAAATACTCAGGTGTAATCGGCGATAAATATTTATTCACAACGATGTTGAGGTGTACACTGAGCGCAAGGCTCGCTATTATATTCGGTTCGCGGTGCGCGGTTACAAGTTCGAGCTCGGGTAACTATGATTCGAGATACGCTAGGAGTGCGAAAGATGATTGCGCGAGATGTCGAAGGTTCTGATAGTTAGTTGCTCGATCCGTGTAAGTGTAACGACCGTTGCGTGTTGACTCCGTGTAACAGACTGACTTTCCGTCACGATGCTGCCGCGAAGGAAAACTGTGATGGGATGTGTCTAAGGATGAGAGGTCATCGGATTCGTTGAGAAAAGCTTTGGTTCGGAAAGTGAGGGAAATGTACGTTAATGTTTATTGGATGTTCAGTGTTGGCCGTTGGAAAAAGATGCTAGCTGCCCTTGAGAGGAAATTGCTAGCGGGAAGCATCGTACGTGAGAGAAAGCAGATTTCTCGTGTGTTCCCGTCGTAGGTGGTAAAACTTAGGGACTGATAAACGAAGACTGTTTGTCTCTGAAGAACCCTGGCTATAATAAATCCTAAGGTTTGTAGCGGGTCCTTAGGCTAGCTAAAATGTTTTCGGTACGAATGTATCGACATCTGGCAATTATCTTGTCCGCAGAAATAGGGTCTTTGTGTCGTGCGTCACGTGACATAAGCTGTTGGAATGTTTACTGTCGTGTGCCGCTACACCTTATTCGTGAAACGTTCGAACTGCGACGCGAGGTGATCACCGGCGATCTATCGGTTTCGTGATTTCTTGTGTCTCCGACGTGACAGCAGCGCGGTGGTTAGCGCCTTTGATTACGAGACCCGAGTCCCGTATCCCTCGAGATTTTTAAATATTAATTCAATTGTTTCTGCCAAAGTGAAAATATGTCGTTATAGCTTAAACCCGTAGTTTTGGCTATCGCGGAGGGCAAATTAGCCTTCCTACCGAAAGTTAATTCAAATGGCGAGAAGCCTGTGGCTTCGCGAATCGAAGTATTATATCCTAAACAAATAAAATTGAAAACTTCATCCCATTCTCTATTGTTATCGTGTAAACTAGTTCGAATCAAATCTTTCACTACAGCATGTGTTCTTTCTAAGGATCCGTTGGATCGAGGGTGGAAGGATGTGGTTTTGATATGTTTGATTTTAAAAGCTTCATCAAACTTAGTCATTAGTTCGCTCACAAAATTCAGTCTTTGATCCGTCAAAATTGTTCTTGGTGCTGAGAAAATATAAATGAAGTGTTTCAAAAGAGCGTTAATAATTGACTCTGTCTGTTGGGTCTTGAAAGGTACTGTGGTAGTCGTTGTTGCCTGGTGAAAAGAGAATGCGCGTTTCGTCCCAGGACTACCGGTGGACTCGTCAGTAAGGCTATACCTGGTAGTCCCTGCCTTAGAAGTAGAGGGAGTCTCGCTAGGTGCGGTATTTGTATCGTGACACCGTATATTCTACCGCTAGCGAGACAGACAGACTCGTTGTCGTCGTAGTAGCCCTCTGGCGTTGGCGGTTGCTACCCGCGGATCGCCCGGGAGGTGTTACGACCGCGTTGATGCCTCGACCTGTCGGCGTCCTGTTGGTACCGATCCGCCACAGTACTAATATCGAATATATGTTTTCATCTCCAATCATCCAATCATCCAATGATGGCTATTGCTATTTTATCGTTTGGTTGCAAAGATATGTCGGAAATGATTGGGATTTCCTTGGGTCGAATTCGCGTTATCTTTTTCTTTTGACATGTATCGCAATTTTTGATAAAAGCCTCTACTTTTTCCAGTAAACCTGGTATTTTATATTTTTCTTCAATACTTCCATAACTTTTCTCTACTCCTAGCTGTCCTATAGTTTCGTTATGATTTTGACATAGAATTCTATTTACTCTTCTTCTGTCAACTCTTTTATTGGTTCCCATGCAAAAATTAATTTTTTGTATGTATCATGGAAATAAAGAATTATGAGTTTCAATTGAATTTTTTCTAGTTCTGAAAATGTGTTGTCGTCTATTCCAAGGTTGGTATGATTTTGAATAATCGAATGGATCTTCCTAAGCCAAATTGTTTCATTGTATTCACCTTACTCATCTTTGGTCAATTGGTAAAAGGAATTGTCGTTTGGTTTCAAATCAAGTCGTTCAAGAATTCCTGCCGCTTGCTTCCGTTCATTGAAATGTCCTGTATGATCTATAACAACTTCATTCTTGAGGATTTCTGTTTTCGTGATCGCGTGAACTCTGGATGAACTATCGGCTACCATGTTATCTTTACCTTTTACGTATTCAATCTCGTATTCGTATTCTTCTAATTTTAATCCCCATCTCATTAAACGTGATGAAGGATCTTTACAATTGTTTAGCCATTTCAAAGCCTGATGGTCTGTCTTAATTATGTATTTACATCCTAACAGATATTGTCTTAGCCTTTTTATTGCCAATACGATTGCTAGAAGTTCTTTTTCGGTTGTCGTGTAGTTTTACTCAGGTGGGTTGAGTGTTCTTGAAATAAAACAACATGGGTGTGCGTCTTGTGAGAGAACTGCTCCTAATCCTTCGTTACTTGCGTCGGTCGTTAGCGTGAAGGACTTTGTAAAATCTGGATAAGTTAAAATCGGTGCTTCACATAATTTTTGTTTCAACGTTTCAAAACAGTCTTGTTGTTCGTTCGTCCAGTGAAAGCTAATATCTTTCTTAATTAAGTCGGTCAATGGTTTGGCTATCTTGGAAAAGTTACGTATAAATTTTCTATAATAATCGGGCAGTCCTAAAAATGATTTGACCTCAGTTGGGTTCCTAGGCGCCCTAAAATCTTTCACGGGCTTGATTTTCTTCGGGTTCGGTTTAACTCCTTCGGCTGCTACTAAATGTCCTAAATATTCAAGCTCTGGTTTGAGGAATTTGCATTTATCAGGCTGTATCTTGAGTCCTAATTCTCTAAGTCTTTGCTAAATTTTGATTATGTTTCCGAATTGTATCTCCGAAAATTATGATGTCGTGTAAATATACGAAACAATTAACATTGACGAACCTTCTCAATGCTGTGTCCATCATTCGTTGAAAAGTTGCGGGTGTATTTTTCAGTCCAAATGGCATGCGATTATGATGGAAGTGGCTTTGTGGTGTGGAGAATGCAGTGTATTTCTTTGAGTTGGGATTCAGGAATTTGGTGGAATCCTGATGACAGATCTAGCACTGGGAATAATTTCGCGTTTCCTAACTGACTAAGAATATCTTTGATATCTGGTAAAGGATATGCGTCTTGATCGGTTAGTTCGTTTAGTCTTCCGAAATCAATCACAATTCTCCATTTCTGTTTACCTGAGGCGTCTGATTTCTTAGGTACTACCCAAACAGGTGAATTGTAAGGCGAATCTGACTCTTCCATAATATTTGTACTTGGCATTTCTTTCATTTGTTTCTCGATTTCAGCTTTATGGCATTCCGGGGATCTACACGATTTAGTATTTATGATTTTGTCTTGTTTCAAAGTTATCGTGTGTTGTGTCAAATTTGTACGAGGTAAAAGATCAGTCTCTAAATTGAACACATCGATATAATGAATCAAAATCTTTTCAAACGGTATACAAAGTTCGGGTTCTATATGAGCTGTTCTCACTATGGTTTTCAATTTAGCAATTTGTTCTAGGTCTTTACTATTATAAATTTCGTTAGTGATTATTTGATTTGTCTCACTAGAATTGAAGAAACATACTCGCGTCGGTTTGCCTTCGAGGTAGATAGTTTGAACTCTCCTTTCTCCTGGTTGAACAACTCTAGGTTTCTGAAAATACAAGACGTTATTGTCCAATCTGATTTCATCATTTGAAATTTCATATGGATATTGTTCAAGACACGGTAATTCTATAATTCCGTCCTCAATCAAAGGAAAATCGTTAGGTACTACGTAAAATTTACGAGGTTTACCTAAAATAATGATTCTAACAAATCTATCAGTGAAATATTTGTCTTGTCCCATATAAAAAGTTTAAGGTTCGTCTGATTCGAATATCTTAGTGTCCTATTTATTTTCTTTGATTAAATTTATCCCTGCTCCGGTATCAATTAGATGAATTGCAATTCCTCTGAATGGTATTAGTTACTAGCTGTCCAGTTGTTGTGTTAACCCTTGATATTCTTGGTCTTCCGTTGTCATTTCTCTCTGTTGCTGTTGATCCTCGTTCTCATCTGTTCTGATCTGGTTTATTCGTGGGGTTGGTAGGTTTCTTTGGCTGGCCAATTGAAAATTTTGACATTGTGGTGCCACGTGTCCCGATTTACCACTTTTGAAACATTTTGCTTGTCGTCGATCAGCAAATTATACGTTCCGTGTTAGAAAATGGTGTGTTGAAGTGGCCACCACTTCTAAGAAAACTCTACATCTGGTCTTTTTAGTTTTCTCAAGCACTGAAGCCATCGACAGCGCGTAGACAAAAGACTGCGACGAAGTCAGACCATAAACAGTAGACAGGCGACGTTGGCTTCGGGGTTTTCAGTTATTGGGTAACGCAGCTAGCGTGGGGATCTGGACCAGCTGAAATTGTATTCTTACTTATAATTACACTTCTATTTAAATATATTTTCTACCTTACAATTTATCCACGAGTTTCTCTGTTTACACATCGAATAACCTCAACATGGTGAAACATTTTTGTTGATCGGATTATTAGCTGTGGCAGGTAGTGGTCGGCTGTTTGTCTGCGTCGGTCTGTTACTACGTTGATTATACGTTGCTTGTGGTCGAGTACATGTCCTTCACCATTCCTTTTGTTCTTCTCGCAGGTATCTTTCAATGTCGGCGGCTTTCTTTTCTGTTTCGCTCAATGAATATGATTCATTTGCTAACAGTATGCGTCCTATGTCGTGTCGAAGTCCTTTCAAATAAATTCGACCTACTTTTCTCATGGTGGCCTCAATCATTATTCGTCGTGTAGTTGATTGTGGATTTTCGTTAATTATTGCATAAGTAAATTTGTTTAATATGCGGTGGAACCGGATATTGAAACTTTAAACGGATTCGTCGCGTCCTTGTTTCAAATCGCGTAATTCTTCGCCGTATTCGTCAGATGTTACTTGAATTGCTACGTTGGATCTCATAGCGTCATGTAAATCTGCATAACTTTCAATGGGCACAGATAAAAAATTCTACCAAATGTCCAAACTGGACAAATTGTGAATGTAAAGAACTAAATAAAAAAAAAACTTTCAATGGGTACGTTCCGAATACATTGCGCGGTTTTGCCAACTATTTTATGGACCTTAATAGCTTTCAATAGCAAATCTATTTGTGAACAACGCATTCGCATAGCACGTACTTCTTTTATGAAATTTTCTATTCCAACATCATCGTCACCGTTTAAAATTGGAATGTATTGAATTGCTTCTTTTGCGTCTTTTCACCACTTTAATTTACAATTCTGTTATCTTCGTTCAGTTAACGTGCGTTTTTATTTGATGATTTATTATAACATATTATCTTTCCTCCTTTCATTATCTTTTTGGTTATCACATTTGCCAGTAGTCAGTCGTTGTTACTTAAGAAGCAACTAGATCATCGCTTCACTTGGATATCATTCGAATGTTTCCTTTTGTGCAGATTATTGCTTCAGTGCAAAGAAGAATTGGTAACATTAACGATTAATGAAAAATACCAAACACTTATACATCATCAACGTCTAATGTCAATGTTTCTCTTAAAAATGAAAATATCAATGATACAAATTGTTACTTGAAAAATTGAAATAGTGCTGATACACATCGTGTCCTCGACCCTGATGCCTACCAGTCCTTCCTTGCAGACCAACGTCTCGCTCGCCGCATGCTGCCCATTGAATAGTGTGACCCATAGCGACGCATCCCCAACCGCATCGTTGTACCCATACGGCAACTGTCTATAAGGTTCGGAGATGAACACTACATCCACCCTGTTCTCTCACACGCGTACTGCAAGAAGTCTTGCGCAAGCCTGCATCTATTCAAGTTTATCTGCAGGACCTTTGTGCTTGCAGCACATCGCACACCTAGGCACCTTCGTGCACTCTTTCATTACGTACTCGCTGCTGCCACATCTTCCGCACAGTTCCCTACCCAGATACGACACCGTGCACTTCGCAGCATCGCTGCAGGCCCGGCAGCAGCCTAGTCGAAGCGATAGTCAGGCCGGTCCTGAACCTTCTCGCCCCCTCTTCCCGTGGGACTGCACTCGCGGGTAACACCACCACCGCCACCTGAGAACCCCACGGCGCCATCCTCAACGCCCTCACGTCGACACTTTCTCTACTCTTCATCCCCCACTCTCTTCTCAAGTCCTCTACCAGCTCCTCCTTGGTGGTAAGCGGATCGATATTCATTATCTGCACCTCACTCACTATGATCTTCCTGTAGAATTCGATAAATATGTGATTAGCAATAGACTTTCTCATACCCATCGCCCCCTCGATCATATTCCTGGCGTCCATGAACTTTTTGTATGTCTCGATCCAGTCCCGACCTTCCTTCACTTTGATCAGGATCGCCTCTTTCCTGCTCCTTTGCCGCCTACTCTCTTTCCTCCTTCGTTGGCACTGTAGCGGCACAGGAGTCAAAAGACGACGCGAGTCGAGAGCGACTCGTGCTGTTGTTTTGCCTCAGGACATTGACTTAGCCTTGACGCATGAAGCATGACGACAAAAACTCCGAGCAAAAACAATGTCACTGCTACATGCAACCGTCGAATCAAGACGAATTTCAATTTTCCGACTCTCCCTCGACCAGTATAAATAAACGAAGACGATCGCGAACGACAGTACATATCGAGTACATATCGTGTATCTAACAGCATCGAGAGTATTTTCTGAGTATCTTACAAGCGTCTATGAAGTTACGCGACAAGCCTTCACGAGTATTTATTCCGCGATTCTATTCTGTGATTTATACTTCGTACCAACGACTGACGTTTACGACTATGTATTAATTTATCGATTTAAATATGTCGGAGATAAAAGGACATCGGAGCCTTCTCTTTGGAACTTCGGGAAAATCCCTTAACACCGTAATCTAAATTCTATCATAGACGTAATTAAACAATTGTCGTCATTCGATTCGATTGTATTTATCCGAGATTCGTGATAATGAGCTTGGGCTCGAGGCGACAGCCAGTCGCCGAACGTAGCCGCGGTCACGGGATGAACGCTTTGTCTAACAAAGGCATGGAGCAATTCTATAGCTCTCCTTAAAAAGGAAATAGTTGTAACACGTGACAGTAAACATTCCAACGGTCTCTGTCCCGTAGCTCGCCACACGCAGACCCTATTCTTCGAGTAAGATGATTGCCAGATGTCGATGCGTCTCCGCAGTACATTTCAGCTAGCCTGAGGGCCCGTTATAAATCTTAAGATTTAGTTGACTAAAGTCCTTCAAACAGACAAACAGTCCTTATCCCAACTATGGGAAGATAGGGGAACCTATTTTTTCAACGAATGACGTCTCCCACTACCGACTTTCCCTCGAGGGCGGCTAGCATCCCTTTTCTAACCATCGATATGGAGATTGACCAATTAGCAGCAATGTCAATTTCCCTTACTTTCCGAACGAAGGCTATGCTCGACGAATCCGATGATCTCGTGTCCTTAGACACACCCCATGATAGTTTTCCTCTGTGGCATCATCGGGACGGAAAGGCATTCTTTCTTGCGACCCCATCGACGAATAGAGTAACACCTTACGATCAGTGATTATTACGCGTCCAACTTAGATTTTGTGAGCACGTTCATCTATCGTCCCGTCGACCGCGGATTCGTTATTGAACCCAGGATCATTGTCATTAGTTTCTCGACTATCTAATTACCACTGTTAATTGTCCACTCCTATGATGATCGTATTTGCACTAGCCAATGTCTTCTGTATTACATAACGACACGTGTATTCCAAACGAAGATTCGTTTCACGCCCCTAACCCTAATTCCAATGTAAACCCGACAAATATATTCGACGGTTACAACAACAAGTAATCTCGTCATTAATTATCGCGCACCTACATCCTCTTCACATAAACCTCTACAGCATATACACCGGAGGATGACAAACCCTGGGACCTCCTTCTTTCCTTCCTTCAGCTGCCAACCGTGCTCAAACCCTCCGAATCCTCGCTCCTCTCTCTGTCCGTCTTCTCGTTGACAATCGACCTACCGCATATCTCCGCATAAGTAGGTGCCCCTTTCCTGGGCCTCTTAGCTGTTGCGACCTTCCTCCCTTCGCCGGAGGACACCATCTTTCTTTTGGGGTAGTCGGCCGTTATCCTTCCGCCCCTATCCTCCGTCCTCTCGTCGCATGTATCACCTCGCTTCCACATTTCCATGGCCAGTCTTTAACCTCCTTCTTCGTGTCCTCTGACCGATACCTTTTATCACGTTACATATTTTTCGGATTCTCTCGTTCCTTTCCTTGTCAAAATTCAGCTTCTTCACCGGTGCGTTTAGCATTTGCACTGCCCCCGACAAGGCCTGCGTGAAATCCTTCATCTCGCTCATCGTGACCATTACTTCTTCTCCCTCGATCTCGCTATTCGGAGCGTCGATATCCTCCCTCGCGCTATTTCCCATATCTAGCGCGCGTATTTTTTTCTACCGCTCTCCTCGCCAGATATCTCACCCCTTTGTCGTTCCTCCCTATATTCGGTGTACTCTGCTCGCTGTCTCCAACGCCGAACAAAACTTCTCCTCCTACCTATTCGTCGCCGGCATCCTCCTCCATTTTTACTTTCACTTATATTCGGGCTTCGCTGAAGCCTCTTGCTCGGCTTGAATAGGCTGAACCTGTCTCCCTCCTCTTTCCCTTCGGATTCGGTATCACGTTGATAGTAGCATCGATAGTAAATTTAATGTCTGAGGTAGCCCTAGGCTTTCACCTCTCCTCGGCCGTATAGCTCCTCCCTCCCATCGAATCCAACTTGATTTCCCAACATTGATCTCCCCACGTAAAAAAATTATATCGGGTTCGGTGTTATTTTGGTGTTACTACAAAAGTGTAAGGTACATGTTGGTAGAAGTTTCATAAGTTTTCTCAAACCAGATGGTTATTTGATTCATTTTAATCATTTTAGAACAATAATATCTTAACTAAACAGGACAGTGTAAATAGTAAGAAATGTATCTCTAGAAACCATTTATTACATATGTCGGAGATGAAAGGACATCTGAGCATTCCCTTTGGAACTTCGGAGAAATCCCTCAACACCGTAATCTAGATTCTATCATAGGCGTAATTAAACGTAGCCGCGGTCACGGGATGAACGCTTTGTCTAACAAAGGCATGGAGTAATTCTATAGCTCTCCTTAAAAAAAGGAAATAGTTGTAACACTCGACAGTAAACATTCCTACGGTCTCTGTCCCGTAGCTCGCCACACGCAGACCCTATTCTTCGAGTAAGATGATTGCCAGATGTCGATGCGTCTCCGCAGTACATGTTCAGCTAGCCTGAGGGCCCGTTATAAATCTTAAGATTTAGTTGACTAAAGTCCTTCAAACAGACAAACAGTCTTTGTCCCAACTATGGGAAGATAGGGGAGACCTATTTTTTAACGAATGACGTCTCCCACTACCGACTTTCCCTCGAGGGCGGCTAGCATCCCTTTTCTAACCATCGATATGGAGATTGACCAATTAGCAGCAATGTCAATTTCCCTTACTTTCCGAACGAAGGCTATGCTCGACGAATCCGATGATCTCGTGTCCTTAGACACACCCCATGATAGTTTTCCTCTGTGGCATCATCGGGACGGAAAGGCATTCCTTCTTGCGACCCCATCGACGAATAGAGTAACACCTTACGATCAGTGGATATTACGCGAGCACGTTCATCTATCATCCCGTCGACCGCGGATTCGTTATTGAACCTAGGATCATTGTCATTAGTTTCTCGAATATCTAATTACCACGGTTACTTGTCCAGTTCTATGATAATCGTATCTGCACTAGTCAATGTCTTCTCTATTGCATAACGACACGCGTAATCCAAACGAAGATTCGTTTCACGCCCCTAACCCTAATTTTAATGTAAACCCGACACATATATATTGTTCATATACATTTTATTGTTAAGATTGCGTCGGTTTATACAGGGTGTGGTCGAAGAACATGCTTATACGATACACGCGGACATAAGGCGACCCCTATGAAAATATAAGAAGAAGGTTATTTTGCATGCGAAAATAAATTAAAAGTGTGATATAATATTTGTCAATTAGTTTTTCTACTTAATTTTCAAGAAAATATAATTTGAACGCGTTTAATTAAGAATTGTCCTAGTGTACACGTGTGATAGATTTGCAAATTTATATTCTTCGAAAACAAACCGTCTGGTGAATAAATTTTATTTTACATTTCCGACTTATTTTCACATGTAGAATAATCTGATTATTTACTTCTACCTAGTCTGGAATTAGCAATGTTCAAATACACTCAATAAATTTTCAAACTCGATTTTCGCAAAAACGAAGTGTCATACGGAGATTTTGTGTTATAATTAGCGAAATTCAAGTACACTCGACAAATCTTCGAACTCGTTTTTCTAGAGAACTAAGCCTCGCGCGTGAGAATTTTATTTTCTTTCCTGATAGATTTGTCCATAAGGAATTACCTCCGTATGATAGAATTACAATATTGTTTTCACAAACGAAATGGGTTAAAAGATTTACTTATTACGAAACTGTTTATTTACATTTATTACAGTTAATGAAAATATAAGAATCTTAAAAAACGCTAATACAGTGATCACGATCCGTTATATCCGAGGTCATCGTTGATACAATCGCACAAAATCATTCAAAATACCAATATTGTCTAAGAAAGATAATATACACGGACTCCGGAATGCGCGGCTTATTATATTACTATTACTTCTTCCGTTTTAATTTCTCTAATTTACTCTGTTGCACTGAAGCTTCGCTAAATATTTCTTTCATTTTGCGCTTACGTTCTTCATCGCTCTTATTCTGTTATTATATTTGTAGTTTCGTTAAGAAAGCTCTGTTTCTTCGTATTTCACGCATAGCACCTTTTATTTCTTTTTTATTCTTATGCAACAATTTTTCTCGTTCAGCTATCTCACTGAACACAGTTTTATGTTTCTAACTGTCTTATCTGTAAAGAATATACGAAACTTAATAACATTTTTGATTTTATAAAACGGCGTGACTTGAAATTACAAATTTGATTTTTACACATACTGCTTCAATTCGCGGCCTGTATAGTCTTAATGGTTTTGGTTTCTTCTTTTCAACCAGAATGTATTCTAATTTTTTGATTTTGAGATCTTTCAAATCTTTTCGTAATCACATAATACGTTTCTTTACGTTTGAATCGCTCAAGTGGGCAGGAGTGGTGGTGACGGGTATGTACACCTCGCCCAACAGCGGGCGGGCTGCATTCGAGCAATTCTTAGACGGGGTTGGCAATTGCGTAAGCCGATTCCTTCCCCACCAGGTGCTCGTCTTGGAGGATTTCAATGCTCACTCCACGGAATGGGGGAACCCCAGGACGAATGCATGCGGGCTGGCGCTGCCATAGTGGGCTGTGGAACTCGGGCTCCTGTTGGTGAACAGGGGCTCCACAGGGTGAACGACCACCAACACGTTTACACGGGTCGCAGGCTGGAAAGTGGCCGCGGAGGTTGAGTCACTCTCGGACCACCTCTGTATATTTATGGAGGTGGATGATATTTTCAGACCTGGGACGGTGTCCGCAGGTGATGGCCGCAGTCCTCCGAGCGGACGACGTGTACACCACCCATCACCAAAGTGGAAGGTCAAAGAGAGGGACAGAGATATACACTATAGCGGTTACCTGGAGTGGATGCCGCCACGAGGGAATCAGGTATGGACGAGGAAGCTGAGAGCCTCCGCCGAAACATGGCGGTGGTATGCGACGCATACATGCCGCGATCCACACCTGATGTAAGAGGGGGTGGTGCCGTTTATTGGCGGACCCTTAATGTAGCAGAGCTGAGGATGGGATGTGTTCAGACTTAAAGGCTGTATTAAAGGGTTCGCCGAAGACGCCTTTGCAACGAAGAAGAGATCCCTCACTGCCACGATGCGTATCGCGAGATGCGGTGCTTGTTGTAGAGGTAGATCAAGATTGCAAAGGCCCGCGCTTAGTTGGACCTCGTCGAAGCAGTCAAGTCTGATCCGTGAGGGACCCCATATAGAGCAGTTATGAGAAAGCTTCGCCTGAGCCTCCGCCCCTCCCATTGCTCCAGGTAACAGCAGAAATGGAGTCGGCGCTACTGCTGGAAGTTATTAAGACGCTTTTCCCCCCACAAGATGACATCGCACTAGGACAAACACGAACAACATCTTGGACAGTGGAG
Source organism: Bombus pratorum (assembly GCA_930367275.1). Lineage (NCBI taxonomy): Eukaryota > Metazoa > Arthropoda > Insecta > Hymenoptera > Apidae > Bombus > Bombus pratorum. The sequence goes on from OV883992.1 coordinate 1,256,463, forward strand.
TGGGAGGACAAATGGCAAGTCACAAATATATAAGAGGGATGTACAAATATATAAGAGGGATGTACTACTTTAAGAAGAATGAAGAACTAAGTTGTTGCCTAACAGTGTATCTCCCATAGCAGCATGCAGTGGTGAAGTAAGCTGTAAAGGTTGATTTCTTTTTAGATGATAAAATGAGAATGAACTAAAGTGGGTATATATCAGTTACGAGGAAGCCGGGTACATACTGCTTACAACGGAATTATTAGGAGTTAACGTGTGAGGCCATAATATCGGTAATTATAGTTGAGTTACTGGTGGATGGGAGACCGTGTGCCATTTGTCGACAATGACGGAAGAGAGTGACATGCCACGCGTGACCGAGCTGCGAGAGGTTATGCGGATGCGTAAGTACCTTTTCGTATGCTTTTTCATTTGGATACAATGAGCGAAGGGGGCATAAAATGGTTCGAGAATAGACGCACCGTCACACGTCCGATATGGCCGCCGCAAGTTAGTAAAAAGTTGTCAATAATTATCAATTGGTAATCGGGAAATTATCAATTGATAATTGACACGGTATACGATCACACACGACGCGGCACATTCGTTTGATAAATGTTTGCACTCGTGGTGCCGCGACACTTTTTGGTTTTCGTGATACGTACTATTTAATTAAAGACGCGCACGTGGGAGGCATTTGATGCCATCTTGCCCGACTTGAAACGCGAGGAAGCACGCGCTGGCGTGGCGTAACGTACATGAGAGGTGGTTCGCTGCGTCGCCATGTGGCGTCGCCACCTTACGGACAGATATAGAGAAAGTATAGTCGGCTCGGCGTACGTTCCTATTATGAAGGAATAAAATCGGGTCGACCAGAGTTCTATTCATACATCATTTATTGTTTTATTAATTGTTTAATCCTTGAGCCGAACTCCCCCCTTTTTGTAAATGAGTAAGTAAATAAATGATGGTGAGCTGCGTAGCGTGGAGATTTATTTGGGTTGCGTGGCGACCCAGTAGGAGAATGCAACTGTTAGGGCATTCATTTAATTATTTTTTACGTATTAACTATTATTTGGTTATGTATTATTAGTTATTAATTATGTAGTTATTTATTTTTAGTTATTCTTCTATTCATTAGTGGATATTATTTAATTAGTAGTCGTTTATTTATCTGACTATTTTATTTATTATTGATTATTATTTATTATGATTATATGTTGTTTACTGTTAGTTAGCTTGGTATCATCATCATTTATTTTACCATTGTATTACTTATTTACATATGAAGCGATTTAAGCATGCATTATTAGGCTTTTATTAGAATGATAGACGTTCAGTTTGATTAAAGGAAGATTATTGTTCTTATATAATTATGAGTTCAACACACTATAGTTATAGGTAATTAGGGTTATTATGTACCTATATACTATTTACTAGCATGCATATTATGGGTGGCTTTGTTGACGATTTAGCGAGTTCTTTCGGTTATGACTGGATACATTCGGACGGTTTTGGCTAGGTTGATGACGACTTTGGCGATGTCCACGGTTTTGAAATTTTATAACCAATATGGATAAGATTACTAAGGAAAATAAACGTACGGCGCAGGGGGTTTCGGAGTCTCCAGGCCCCGTCGGTGATTCGAGTAGCGTACCAGGCTCGACCCGACGGTCATCATACGAATGGACGAACGACAAGAGGAAGGTCGGTCCCAGGGCCTCCTCTCGTTCGGTAAATACGACCGGAGACCAAAGAATCACCAGGGTTGCCAACGAAGAGATTGGAGACAGGGCAACCCCGAAGCAATGTATAGAATTCAACGAAGACATCGCAGAAGTTATCGAAGAAGTCGGGGTACCGGCTATGAAATGAGTAAAGTTACGGGGTGGAGAAACGATCCGTATCGTGAAGGAGGAAACGCTAAAAGGCGATAGGATCGTTAAATACCTGAAGAAAACTTCGGAGGAGGATAGGGCGTTTAGGCCAACGAAAAGTCTGGCCAGAAGTCCCGCTAAGAAGGAGAGGGAAGAAATAAGTACCGTCTCCGAGCTAGACACACCGGCAGAAATGTCGGATAGCGGGAGTGAGGTAGTAAGAGCCGGGGGACATCTCAGAAGAAAGGCCATTGCAAACAGGTCACAGGCGGAGAACAGAGCTCAAGAGGATGACAATATTGTCATCACTATGAGCGAATGGAAGGCGATGGCGGAGATTATCAGCGATGTCTTCACCGAAATATAAGGGGTCACCAACAGGAAGTACTTTTTTTTTGTACGTGGAGAAATCCTTATGGACACTCCGCTGCTGCGTAAGCGCGTAACAGCAGAGTAGTGTCGGACTCCTACCGACTAAAACTCCACGATGACCGTCCTACGCATATGACAGGGGGGCTCCAGGAACCTCGTATGAATTACTTCAGTTGCACCCCCTTCTCGCGTCCTCTTGTTAGAGCCAGTCCTAGTGCCTCCCGATTATTGGGTTGGCGTTAGGGGGGTCATTGCCCCTGGCGCTGTCGCTTCTTCTAGTCATGGTCCGTTGGGGCGGCGATGGGGCGGCTCTGGCTCGTCTGACTGACATCCTTCTCCATCGTCTTATCCTACAAGGGTGAGAGTTTCTCTTTCTCTCCCTTTCCGCGCGCTCCTTCGCGAGCATAACTCGCTCGCAGAAGAGGCGAACGGCCTCGTATTCCTGTGGTCCTCTCAGCATCGCTTTTACCATCGCTGGGGGGGTCAGTGCTTCTCCTATGGCGTACCGCAGGGAGTAGCGGGGCAGCTCCCACGCTGGGCAGAGCTCCAGGGTGTGCTGCGCTGTGTCCCTGCCCTCTCCGCAGTGGTGGCAGATGTCTGTCGTTTCTCGCCCGATTCTCTTCAGGAACTCGCCGAACACGCCGTGTCCGGTGAGCACCTGGGTCATTCTGAATGTGAGCGGGAGGCCGTGGCGCCTTCTCCATGCCTCCCAGTTTGGGAGGACCGCCTCCACGCCTCGATGTTCGCCTCCTTCGTTGATCAGCTGGGATCGCCACAGGTCTCACGTGTCCTCCTAAGCGGCTCCTGGGTCGTTTGGAGCCGCCTGCTCGGCCTGATCTTCTCCCGGATGCCATACTCTCCGGTGGATGTATCGCCTTTTGAGCGCTAGCGCCCGGAGTTCCCACGGGGGGGACGCGGCTAGAGCGGTCGCCGACGCGTGGGACACCGTCCGGTACCCTCTAATGATTCTGGTGGCGGTCACTCTGTGTAGCCTTCTCAGGAGCAGGGTGCTGCGGCGACTCGCCGTCAGGTTATCCGCCCATACCGGGGCCCCGTACATCACTCGGGACCGAACGACGCCCTCGTAGAGTCGGCGCACCGCGTCTCCCGCCCCGCCGATGTTCGGTAACAGGCCGCACAGGGCATTAGCAGCCGCCGACACTTTCGGGATCAGGGCGTCGAAGTGCGGCTCGAACGTCCACTGGCTGTCGATGATGAGACCCAGATATTTCATCTGCGATCCCACCCGGACGGTTTCACCAGCCATGTTTATGTGTAGGCCGGGCGGTGGGGTCCCTCGTCTCCTCTTGTCATAAAACCAAATGGCCTCTGATTTCGCAGGGGAGACCCTCAGGCCCAGCCTGCGCACAGCACGGGTCGTGCAGGCCATTGCGATTTCGCCGATGAGTAGCGTCTCGTGCCAGCCACGACCCCCGACCAGGACCAGTGTGTCGTCCGCATAACACACCATGGCCGCGCCTGGGGGCAGCGGGCATCGCAGTACCTCGTCGTACGCAATATTCCACAGGATCGGGCCCAACACCGAACCCTGCGGGACTCCACGCTCGACGGGTCGCCTTTCCTCCCCTTCCTTGCTGGTGTAGCATATCTATCTGCCGTCGAGGTAGGCCCGGATCAGCCGGACGAGGTAGCTGGGAACCTCGAAGTGCTCCAGGGCCGTCACTATCTTGTCCCATGGAATTGAGTTAAAGGCGTTGACGATGTCCAGGGAAACCGCCAGCGCCACGTCGTTCCGGGAAACCATGTCCTCCACAAGTGCCCGCACGTGTCTGACCGCGTCAATCGTTGAGCGTCCCTTCCGGAAGCCGTACTGGCTTTCGTGCCAGCCTGGCATCTGATCCGCCATGTGTTGCTCCAGGCGGGTGGCGACTATCCTCTCGAGAAGTTTGCCGGCCTCGTCTAACAGGCATATCGGCCGGTACGCTGACGGCGAGGTCGTCGGTCGGCCCTCTTTGCGGAGCAAGACCAGCCTCGCCGTCCGCCATGCTCGGGGGTACGCTCCCTCTTTCAGGCATCTTGTGTATAGGCGCCGGAGTCTGGGGGACATAACTCCCATCACTTCCCCCCAGATCCGGCCCGAGATTCCGTCCGGGCCCGGCGCCACATCGCGGGAGGCCATTCTTCTGGTCGCCTCCCACATCTCTTCCTCAGAGACTTCCCAGTCGTCCCTCCATTCCAGCGGCCGTGTCGTTTCCCGCGGCCGTTCTGCCGCCCTGTCTTCTCGCGGGGGGAAGAGCGCCCCGGTGATCCGCAGCAGCAGCGTAGGTTCCATTTCCCTCGTTGCCAGGGGGCCCTTCGCGTGGAGTTTCCGCGTCACCGTCCTGTATGGTCTTCCCCATGGGTCAGCCTCGACCGTTTCTACTAACTCAGCCCAGGCACGGTCCTTCGCGTTTTTAATCTTCTTTTGCAGCGAGCGCCTTAGCACGCGGTACGCCCGGTAGCGCAGGGAGACATCTTATTCATCGCGTCGTCGCCAGCGGCGGGCCCTTAGGTATTGTCTTCGGGCCCAGACGCAACTCGTCCTCATCTCTGCGATGTCAGGGTTCCACCAGTAGACTGCCCTGCTTCGCATCGTGCCTGGCGTGGCACGTGGCATGGATGCGTCGCAGATTGCTGTCATGGCCCGGCGAAGGTTCTCGGCCTCTTCTTCCACGTTTGTTTCGGTCGCCGTCTCCGAGGCCTCCCAGCTCCAAGCTGTTGCTATGGCGGCCGCCCGGAGCAGATCTTTGTTTACCTCCTTTATCTTCCACCTTGGAGGTGGACGCGCTCGTCCTCTCCTCGGTGGGCCGCGGCCGTCGCCTGCAGCCGCCGTTCTAGGTCCAGGTGCGTCTACCTCCATGAATATGTAGAGGTGGTCCGAGAGTGTCTCGACTCCTTCGGCTACTCTCCAGCCCGTAATCCTCCTGAAAGCATCGGGGGAGGCCCATGTGATGTCGACGATGGAACTCCCTCTCCACGCCACGCAGGTACTGGTCGAGCCCCTGTTCACCAACAGGAGTCCAAGTCCCGCGGCCCAGTTTGACAGCGCGCGGCCGCGCGCGTTGGTCCTGCCGTTCCCCCATTCCGTGGAGTGCGCGTTGAAGTCTCCTAGGACGAGCACTTGCCGGGGAAGTCGTCGCCTGACGCAGTCGCCGACCCCGTCCAGGAATTCCTCGAATGCTGCCTGTCCGCTGTTGGGTGACACGTACACACCCACCACCACCATCCCTGCCCACTCGACCGCGACGTAGCCGTTGCCGCGTTCCAGCAAGGTTCCGTGGGCGAACGCCCCCGGCGTTGATGTCCAGGTGACAGCAACCATTTCGTCCGTATCTCCGGCCCATTCCGGAGCGTCCAGAACTCTGTATGGTTCTGCCACCACCGCTAGGACGACCGTGCTCTTGTCACGCCAATTACCTCTCAGAGAAAAGACATCGTCCCCCTGCTGTCGGGCGCCAACGCCGCGACGCATCTTAGTTCCCATCAGAGATAAGGCCCCAACCTCGACTTTCGGACGCCTTGGACCTCTCAGGGAAAAGACATCGTCCCCCTACTGTCGGGCGCCAACGCCGCGACGCATCTTAGTTCCCATCAGAAATAAGGCCCCAACCCCGACTTTCGAACTCCTTGGAATCCACACCGAACCCCCCCCCCCCCCAACATCCCCAAGCAGGGTGTATATAAGCCGAGACTTCACCCAGCCCGGGGAGTTCTCGTTCTAGTTGCTGTTCGCGTACAGTACCCCTTTTCTCTGTTATTCTATTGTAAGTGCCAAAGTCATAATAAAGTTCGATAAAAGAGAATTAATAGTTGGGGTACGACTCAGCCTTCTTTTCTCTCGCAACCCAAGTATCCATTTTACGTGACATTTTGGCGATCCGTGCCAGGATCCATTCGCTTCAGTGTAAACGAAATCATGATTTCGGCGTACGCGCATCATTGAAGATCGAAGGATCAGCGGACCACTGCGAATCTTTGCTACTACAAAGCCCTGCAGCAAGTTTCAACGTTCCACTACGGTGAAACTAGACGAGAGGACTACGGTCAGCGCAGAGCAAGCCTACGAATAAGATTCGGAATCTAGAACCAACCAGAGAGGAAACATCCCAGAGACTCCTTAACAGCCATAGCTACTACGGTAAGCTGGAAATCGGGATTCATTTTTACGTTACCGTGTGAGAAAACCAAGTTTCTCAAGCGTTTCGAGTTCAAATAGCAACGATAGTTCAGACTCGATAAGCTCGATTAGAATCATGTCCACATCACGAAAAGATAAAATCGAAACTATTGATATCGCTTCTATAACCGGAGGTATGGATAAGTTGATTCGTGCCATACTCGAGCAAATCGAACTTCTTGCGCGACGTATAGAAGAAACGCAACGAATAGTCGATAGTGAAAACAAGAAACGTGCAGCAGAGATAGAACTATTAGCAAAACATATCTCTAAAATAAATTTAGGACATGACGCTACTACTGAATTAGGCTCCTTTATTACCACGGACGAATCTAATACCAGCAATGTTCAGAGAAAACGACCACCTGTAAAACCTAACGAAACGGATGATTTGGACAGTGAAGAAGAAGCAGTAAGTTGTGACAACCCCACGTACAATGCAAAAACCTGCCTAGACTTCATCCCTATACTCAATGGACAAGACGATATAGGAGTAGAAGGGTTTATTAAACGGGTAAGAGAAGCTCGAGCCGAATGTCGAGAAAAACGCATATTATTACGACTAATTCTAACGCAAAGAATCATCGGAGAAGCGGAACGCAGTATCCGCCACACTGAAATCGAGAATTACGAGGACCTGTTTGAAAGCCTCAGAAAATTTGTATCCGTGAATATTACATCTAATGGAGCTCGTGATAAGTTGCAACGTACGCGACAAAACGTTAACGAATCGGTTCACAGTTACGTGAAGAGGTTCCGACACAACCTCAACGAACTGATATACGCGCTTCAACACGAAATTCGCGATCCAGTACGTCGAGCAGTCGCCATAGATCTTGAAACTGAACGAGCGACCAAAGTTTTTGTCCTAAATTTAAAACCCAAAATAGAAATACGCACATCGGCTACAAGACCAAAGAATCTCCAAGAAGCACAAGATGCAGCTTTCGAGGCGGAGTTAGTCATAGGGGAAATCGAACGCAACAAAAAAATAGGAAGAACAATGAACCAACCAATTGAGAGGGCCAAAACCCGATTCCAAGGAACACCTAAACCAATGCCAAGAAACTTCCAGCAAGCTGAACGAACGCCACTTACCCAAAGAACTCATTTGAAATGTTTCAAATGCAACCAAATCGGACATGTCTCCAGTCAATGTAGAAATTTTCAAACACCCAGCCAACATCCGAGACCACGACAATCTCGAGACACGCAACATAGAAACAGAAACTTACGACGAAACGACGGAAGACCGAGAAAAATTCCGAGAGTTAACACCACAACAGGCAAACTACTCACAATACCTTTGTCAACCAGAACCGCAGAGCGAGTATTTCTGGTCGACACAGGAACCGGGATAGACTTGGTGAAACGTAACAAAACTGTCAACGCGATACAAAGAGGACCGAAATAAAAATTTTCCATGGGACGAGACGTATACGAAATGAACGAATGTAACGAAACGAATTTTTGGACAAAATCACATTTTTCACATAGTACCGAACAACTTCCCTATTATCGAAGACGGAATCATCGGGCTACCATGTTTAGAGAAAAACCAATACACTTAACTCCTGGAGAAAACAAAGTTGAAATGAAGGAATTAGAAGCAGTTAGTAAACCAACCGCTGAGAATGATACAAAATCAATAGACGACGTTGAACAAAATATATCATTAGAATCCATACAAAAATCAAAAGATAATGCTTACAATAATGAACATTTGCTTATAGAAGAACACCAAATGATGACAGCGGAAAATGCGTGTGACAGTACAGAACCAACAACTTCAGCAGATCTTATGTCGAGAAATGTAGATGCTGATACACAAGAGAAGTCTTTAGAAAATAAAGATGACAAAAGTCTATCTCCATCCATGTTAGATAGTAGTAAACGGAGTAATCGTTATAATGTTGCTGCAAAGCCTGCTACTTCGCCAAAATTTGAAGAAATTGTTTATAATCAAACAAGAAAGTCAAACACAAATAAAATTTTGCGAAGCTCTTTAAAGACGAAATTAATCGAAGACAAGTCTGAAATAATTAATAAACAAAAGGCATCGGAAAATGTAGAAAATAAATTTACCAAAGAAAAAAAAAGGAGTATTAAACAAAAATCAATCTCAGCTAGTGAAAACGAAGCAGTTGATGCTCGTCAACGAAGGGAAGTTCTTTTAACGAACACAACTAGTGATAGTGATAGGTGTAAATCTGTAGAAAATGATAATGCAGTAACGAGTGTAATAGCACTTGATGAAGCGAATTCAAGCCAACGCACTAGGAATAAAATATCTCGTTTATGTATAAATATGGTATCTGATGGTCCCTTACCACGTAGTCGGCGATCGAAGAGTTGCGATGATAGGAAGCATCCAGAAGAAGACAAAGGTGCTAATATTGCAAAGAGAGAAGCGAAACATAGAAGCAGTCCTAGGAGATCGGATAAAGTCGAAGTTAAAAGGAACGAAGATACAAGAAAGACCCTACAAAATGAAAAGAGAGGATTAGAAGAACAAAGAAAACTCGTAGAAAATACAAAAGAAGAAACTGCAGAGACAGAAGTCGATTCAAGAAGTATATTAAATAATAAGTGCGATTTGCTTGATACCGAAAGAGCTATTGAAATTAATGATACTGTTCAAAATATTAAATTTACGGAAGGTAGAAGCCATACTCAAAATGATATGGAAGATGTAGTAGAAGATTCACAAGGATTATCTAATAAAAGTAAGTTGTCAGAAATGGGAATTGCACTCAACAAAATTGAATATACAAAACCCATTTTACGGAATAAAAAGAATTCATTAGAAAGAGAAAGAGGAGTGAAGGAAAAGAAGAAAATGTACAGACAAAAGTTACCTCAAAAAATATATCAGATGATAAATGTGATTAAGAATTTATCTATCTTAGTGAAGAGAAAGAGAAAGGATAGAGGAATTGATCAAAAGACTGTGGATTTTGTAGCGTTTATGAAAAAGTTACAATAAAATATTCAATGTAAAGTATTTGTTATAATATTCAGATAGATAGATGAGAAAAAAACTGAATTTGTATAATTACTCACAGCTTATTGCTCAACCATGCGACTCATTCAGGATATTAGAGGTAACTCGAGTTGTAGTAAATGCGACAATTTATTAAAAATGGTATATCTGACGTACGATACATTTGCACATTTTAAATTATTTAAGTAAGTATAAAAATCACGCGAAAAAAAAATCTACTGAAAATAATGTTGAAGTAGTTAATAATAATAAATCATATAGTGAAACACAAAGCTTAATTCAAGATGTTTTAGTAGTAAATAAATGTGATGTAACAGATTTAAATAAAAAAATTTTTTTTAAAAGTAAGGTAAGTAGTGAGACAGAAAGCATAAAGAACGCTGCGATTAATGAAGTAGAACGAGAAATAATAAATAAGAAAAAGAAGATGAGAAATTTCAAGAAGAGCAAGCAGAGAATAAACCGAGATTGGAGATCATTCAAGATATGCAGGTGATACATCTTTAGATAAAGAAGGTACAAACAATGTTGAAATATTTAATATATACGAGGGTGAACAAAACATTGAGAAACACAACGTTTGTACAGTGTTAAATATAGATACAGTTAGTGATACTAATGCTCAGTGTCAAGCATTAATTAAAACACTTGGTGAGACTTTTGATGATAAAGACCAAACATTGCATGTCACGGATACAGACACAGATTTGTCTAAACTAGTTGATAGTAGTTCAGAAGTAATGATACTGACTGTAGAAACTATTAATAATATGAATGAAAGTACAGAAGAAAATATTGTTTTAACTGTACCTGAAAAGGATGCTGTTGTAAATTCCAATGAAAAAAAAAATGTGTTTCTGCAGAAAAAAAAGGGTGAAGAACACTGAAATTGTAAATGAACACTTTAATTTGATAGATTATGCACGAGAAAGTGACGAAACAATTATAGAAGTAATCTCAACAGAAATTGTGGCTCAAGAAATTTCTGAAAAATATAGCCAGAAAGACAATTACGACCTATTAAATCATACAAAGACAAGAAACGATTCTATAACTCTTATTACCTCAGGAGTAATTAGTAATCCAGAAACCCATAGCGATTCAACCAGGAGAAAAGAGGGTTCAAACGATTTACTTGGAAGGACAGCCAACGAGAGTATGTTTCTTCAACACTGGACGCTTATCTCATGCACAACCCTCGTGCTCGGTCTGGAATTAATACCAATCGAAAACAACGCAATTATCCACGAAAAAAAATATCTAAAGCTTATTTGTACAATGAGGAAGTTAATGTATATATAGGAATAGGTGTAAGCGATATGTCTAACCACATCGATACATTAGGAAAACACATAAAAGAGACTCAAAAACATTATACCACATCGTGTCGAGTAAAATCAGAGATACTTTCCTTAACCAAAAGTTTAATAACGTCAAAACGCTAGGAACACATTTAAGATTACTGACTCACTCTAAAGTTAAGAGAGGATTGATAAACGCTATAGGCTCAATCAGCAAAACACTTTTCGGAACCCTAGATTCTGACGACTTACAGTTGATAGACCAGAATATCGACAAACTATTTAGCGAAGGAAACGAATTAAAAACCATTGTAACTAACCAAACCGCTCTAATTAGGAAAATCCTAAACACCGACAGCCTAAAGCAATTAGAAAAGGTAAACGCGGACATACGAAATGAAATAAATCAGGTAAACAAGCAAGAACTTCTAGTAGTCAAGATTATTTCTATAGAAAGCGCTTTGTCAGATCTACACTTTCAACTCAATGAAATGTTCAATCTAATTCTACTAGGAAAACACGGAATTATTAGCCCCCAGATCATAAATCATCACACTTTCTTAGAACAATACGCTAAGGCTTTAGGAAAGCACACCATGAATAAAGAATTTTTACCAGAGGAAGGTAACTTCCAAAACATCTTAGACATCTCTACACTCACACTGTTTGTCCAAAGCGAAAAGATCTTCTTTAAAATTTCAATCCCAACAATAATTAACTCAAACTGGGATATAGAACAGGTATACCCCATACCGACTCAAAAGAACGGAGCATTTCTCGCTCCATTAGTCGAACGTCCCATATTTTTTACCTCAGGATTAACTTATATGAATGTAGACCAGATGTATTTGGACAAACAATGTCGAGTCAGACGCGAATTATATATTTGTAAACAAACTCAACCCATACATTATAGACATTCGAAACACGATTGCGCATCCGAAATAATTAGTGTAGACAATACCATGAAATTTTGTAAATTCACAGTCTATAAAATCGTAGAAGTAACTTTTATACCACTCAAAAACGAAAATCACTACATAGCTATACCAGAAAAACCAATAGAACTCAATGTATTCTCGGAAGAAGGTCATCAAATTGTCAAACTTAAGCAACCCTCCCTGTTGAGAACTAAAACAACTGTAGATATATTGTATGGAGACAACCATATGAGAATCAGTGGTAATCCCAAGAACGTTTCTTACGATATTAAGATTAAAACCATAAATGTAACTAATAACGTAGATCTATCCTCAATGCTTGATATCTTAGAAAAAACTCCCAAAGTAATGAGCAACCTAAACGGCTATACTGATACCTTGAGTCAAATAGAAGATAGAGCCAATCAATTAACTTTTTCGCACAGAATGACACAAATCAAAACTTGGGGTCTCAGCACGTTGCAAATTATAGGATATATATCCATTGGACTCATATGCTTGTATCTGCTTAATAAGACAGGATTGTCAAAACTGTGTATACACATATTTTGCTGTAAAATTAAGAAAAACACCGTTAATAACGCACCCAACGTTGGTACTGCAACACCTTCCGCCCCTATAAACACATACACGCCGATGCTACCTGTACAACCTGGAAGCGAACCAAGAGTTAGTTTCGAACTATTGACACCGCCCAGGGCCAAATTTCATCCGTCGATGCTGAAGAAACACTAAGATTTTGGAGGACCAAAATCCATCTAAAGAGGGGGGTATGTCACGCCAATTACCTCTCAGAGAAAAGACATCGTCCCCCTGCTGTCGGGCGCCAACGCCGCGACGCATCTTAGTTCCCATCAGAGATAAGGCCCCAACCTCGACTTTCGGACGCCTTGGACCTCTCAGGGAAAAGACATCGTCCCCCTACTGTCGGGCGCCAACGCCGCGACGCATCTTAGTTCCCATCAGAAATAAGGCCCCAACCCCGACTTTCGAACTCCTTGGAATCCACACCGAACCCCCCCCCCCCCCCAACATCCCCAAGCAGGGTGTATATAAGCCGAGACTTCACCCAGCCCGGGGAGTTCTCGTTCTAGTTGCTGTTCGCGTACAGTACCCCTTTTCTCTGTTATTCTATTGTAAGTGCCAAAGTCATAATAAAGTTCGATAAAAGAGAATTAATAGTTGGGCTACGACTCAGCCTTCTTTTCTCTCGCAACCCAAGTATCCATTTTACGTGACACTCTCCCGGATGGTTTGGAAGAGCAGGTCTTGTGCTCGCCTTGATCGTCCCAGGTTAGCCTGGAGGATGCGCATTTTCAGGTCCTTAGTGTTGTTCCTCTGGTTGCCTCCGTGCCAGTTTCTTTGCTCCCCGGCTTAGGGTTGCCTTGCGATGGGGTGTTTCCCTCGTTTCCGCTTGCAGCTGTGGGTCTGCGGCTGGCTCCTTTCGTTCCTTTCTTCGGGGGGGGGGGGGGGGGGGCGCAGGCCGGTCCACCCATCCTGTGCACAGATGGTGCTCCAAGCGCCTCGCAGAGCAGGCATTTCGGGCTCGCGGCATCGCATGTTTTCGCTTAGTGCCCAGGTTTGCCGCATCTGAAGCATAGATGCCCCTTGTCCTCCTTGGCGGTGCAGGACCTTCTCACGTGTCCCATCTCCAGGCACCTATAACATTGTAAAGGTCTTCGCCCGATGGCTTCGATCTTCGCTGTCGACCAACCGATGGTGACCTCGCCAGCCTGGGCCAGTTTTCTCACTGCACCGGCCGGGCCTCGTATCCACACCGATCCAAGGCCGTTTCGTGCGGGGCGGATTTCTCCCAGCCGGACGTCCTCCGGCTTGCAGCCGCCCTCCTTCGCCAGGGTGTTCTGGATTTCCTCTTTGGTGGCCGATATATCTATCATTGACACCCTTGCTTCCGCGGCTCGGAAGGGTGTCGCCACGCGGACCTTGTTCGGGTCCAGAGCCCGCTTCAGGCGTGCTGCGAGCGCTGCCTTCTCTCTCTCTAGATCCTCGGGGACTTCTAGGATGACGCCTCCGGTGATGGTCTTCCGCATCCTCATCGAATTGATGCCGAACTCTGCCAGGGAGACGCTGTCCCTGGCCGCAGCCAACACCTCCGCGTAGGATTGGCTCGATTTATCCGTCAGGGTGAGTGTTACCGCTGACGTTCTCGGTGTACGTGGGAGGGGCAGGGGCAACTTGCCTCCCCCTCTTCGCGCATTCTCCGGTCCACTCTCTGGGGCTTTTTCCAGGCTCTTCGCCCCTGTCCCGGGGGTTAGCTTCGCGGGCTGTTTCCTCTCTGCCTCCTTCTTCTTCCTATTCTTCTTCCTTCTGACAGTCTGCCACTCCGTGGCAGCCACTCGTCCTTCCTCGGCCACCGGGGCGTTGGAGGCTCCAGACTCCATCCTTCTCGTGCTCTCTTCTGGAACGGCCTCCTTTCCTTCCCTCCCTTCCATGTTCCGGAGGCGTTCTTCCAGCCGATGCAGCGAGGGCCTTATCTCCCCTATCTCTTGTTCGATTGCTGCGAGGCGCGTCGTGTCACTGTTCTCTGCGGCGGGGCGCGACGCCAGTTCTCCTCGGAGTGCCTTGTTCTCCGCCTCTAGTGTCGCTATGCGTTCCTGCGCTATAGCGAGGGCGCCGGCGGCAGGGTCTATTCTCCTCACCATTTCCGTTACGCCGACCTTGATAGTCCTCGCCACTTCTTTTAATTTCCTCTCCTGTGTGCCCTTGTGGCTGCGAGGTGTCTCGGCAGCCTTGTTCACCTCTGCGGCTTGGCGGATCAGTTCCGCTCCAATGTCCGCCGTAGTAGCCGTTCGCATCTCTTCGGCTAGGTCCTCTTTCTCCTTCGTTTTTTCGGTCTGCGGGCACTCCGTGTCCAGCGTGGGGTGGGGGGGCCCTCTTTTGGCGGGGCCGCCCTCGTCATGCTCCTGGTGCTGACGTGTGATGGCTCAGCAACCAGCTCCGCTTCGCCCCCTCCTCCGACGATTCCCCCTACCTCCTTGTCTTTCACCACGACTGCGTCCTTTTTCGCCATCGGGTGCGAGAATGGTCACTTCTTCCGCCCTTGTTGCTTGTCGGTCACTGCCACTTCAAGTGGCCCGCGCGACGCGCTTTCGGCGCACGTGCCAATATGGCTGCGCCTGTGCAGTTTCTCGGGTAGCCCGTGTAGCGGCGCTGTTGTCACGCGTTCTAATATGGCTGCCCAGCCGTCATTACCTCACCCTCGGTTATCTCCTTCTTTACCCCTTCCCAAGCTAGATTTCGTGGGTTTCTACACCCGTTTTACTTTCGCGAGCACTGATCCCTTCCTCTGGTTGCCTTCCTTGTTTGTATTCTCCAGTTTTCCAGGGGTTTCGAGTACACTCACGACTCCGTCCTTCTTACGTCTGCTCCACGCCCCTTCCACCCGCGCACCCACCAACAGGAAGTACCTGCTGTTTAAAAAAGACCCTGATATTAAGAGAAGGAAGGACATAATTGGCGGGAAGGCTAATATATTATGGACGATGCTGACCGAACAGAGAAGTAGAAGAGTTAGAACGGTCAGCCATGATAAGACGACGATAGAAAAAGGCTCCGAAAAGGAGCGACGAGGAAAAAACGAAAAGAAAGGTGATATCGCCCCTCGAAAGGGAAACCGATAATAAGTTGAAGAGGGCGAGGAGCGGCGAGGTCTCCTATGCCGAAGTTTGCGCTGACGGAGGTTCGGCTAAGACGACTCCATACTACACGGATAGCGACGGGAGAGAGGAGTGGACCGTCGTCCGTGGACGCAAAGAGAGAAAGAAGATCAACCCAGGAACGGGGAATGGGGTTGAAACGGATAAGGCGTTAGCTGTGGACAGGCCGAAGAGGAACAGAAATAGACCCGAAGCCATCCTTGTCAAGGTGGGACAAGGAAAAGAGTGGCTTCAGGTGTATAGAGACATGATGGAGGTAAGGATACCCTGAAGGATAGCTGCGGTATTAGGACGACCAGGGCTGGTGACATCCTAATAGAATTAAAGGCAGGAAGCGACGCCAATAAGATCGGGGCGGAGCTGAATACAGCCTTGGGCGATAGGGTGAACGCGTTACCAATGCGTAACAAGATCTCCGTCGAGATCAAGGAGATAGATCCCCTGATGAGCAAGGAGGAACTAGCAATGGAGCTAGTAGAGCAGCTGAGGATCAAAGACAACGGCGAGGTCGAGGTGAAAACATCGAGACTGGCGCCGTGGGGCACACAATCGGCGATAGTAACGCTGCCGAAGGCATATCTCGCCAAGGACGGGTCGAGTCGGAAGATTAGGACCGGCTTGACGATAGCCACGTTAAGGGTTTTGCCCAACGTGGTTAAATGCTTCAGACGTCATCTGTTCGGGCATACAGCGAACAAATGCTCTGCGATAAGCCCTGGCAAGGAGTTATGCAGGAAGTGTGGAGGGAAAGACCACACGATAACAACCTGCACAAAAGCGCCATGCTACGCGATCTGCAGCAAGGAGGTGGGAGTGAAGTTTGACCATGTTACGGGGTCGCTAACGTGCCCCGGATACAGGAGACTACTTAGAAGAAGATAAGGATCCTGCAAATCAACCTTAATAGGTGCAGGCTGGCGCAGGATCTGTTGTACCAGCGTGCGATGGAGCTTAGGCCGAACATCGGGATTATCTCCGAGCCTAACAGGCAGCTCCCATACTGGTACAATGACGCCAAAGGTGATGCATCGATCTGGACCACCTTTTTTAATGGGAAACTCCCTGACGAGAGCACGGTAGTTAAAGGAGAAGGGGTGGTGGGTATCTGTGCTGGTGACACGTTTTTTATCAGCGGATACTGCTCACCCAACATGGGCAAGCAGGATTACGACAAGTACATGGACAAGCTGGCATCGATGACCGAGGACGGTACTAGGAACTACGACAAAGTCGTCGTTGCCGGCGATTTCAACGCAAAGTCGACGTGCTGGGGAGGCACGACCACGGACAAGAGAGGGAGAGTCTTGATGGAAACACTATGTGGTTACGGAGTGTTGCCGGTGAAGGAGGAGCTGGAGGCGTTGCGGAAGAAGGCATACGATGAATGGCAAGAAGAATGGGGTGCCTATAAGAAAGAGAACAGAGGAAGAGCTGCCGGAGATGACCAGAAGAATGGCCTTCCGCGACGTGGCGCCGGATCGGGACAGACTCTCAGGCCGGGTCTGGGTGAAAATAGTGAGGGCTATGGCTTCTAAATTTCGTCACCTCTATACGAGGTGTCTGAAGGAAAGAATCTATTCCCGGGCATGACGGATGACTGGTCTTACTCCGTAAAGAGGGCCGGCCGATAACCTCGCCATGTACGGTTGGATATATCTGCTGGACGAGGCACGATAACATCAGATAAACGCAATAACTGTCAGTAACCGTGCCATAAAAAAGTATAATATATATGTCGGAGATGAAAGGACACCAGATCCTTCCCATTGAAATTTTGGGAAAACCCCTTCACCCTGAAAACAGGGTGGACATTGTGGTCATCTCTGAGCCCTATAGGCAGTTGCCTTATTGGTTTAATGACGAGGGCGGCGGTGCATCCATATGAGTCACCTCGTTTAATGGAAAACAGGCGACGAGCGAGACCCTGATCAGGAATGTAGGGATTGTAGGAGTCAGGGTCTGCGATGTGTTTTGCGTCAGTGGGCATTGTTCCCCTAACAAGAGCAAGGATGAATTTAATGAGTATCTAAAGGAACTGGAAGGGGTTATAAAGGAGGGGAGGAAAAGAGCAGCGGCACTTATGGTTGCCGGTGATTTCAATGCTAAATCCTCGGTATGAGGAGTTTTAGAACGGAACGTAGGGGAACATGCCTGCTGGACGTTATAACGAGAAACGAGTTGATACCTACCAGGACGACGGGAGAAATGGAAGGACTAGTTTCCCGGATATACATAGTGTTAATCGACGAATGAGGCTGAGTTGGAGGGGGAGTAGGGTCTTAGACTGGTGGGGAGCACGAGGCGGGTATGGGTTCTCAGGGCGTAGGACCACGCCCCGGGAAACCCCGATGGATCTGATATTCTCCTATAGTCGGGTGGCGGCTGGTCGGTGCCTTTGGTACCCGTTAGTTCGCTGATCCGGTGCGGAGAATTTCGGAGCAGTTGGTGGGCCCATATCTGCCAAGACCACTCACCTCACCTTCTCGTGGGGCTCCCCGTCACCCTGCACCGGCCTTGACCGGGATGGGGTGCGAAAGAGTGAGTGGCACCAGGACGGAGATCATGATGACGACCTCGGCGTAAATCATTACATAGAAACATGGACAGCACAAAACGAGAAAAAAAATTTACGGTGCAGGGGAGGGAGACCTCAGTACCAGCGCAAGTGTGGGTAGTAAAGTGGGCCCCACTGCATCGTAATCTTATGACCACGGCCATTCGGGGAAGGACCGCCAGGCCCCCGGACACGTTAATACGCCTGGTGGAGTGGCCACAATGCCAGGAAAACATAATAAGACCAAAGGAGGAAAGGACAGTACATCGGAGATGGAGGTAGACATCTCGCGTGTCCAGAGGGAGAAGAGCCCCAGAAAGGCAGGAACGGAGGAGCCAAAGGACCCCTTCCGGACTCCCATGACAGCGGGGACAGGAGCAAGGCCCTGCAAGAAAAAGGCGCACAAGACTAGGACGGATGACGAAGAGTCCGACGCCTCGATAATGTCAGTGACCTCCTCCCTGTCCAGCAGGGGGGTAAAGAGGAAGGTGGCCTCAGGCTCGACCTCGCCCACGATCCCGGATAAGCTCCTACAAGAGATCGGCACCAGCTCCCACGCCGATATAAGCGCGGAGCGCGCCAGACAGGTGGGGGTCATCATGAAAGTGGCGATCAACTCCACCCACCAGAAAGACACGTACATCCGAGATCTGAAGAACGCGGCGGCGTGGAGAAATAGAACCAGGAGGAGGCCCCGAGAGGAGAGCGCGCAGGAGGATCATGGCCAAGAGAGGGAGCAAACAAAAAAGGAAATGGCCAAGTTAAGACAGGAGAATGAGGCGCTTAAAAGGGAGTTAGCAGCTGAAAGAGCAGCGCGACTCCGAGGACCCTCTAACCACGTAGGGCACGAGACGCAAACCAGGGATCAAAGGCTGGACGCCCTGGAAAGAAAAATGGAGATGATGGGACGCCAGGTGGCCAGAGAGGTCCTCGCACAAATACAGGGGATGCTGGGGTATGATCCCAGTCCTCTAATGGCGGAGGGAGGCACACGGATGACCGAAGAAAGAAGAAGCGTCGTAGCACAACCCCAACCAAGAATGGAGGAGGAGGAATGGGTAGTTGTGCAACCCAGAAGGCCCAAGAGAGGGAAAGGGGCCAGTTATGCAGCGGTGGCGGCGACTCCTGCGGCGATTCTAGCCAAAAGGAGAGCCCCCGAAAACACAAGAATCCCCCTGGTTAAGGACAGCTTTCCCCCCTTAAAAACAAGCTCTAAGGAGGCAAGGAGAAGGCCGAATAAAATAACATCAGCAGCCAGTGTGTTACCGCGCACCCCGCGATCCTCGGCGGTGATGGTAACACTAAAAGACGCAGCTAAGACCTCGTACGCCGAGGTGATAGCACGGGCTAGGGAACATATACCCCTAAAGGAGTTAGGGGTGGACAAACTGGAAATGAGGAAGGGGGCGACCGGGGCAATAGTGATCCGAGTTCCCAGTGATAAAGAAGGAGACAGGGCCTCCATGCTGGCAATGAAATTGACCAACGTGCTGGACCCAATGGCAGTAAAGGTGGCAGCCCCAATCACAAGGGCGGAGCTGAAGATCGAACATATCGACATTTCGATCAGCAAAGAAGAGCTTCTACAAGCCGTAGCTTCTGTCGTTGGGTGTAAAAAGGAAGAAATACTGGGAGGAGTACTGCCAGAGGAGGCCTGGGAACAGCCTGGGTAAGGTGCCCAGTGGTGGGAGCCAGAAGGCTGACCAGTCTGGGGAAAATACCGATAGGCTGGTCATATGCGAAAGTGACAAACTCCCGAATGCCATATGCCTCCCGAAGAGGCTTCTCCAATGTTTCAGATGCGTGGAGATAGGGCATGTGAGGGCGACGTGTTCCTCGGCGGTGGACAGAAGTAACTTGTGCCACCGCTGCGGGAAGGCAGGACATAATGCCAAGGAGTGTACGGAGGGGAAACCTAACTGCCCAAGATGTGAGGCACTAGGAGCCCCGGCAGGTCACAGAATGGGAGGAACGGCATGTGCACCTCCCAGAACGAGAGGAAGATCCAGAAAGAAGCTGGAAGACCAGAACAATAATATCGGAAGAGGCCCTGCGGGAGAAATGAAGAGCGGCCTGGAGGAGGTCACGATGACGGAGTGACGTTCTCCCCGACGATACTGCAATGCAACCTGGGGCATGCGAGGAGAGCACAGGACCTGCTCAACCAGACTATCCGGGAGAACAGGATAGCCCTCGCAGTCGTCGCCGATCCATACTGCGTCCCAGAGAATCCTAACTGGGCGCAAGACACGAGCGGTAGGATAGCGGTCACGTGGACTCCAGGATTGAGCCCCCACGGTAAGGTGCTCGACCGAGGCGACGGATACTTTGCGGTCGAGTGGGCAGGGATTGCGGTCGTGGGGATATATATTTCCCCCAAGTGCGGGCTGGAGGCCTCCGGGGGCTTCCTGGACGAGGTCGGCAACTGCATCAGGCACTGCCTCCCTCGCCAGGCTCTGGACCTCGGGGACTTCAATGCCCACTCTACGCTGTGGGGGAATACGAGAACCACAACTAGAGGAAGGTGGCTGTCTGACTGGGCGGCTGGTCTGGGCCTTACATTGGTGAACAAGGGCAACACACAGACATGCGTGGTGTGGAGGGGAACCTCGGTGGTCGACCTCACATGGGCTACACCGCAGCTATACCAGAAGATCAGGAGGTGCGATGTGGCCGAGGGGGTCGAGACGCTGTCGGACCACCTCTATGTGTGCATGTAATTAGATCTGTGCGAGACGAACAGGAGGCAGGCAAGAGGGACCAGACCGATGCAACCCAGATGGGTCCTGAAAAATCTGGATAGGGACATGTTGGAAGCGGCAGCCACCGGACTGGCCTGGAGCTGGTATGCGCGTGACCCCAGGAAAGTATGGTCGGTAGACGAGGAGGCAGTCGATCTCCAAGATCAAATGAAAAGGATATGCGACGCAGCGATGCCACGAGCCTCCAGAAAGGACAACATGGGAAGACCGGTATACTGGTGGAATCCAGAGATCGCCGATCCGCGGGAGCAGTGTAACAGAGTAAGGAGAAACTTCGCCAGGGCACAACGTCGCAGGTGGACGAGGAACGAGGATGAGATCTCCCGTCTGTATGCGTTATACAGGATGATGAAAAAGACGCTACAGCGGCAGATCAAGTCGGCAAAGGAAAGGGCCTGGAAGGAGCTGATTCAGACAGTGGAATCAGACCCATGGGGGCGGTCGTACCATATGGTCATGGGTAAGATCAGGCCAGCGGCCCCCCCACAGACCGAAAGTATGGACCCCGGAATGAAGAGGCCATCTCACAGGAGAGAGAGGGTTTCCCCTCCCTCACACACTCCGATGACGAGGAACGGAATGACGGAAACATGCCGGAGTGGAGGGAGGAGGACGAAATTGGTGAGGAGGAGCTGCAAGAGGCAGTCAGGAAGATGGCGTCCCGGAACGTCGCCCCGGGTCCAGACAGCATTCCAGGACGAATATGGGTCCTAATATACCACCTAGTGCCCCCCGCCTGCGACATCTCTACAACCGCTGCCTGGCGGAAGGGAAGTACCCGAAAAGTTGGAAGACGGCGAGGTTAGTGCTCTTCAGGAAGGAGGGAAGATCCCCGGACTCACCCTCCGGTTACAGGCCGATATGCCTTCTTGTCGAGGTAGGCAAACTATTCGAGCGAGTGATTGCCGCCCGTCTGGAGGGACATATGAGACAGAGGGAAACCGGGTGGCACGACAGCAATCGTGACGCAATGGTGACGCAATTAACCACGTGAGGAGGACGACAGAAGAGATGACATCCGGCCGGGGAGTGGCATTGGCGGTCTCATTAGACATCACCAACGCCTTCAATACGATCCCATGGCACAGAATAGTGGAAGTCCTGCGGCACTACCAGGTACCGAAGTATCTGGTAGAGGTGATCATATCCTACCTGGATGACCGATGGGTAGGATATCGCAGCCAAAGAGGTATGGAGAGGAAACCGGTCGAGAGGGGAGTCCCACAAGGATCCGTACTGGGACCAATCCTCTGGATAACGGCATGCGACCGGGTGCTGCGATGCCCTAGGCCGCTGGGCACTGAGGTAGTCTGCTATGCGGACGATACGTTGGTCATCGCCGGGGATCGCTGGTGGCATGAGACCGCCAACCTGACCGAGGACGCGGTGGCATGTGTGGTAAGAGAAATCAAAAAACTAGAGCTACATGTGTCACCCGCTAAGTCGGAGGTGCTGGGTTTTTACAACAGAGGACGAAGAGGACCCCCTCCCCCGGGAATGGGCATAAGCATAGACGGAGGAAGAGTGAAGGTGGGACAAACCATGAAATATCTGGGTCTCACCATGGATGGCCACTGGACCTTCGAGCAGCATTTTAATCAACTGGTGCCGAAGGTTATGGCATCGGCCGACGCTCTGTGCGGACTGCTGCCAAACATAGGGGGAGCAGGAACAGGAGTGAGACGCCTCTATGAGGGAGTGGTGCGTTCCCGGGTCTTATATGGGGCCCCGGTCTGAGCCCGGGAATTGAATGCAAGTCGACGCAGCACGACTCTGATAAGGGGACTGCAGAGGCGAATGGCCATCCGGATCGTCAGGGGCTATAGGACGGTGTCGTATTCATCTGCTACCGTCCTTGCTGCTTCCCTCCCCCCCCCCCCCCCCCCCCCTTTGAGTTGCAGGCCCTTGCTCTCAAAGAGAGGTACGAGTGGAAGAGGAGTCTGCTGCAAGGACCAGAGGAGGCAACCCAGCAATTCGACTTAGGTGAAGTCCAAGAGGGGATATGGAGATTGTGGCATACGCGCCTAGAACAAGAAGTCCGGGAGAGACCACACCGGGCGGTCTGCGCTGTGCTGCCGAACTGGGAGAGGTGGAGAAGCAAGAGAGGGGCTCCACTGTCCTTCAGGATAACCCAGATACTCTCCAGTCACGGGGTGTTTGGGGAATTCCTGAAGAGAATAGGAAAAGAGAACACGTCCCTATGTTATCACTGTGGGACGGAGGAGGACACAGCGCAGCATACGCTGGCGACTTGCCCGGCGTGGGAACTGCCAAGATGGACATTGAAGATGGAGATCGGAGACGATCTAGCCCCAGGTAGGCTTGTGGAAGCTATTCTCGAGGGTGGTCATGAGACTGCCGCCGTCCGCAACTTTTGCGAGCGAGTTATGCTGGTAAAAGAGCGGGCGGAGAGGGACAGGGTAAGATCGAGCCACCCCTCGAGAGTACATGGGAACGAAAGAAGACCTCGAGGAAGAGCATCAGATGCCAACGATGAAGAAGGACGCTAGGGGAGTGGTCCACCTGGTGATTCGGCAATAAATGTGAAGCGTCCGTAGAGACCAGGCGGGGGTGCCGATCGATAGATCCGTAAGGGAACTCGGGGCACCCCGACACGCCAGGAGGCCACCGTGGAGTTTTAGTCGGTAAGAGTCCGACACTACCCGCCTTGGCGGGAGTCCATGAGGATTTCTCCACGTAAAAAAAAGGTCTTAGACTGGTACTCAGCCTCTGGCCATTTTTATATTATGCACTCTTTTAGGAATAATGTTAAGCGGGTGGTTGCCAGCCTGGGCCAGTTTCATCTCTGCACCGGCCGGACCTCGTATCCACACGGATCCAAGACCGTTTCGAGTAAGGCGGATGTCTTCCTGTCGGACGTCTTCCGCCTTGCAACCGCTGTCCTTTCCAGGGTGTTCCTCATTTCCTCCTTGGTGACCGAAATCTCTATTCTGGTCACGCTTGCTTCCGCGTGTCGGAAGGGTGACGCCACGCGGACTTTGCTCGGATCCAGGATCCGCGACAGAAGGCAACCGGCCTTCTCCCAATTCTGGTCCTCGGAGACCTCCAGAACGACGCCTTCGTTCATAGTTTTACGCATCCTTGCCACCTTGATGCCGACCTCAACCTCAGGGACGTTGTCCTGGGCCGCGGTCGACGCCTCCGCGTAGGTTTGGCCCGATTATCCTTCAGCGTGCTCGTCACCGCCGATGATCGAGGTGTGTTTAGGGGAGGCAGCTTGTCTCCCTCTCGTTGTACGTTCTTCGATCCTCTCTCCGGGGCTTTCCTCGTGCTCTTCGCCCCTGTCTCCGGAACTCTTTTCGTCGGTTGTTTCCCTGCCGGCTCCTTCTTTTTGCTTCTTCATCTTTCAACGGTCTGTCATTCCATAGCAGCCGCTTGACCTTCCTTGATCGCCGGAGTGTGTGGAACGCTAGGCTCCACCCGTCTCGTGGTCTCGTCGGAGACGACCTCCATTTCCCTTCTTCTTTCCATGTTTTGGAGGCGTTCCTCCATCAGCTGGATCAGCGATAGGCCTAGCTCCTCCATCTTGCGTTCGATCGCGGCGAGACGCGCTGTCTCGCCGCTCTGCTCTTCCGTGGAGCGCGGGGCAAGCACTTTTCGGAGCGCCTCGTTCTCCGCCTCTAATACCGCTATGCGTCCTTCCATTATCGGGAAGGGGCCAGGAGCGGTGTCCATCTTTTTCGCAATCTCTATTGCGCCAGCGGCGATTGACCTCGCCGCTTCTCTCAGCATCTTCACGTGTGTGTCGTTGAGGTTGCGAGATGTTTCTGCAACCTTGGTTACCTCGGAAGCTCGACGGAGCAGTTCGGCTCGCTTGTCCGCCGTAGTAAATATCCTCATCTCTTCGGCCATTTCAGTGGGGAGATAGGAAGATCCGCCGGCCTTTCTCTCCTTCGCGCGGGGCGCTTCGACGGCGCGGGGCTCTTCTTCCTTCGACGTTTGCTCGGTCCGTAGGCTCCCTGTGCTCAGTGAGGAGCGGAAGAATCCCTCCATGAAAGGGACCGCCTTCCGCGTGCGTCTGTTGCTAACGTGTGTAGACTCAGAAATCAGCTCCGCATCGCCCCCTCCTCTCATGGTTTCACCCGCCTCTTTATTCTCCTCCAAAACAGTGTTCTTCTTTTTTCCTATTGGACGCGCAAAATAACCACTTATACCCGCACCTGTCACTGCCAACCAGTCACTACCACTTTCATATAGCCCGCACGACGCACTTTCGGCGCGCATGCCAATATGGTTGTGTCCGTGTAGTTCCCCTGGTAGCTCGTGCTGCGGCACAGTTGTCACGTGTTCCAATATGGCTTTCACACCGTCATAAACTCACACGCGATTTTATTTCACTTGTCACGTCTTTTCCAGACCGAATTCCGCTACTTTTTACGCCCTCTTTTTTTACAGGCACTAGCCCTTCACTCTGATTAACTTCCTTGACCGAATTCTCCAGTTTTCCCGGAGATTTCGGCCACGCTAGCAGCTCCGCCCTCTCTACGAATGCTCCACGCAGTTGCTCATCACAGACTCTACATATATTTCAAATATCCCAGAGCGGTCGATGCCCGTATGGAATCGATAAAGATTGGACCCACATAAAGATAAGTATAAAGCTCAGGAGTTTGTCGTTTGGGTATTCAATTGTATGTTCACTATCGTTATTATTCACATTCCGAGTACAAATCGACAAATTTTTGCAATTTATTAATTTATCTATCACGGTTGATCATTTTACAATCCACAGGAAAATGATTCTTCTTCATCCAACAACATAGAAATTAACCAATTAACAGCAACGTCCATTTCCCTCACTATCCGAACGAAGGCTTTTTTCGACGAATCCGATGATCTTGTGTCCTGAGGCACACCCCATCGTAGTTTTCCTCTACAGCATCATCGCGATGGAAAGACGCACTCTCGTATCAGTGAGTAAAACAACGTCTTTACTATCAGTAAATATGTCACGCTTTTAACAAAGAGTCAGACGTAGACTTTGGAGGAAAGTACATTTGCTATGCCGTTGACCGCGGATTCATTATTGAACCTAAGGTCATTGCCATTAGCATCTCGAGTATCTAATTATCACGGTTACTTGTCAAATTCTGTATTAATCTTATTTGCACTAGTAAATATCTTCTCTATTACATAACAACAATGCCTAATCCAAAAGAAGATTCGTTACGCGCCCCTATTTCTAATCATAATGACAACCCGACATCCATATTTTCCTATTTGGAGTTATCATCGCAAAAAGGTTCTTCTTGCTTAAATTTAATTTACGATAAGTATCTTCTGTTTGTTCTTCAGTCATAATCATAGAAATAACTGGTGGAAGTGGTAATGTGCATCGAAATATAATATAATATGCTCAAACATACTGCAACTGCTAAAATATTCAACAAGGGCGGTGCCAGAGGCAATTCTCATCGAGAACAAATGACCAGCAACGGTGTCATCGTAAGTAGCTTGTTTTTTCTTGTTCCTTATTTTGAGATTTAGCTTCTCTTCCTTACATTCATCAATTCTTTGCATTCTCCTTATTTCCCCTTCCTTTTTCACCCACTTAGGCGCTCATTTCTTCACTCGCGGACAGAGTATGTAACTGATCTTCATCGAACAAACTTGTCCGAACGTCTCACCACATTACGGACACTTGCACATAGCTTTAATACGCATCTTCATTCGTCACTTACTCATTAAATGGGTTTGAGAGACAGCGATTCTGACGTGTTTTCCTTCAAGCATTATCATCTTAGGAGTGTTCCTATTAGAGTATATATGTTTCGTAACGGTAATAAATACACCGAGTTCGATGGAATTTCTTCATACGGTGCAAATGTCTGATACCTAGATTTACTACTATTAACCAATGCTGAGTTTAATTTAGTAGGACCGACATTTTACAGATATATGTTAGATACGCGGGACAGCGTGTTCTATATATTTAGTATAGTTTAAAATGATATCTTATAGGATTCTCAAATCCAAGTCGAAACTGTATTCGTGAGCAATTGCCGAAACTAAACGCCGATAGTGCAAAATAACGAAAAAACAGCATATTCGCTGTTATCGGTGATTCCCAGTATTTCTATAAGAAAAAAATGACCGTGTTTTAGATATGTCATTTTTTTCTGCGACAAGATATGGTTCCATCTAGATAGACATATCAACTGGTAGAATAGCCGAACATGTACCACTATCAATCTTGGAGAAATTTGAGAGATACCAATGCATACGACTAAGATTGGTGTATGGTGCGCTATATTGCGGAAATGAACAATTGAAGGAGCACGAAAGATGTTGCTAATGTTGCAGACTCGGAAAGTAGTAATAGGATAACCACGTCTGACAAACATCCTGCATACCACAACCATCGAAGCAATAATAAGATAATAACAGGATAGCCACGTCTAATAGACATGTATTATGGCCTGTACGATTGATATACCGAATTAACATCTCCGAATTTCTTTCTCTGTTGTGTGTTAGAGACTGATGTGTACAAATCAAAACCGCTGAGGAGAATATCGAAAAGTGTGTGTCACAAATAAGTGAAGAGGTATTATTAAGCGTCTTTCGAAGCATGTTAAGAAGAAATATTAAATGTACTGAATATCAAGGTGGGCATATTTCACAATGTTTGTAATTATTTTTAGGCATATTAATTGTAGGTAATCCATCTTTATCAAGACCACGAAATTACGCAATGAACCATTATCGAGATCGCCAAACTTCAAAACGACGAAATTTTCGGCTCTCTCGTTAAGTGCCGAAAGAACTGAGTTACAGTTAAAGGTACGCGAAATTACATTAGAGAAATTTATGCAACGTGCAAACGACAATTGATAGTTCTGTCGAAGTAAACGTCGCTCAGACAGTCGAGAATTTGTCCCTTCAAATTTTAAGCGGATACGAGTTATCCCCACTACTTTGCGGAACTGATCACTGCAAGCAGTTTCCGGTGTTTTCTTTGTCTGCACCAGCAATAACGCAATTACTCATAAATTGACAAAATACGAAAAACGAAGTTTTCATATTTTTTATTTCATTGCTATAAAACGATTTAATTGAATTTTTGAGAATCTTACGATCAAAATGATATTGGACGATAGCTAAACTCTCGAAATGCGCAAGGTTCGGTCAACTGCACAGAAGACGATGCCTAGGTCCAACACAGTTCTTTGAAGTTACAATGAATGTTGATACTAAATCCGTCGTTTAGAGATACCTTCGGCTTCCTATGACACTAAGTGTATTTTCGACCAATCGCGGGGAGACGCAATCGCGATTAGAGACGTCAACGGGAGTCTATTTACGACTATGATCGACACCACCCACGATTTGATCGATCCCCTAATTTCTGTTGAGATAATTGGGGGTGATTGAGTTTGTATAACACTGTGGTTCACAGAATTATAAATTATATATTTTCAACGCTCAAGTTACACTGTTGAGTAGCTATAAATCGCAGATAACAATTTGTCGTACGAAGCTAAGATAAACATACACTCTAGAGCAAGGCTCTTATAATTGAATTTATCATGTCAATGGACGTAGCACGGTATGAAACTTAACGATAGACGTTCGATGTTGGACTCATTAATCGCTCTTGTAGGAATACGGAAGAAAGTTCGGTGTGGGTGGGCCCTTTTGCCTGAAGAACGCCGATTCGTTGTTCACACTTTTAGTTAGGATAGTGAGGGTAACGATCCGCGATGTCGATTGGTTATGACCTATGCTGATGCTTGAAGGGATGAGTAGGAAGCCTCCTACCATCGTAGTTTCTGGGTGACCTTGGTCATGGGAAAAACCAGCATGTTTCGTTGGTTAGCTGTTCGGTTTTTCCTAATGGGTGCGTGCCCGCTTTCGTCAAAAAATGTTTTTAAGCTTAAGAATTCTTCAGGACATACGACCTGACTGAAGGCACATGTTGATACAAGACAATGAAAGTGAAGGTTTATGGTGGGTCCTTAGGTTTATTGAGGGTCGGAATAATGTTACGCCGGCCGTTGACTGTCTGATCGCGAGGGCTGAAATGCAGATGTTTTAGGCGACGTAACACTAAGCTAAATAACTTCCGTTATTTGCTGACTAGTCCTAATGGATCCTGATACTGGTTAAATTCTATTTTTTTATCTTTATTTCTCTAGATATAAAATCTGTAAAGTATCTCGTTGCATTTCAATTGCTTCTCTTGTTCCTTATTCTTACATTCACTGTATTCACAAAACAACGATCCAAAGACAAGTGATAGCGGTCAGTTTGTGAAATGTGATCGTTAACAAACCTTAAATTACAACGAAACGAAATTGCTCAATACCTTAAAATTGAATAATATCGAGCTAAGTAGGAAAAAAGCCACAATATTTGTAAAAAAAATTGAATATTTATATTATAATTCACCAATATCTCTAGCAGGTTAGCGCGATATTTAATTTAAGAAAATGACATCGTGATTATATTTCAGGTATGCATGAACCAAAATACTAATCATAAAAAGAAATTTGCTATATGTGGCGAAGAACCGTGTTACGTCACGTGAGATAATCCGTACGCCAACCCTCGTTGCCTGGCCGTCGAAGATCCACCTAACGTTATTCAGACCCCCAATGAACCTATGTATCCATCCTAAGTTACCCTCACTTTCCTAACGAAAAATGTGATCAACAAATCCGCTTTCTTCGTACTATAGATACACACATAACGAGCTTCCCTCCGTAACAGCACGACAGTCGGTCAAAACTCAGTCTTTTCTGGACGCTAAATTACTGAACCCAGTTTTCGGTTCATGGACGTGACGGGGATTGTTTGCATGGTGGGCAGGGATTTATGACGGAACTGTGAATGCGATCCAAGTATCCGGGAAACCTCGAGAATTTGAACAAGGACGTTAATCCGAGTGAAGTGCTAGTGCTTATGAAAAAAAGCAGGTATAAGAACTAGCAGAATTCGGTTTGGAAAAGATATTACAAGTGAAATGAAATCGCATGTGAGGTTATGGCGGTGAGGAAGCCACATTCGGGCGCGCAACAATAACGCCGCTGCACGAGCCATCCGGGGCCCGAGCCGAAAGAGCGTCACGCGGGCCATTTGAAAGTGATAGTGACTGGTGGTAGTGACAAGTGCTGGCATAAGTGGCCATTTTGCGCGCCTAATAGGAAAAAAGGAGACAATTTTGGAGGAGGAGAAAGAGGCGGATGAAACCATGAGAGGAGGGGGCGAAGCGGAGTTGGATCCTGAGCCTACACACGTTAGTACCAGACGTACGAGGAAGGCGGTCCATTTCAAAGAGGGGTTCCTCCGTTCCGGACTGAGCTCGGGGAACCAACGAACCGAGGAAACGTCGGAGAAGGAAGAGACCCCTGCCGTCGAAGCGACCCGCGCGAAGAAAAGGAAGGCCAGCGGACCTCCCGAGCTCCGCACGGAACTGGCCGAAGATATGACGACATCCACTACGGCGGACATAGGAGAGGAACTGCTCCGTCGAGTTTCTAATGTGACCAAGGTTGCCGTATCATTGGTTGAAGATGCTGAGAGATGCGGCGAGGTCCATCGTCGCTGGTGCAACAGAGATAGTGAGAAGGATGGATCCCACCCCTGCCGTCTTCGCGATAATGGAAAGACGCATAGCGGCATTAAAGGCGGAAAACGAGGCGCTCCGCTAAGAGCTGGCTTCGGATGTCTGAAAATTTCTCAATTTACGCAGTATGACGTATCGTTCTTCTTACTGTTGAGGTGATTGATTGCGATGGCCCCCAAGGGTGTTGACGCAATGTGATTTCTGCCCAGTGCTCTGAATGTCAACGTGAAGAAATTCAAAAAAGCGCGGGTAAACGGCGGGAGTAACTATGACTCTCTTAACTTCCCAACATAGAAATCATCAGAGTATTAATTACTAAAACTGCTGAACAAATTAAATATAAACGAAAAGCTTTAAGAAATAAAGAAATTGGGGACCTTCAGGAGGAGACCTCTACGACAGAGGGAGGATGCGATCTCGCTGAACCATTCATCGACATAGAAAGCCGAGAACGGATTATAGATAACGATGAAATGGTTCGCGAATGGCAGCAATGTCTGATTAATGAAATAGAAAAGCCAGTCGAGGTACCCCCAATTTTAAGGGAAGTGTACTCTCGGTTAATTAAAATTTGGGATGACAGGAAAGACAATTTGGAAGCACTGAAAGCTGAATTGGATGTATTTTTAAGAGATCATCTCTATGGAGCTCTTAGAGAAATAAGGGGGAAGCCCCAAAGCCTACAAATTAAAAGTAAAAATGCAGCCAAAATAACAAGAAAGTCGAAAAAGGCAATGAGGAATTATAAGAAAAAATATTCCTACGCACGTTGCCAAGAATTATACAACGAATGTCCCAAAAAGTTGGCCGATGCCATCGTTAATAATGACACAAGTTTCTTACAACCAGCCAGACCGCCGCCAGAAGCAGAAAAAGTAAAACGGCTGTACAGTGATCTATGGGGGAGAACTGGCCCCATGACGGTTGAAATATCAGAAAGGAGCGAATCAGAGTTGCTGCTGGGTGACCACTTCGGGCCGATTACTGTCAGGGAAGTAGAGGGCAAGATCAAAAAGCTCAGGAAGAAGTCTGCGGCAGGACCAGATGGGCTGCTAAAAGAGAATTTATTGATACCTGTCCGCAGTACTCGCCAAATTCTTTAACATACTGTGGTATAGTGCCTATTTTCCAACCTTATGGAAGGAGAATAGGACCACTCTGATACCGAAGACCAACAAAGATCCTAGTATTGTTGAGAATTGGCGACCTATAACTATTAGTTCTGTCCTGAGCAGAATATTCTCTTCGATCCTCGATGGGCGACTCCGGGGTGGGATCACCCAGAACGTAAGACAAAAAGGATTCACATCTGAAAGCGGATGTAAATTGAATATAGAATTAATGAAAGCGGCTCTGGATCACTGTAAAAGAGATCAAGGAGGAGTGTTCACGATAGTGGACATCTCCAAAGCCTTTGATACAATTCCACATACGGCATTAAGACCCTGCCTGGCGCGGAAAGGCGTACCGACCCCCATTATCGACATAATTGTCGAAATGTGCAACAAATGTAAGACAGCTATTAAAACAAAGGATAATATAGGGGTCGAGGTCGAAATCCTCAGAGGTGTGAAGCAGGGTGACCCATTGTCACCACTGCTGTTCAATCTGTGCCTCGAACCGCTGTTAGAAAGAATTAATGAAAAGACCGGTGGCATAAAAATAAATGAGCGAAACGAAATCCCTGTACTGGCCTTCGCCGATGACATAGTCTTACTCGGTGGAAATGAGAGGGAAGCACAGTGCCAAGTGGACGAGCTCTACAGATACCTGGATGGTCTGGGAATGAAAGTATCAATAGATAAGAGCCAAGCATTCCAGGTGGTCACTAAGAAAGACACCAGGTTCATTAAAGATCCAATAATTAAAATTGGCTGCGACAAAATTGCAGACGTGAACCCAGAGGAAGCCTTCAGGTATCTGGGCGCAAAGATTGGGCCCTGGAAAGGCGTCCATTGTGGCATAGTTGTGCCAGAAATTCTAAGCATGGTGAGGAGAGTTCGCAAGCTCTCCTTAAAACCATGCCAGAAAATGGAATTCTTAACAAAGTATATATTTCCTCGTTTCATATATCAGCTACTAGTTAATCCACCGGGAGACGGTGTCCTAAAGCTTATGGATAGCGAGGTCAGGCAGGAGATAAAAGCAATCCTGCATCTTGTACCTTCGACAGCTACCGGATCTTTTACGCTCCTAAGAATTTTGGAGGCCTAGGGTTACCGAGATTTGAGCACATAATAAAACTTGGAACCTTAAGGAGCGCATTGAAAATGAAAGAATCTAAAGATACAGCGGCAGCAAGTTTGATCGACGAGGCCACGGATATAAAACTAAAGAGAATAGCAAACTCTCTGAGGATTAATTGGCCGGCCACTTTAGAGGACATAGAAAAAGCCAGCAAAAGACTGAAAGGTGAACGCAGAAAACAGTGGGCTGAGCTTCAAAGTCAGGGACAAGGAGTGGTTGACTTCACAAAGGAAAAACTTGGCAACGTGTGGCTGCGAGAACACAACTTATTACTCCCTTTGGAAAGCCACAAAAGAAATAAGGAAGTCAATAAAAATGATCCCAGCGATCAGAAGACCAGATAACACATGGGCAAGAAGCAACGAAGAGCAGGCCGAAAAATTTTCCAACCACCTATTGTAATATCGTGGAAATTAAAATATAAATTTTCCCCGATATATTACAATTTATTAATAATGGATTTAATGTACAGATAGAGTTAGACAGAAAACAGTGTTTTGATTAACGAAACTAAATGCGATACACGTATCTATATCAAATAACTTTACAGTTATTTGATAACTCTCGTTACAACAACTCTAACACACACACTCTCTCTCATCAGCAACTCTAACAACTCTGCAACACTGACAACTCGATCAACTTTAACGACTCTACTCTTCGACGACTCGATCAACTCTCGACTCTACTCTTCAATGTCTCGATCAACTCTGACTCTACTCTTCAATGTCTCGATCAACTCTCGACTCTACTCTTCAATGTCTCGATCAACTCTGACTCTCGCAACACACTCACTGCTCAGTCGTGCTCGCTCTGCTTTTGCCCACACACACACACACACACTCTTCGGCTCACACACCCTGACCTCTCGGTCATCGCTCCTTGAACCCGACACCGTCCTTCTGCTCTAGCATTGTTTATTGTTTTGCAAGAACTAGGTGACTTTAGTCACATAGCTGCTCTCCAATGTAAACTAACCAGAGAAGGACGATGACACGGTTTTTTCTACTCTCAACCGATCTCTAATTTAAATTATTCTGCGATATTACACTATGCAACACATTTACTCCACGTAATATTAACAACAGCAACCACAATAGTCATACTGACGAGGATTCGCTAACCACTAGAACATCAACTGGCAAACACTACATTATACCCAAAGCAACGTCTCAGGAAATTAGAAACATAATCGAGAAAACAAAAAATAATAAAGCCCCAGGAATCGATCCAATCAACGGCAAAATCTTGAAAAACCTTCCGCCAAAAGCGATAAGACAAATCACAATAATAGTTAACGCAATACTAAGAATACAATACTTTCCAAAAACTTGGAAACTGGCACAAATCATAATGTTACCGAAACCAGGCAAAGACCCACATCAAACTACATCTTATAGACCAATATCATTACTTCCCATATTCTCCAAAATACTAGAGAAGGTAATATACGACCGCATTAAAGAAATAATCGAGAAGGAAAAATTAATACCGGACCACCAATTCGGATTCAGACACAAACACTCCACTATAGAGCAAATGCACAGACTGGTCAACGAAATAATACAAGCACTAGAAAACAAGCAATACTGTACAGCCCTCTTTATGGACATAGAGAAAGCTTTTGACAAAATAAATCACGAAAACCTACTACAAATAATCAGGAAACAATTCCCGGAGCAGACGTACCATTTAATTAAATCCTACCTAAGCAGCAGAACATTCACAGTGAAGATTAAAGACACATACTCTGAAGTTAAAGACATCAAGGCAGGGGTTCCGCAAGGAAGCATCTTAGGACCAATTTTATACACGCTATACACGGCCAACATTCCAACAACCAACAATAGCAAAATTCTGACATTTGCGGATGACACAGCTGTAATAGTCAGGCACACTAACCCTGCAACAGCAGTTGCATTATTACAGGAAAATATTACAGAAATTGAAAAATGGCTAAAAACTAAACAGATTAAAGCAAACCCTGATAAATGCAAGCACATCACATTCACGCTGCGAAAGCAGATACCACCAAACATTATACTAAACGGCACGCACATAGTCCAAACAAGGCAAGGTCAAATACCTAGGACTCCACTTAGATACACGATTCACATGGAAACAGCATATTAAATCAATAATAGACAAAATACAGATAGCCAAAATAGAGGCAATGCAAGCAAAAATTCTAAGAACAATAGTAAATGGTACGTTAGAAACGAAGACATTAGGAAAGACCTGGGAATACCAACGGTCAAGGAGGAAATCAACAGACATGCAATAAGATACAGAAGAAGAATAGCAACACACCCGAACCGGCTGGCAGCGGAAACGGTCAACACAACAGGTATAGAAAGAAGGCTAAAAAGGAAGCATCCAACAGACCTCATAAAGGACACAACCTAACAAACACGATGATGGTACCCCACTGGGGGTAACCACCCACATGTTATATTATCATACCGCTATAACATTTTACCAAATGTCCTACAGGACAAATTGTAAAAAAAAAAAAAAAAAAAAAAGAAATATTATATAACAAGAACAAAATTTCTTGTCTATAAAAAAATAAAAAGACATTCTAATGTAAATATTATATTGGCAGGAAATACGTTCAAACAGTGCTTAAAGTCATAAAGCGGTATGGGCTAGATTTCAGGTGTATATGAAAATTGTATATATTTGCAAATATGTATATATATATGTTTATATGCTCTTTTTATATCATAGTCTTGTAAAGTTTTATAGTAAAATTACAATATCAATTTGTTTATGTTGCAGAATAAATAAAGGTAGAACACATGTAAAGACGTGTGTATAGATTCTTATGGAATCAGAAGATTGAACTGCCAAGATTGTTTCAAATGTATTCCAGCAGTAGTTAATGATATCCATATTGCTCATATATCACTGTTATATTTCATAAATTAAATTGTGAGTATAGATATACAATTGTATTAGATATGAAATAACAGGCAGGAAACCACTAATATTGACACACAGATTTTAAAGCATACAGTTACTTATATATATGTCGGAGATGAACGGACATCGGAGCTTCCCCTTTAGAACTTCGGGATAATCCCCTAACGCCGTAATCTAGATTCTATCATAGGCGTAATTAAACAATTGTCGTCTTTCGATCCGATTGTATTTGTTCGAGATTTGTGATAATGAGCTTGGGCTCGAGGCGACAGCCAGTCGCCGAACGTAGCCGCGGTCACGGGATGAACGCTTCGTCTGACAAAGGCATGGAGCAATTCTATAGCTCTCCTTAAAAAGGAAATAGTTGTAACACTCGACAGTAAATATTCCAACGGTTTCTGCCCCGTGGCTCGCCACACGCAAACCCTATTCTTCGAGTAAGATGATTGCCAGATGTCGATGCGTCTCTGGAGTACATGTTCGGCTAGCCTGAGGGCCCGCTATAAATCTTAAGATTTAGTTGACTAAAGTTCTTCAAACAAACAGTCTTTGTCCCAACTACGGGAAGATAGGGGAGACCTATTTTTCAACGAACGGCGTCTCCCACTAGCAACTTTCCTTTGAGGGCGACGAGCATCTTTTTCTAACCACCGATATGGAGATTGACCAATTAGCAGCAACGCCAATTTCCCTTACTTTCCGAACGAAGGCTACCCTCGACGAATCCGATGATCTCGTGCCCTTAGACACACCCCATGATAGTTTTCCTCTGTGGCATCATCGGGACGGAAATTCATTCTTCCTTGTGGTCCCATCGACGCATAAAGTAACTCCTTACGATCAGTGGATATTACGCGTCCGACTTAGATTTTGTGAGCACGTACATCTATCATCCCGTTGACCGCGGATTTGTTATTGAACCTAGGATCATTGTCACTAGTTTCTCGAGTATCCAATTACCACAGTTACTTGTCCAATTCTATAATAATCGTATTTGCACTAGTCAATGTCTTCTCTATTGCTTAACGACAATGTGTAATCCAAGTGGAGATTCGTTTCACGCCCCTAGCCCTAATTCTAATGTATATCCGACACGTATTAATATTACCTACCATCACTTACTTTCATTACCGTTTCGTTTTGGTCTGTTGTCCATCCTGAACCTCTGCGCCGTTTATAATCGTCGATGAGCTATCCTTTGATGAATTCCGTAGTGAGATCTGATTCCGGCTTACTTTCTAGACTGCTAATTAGAGGACTGTATGACTCTGGTAGACTACGTAGAATCATTGCTACAGACATATCCTCATCCAAAGGTTTTCCTAATGCTGTTAGCTGATCGAACATGTTCAGCATTTCTGTTAAGTGTTCTTCCAAATTTCCGCCTTCAGCTAAGTTCATTCGACATATATCCTTGAGCAGAAATACTTACTTTATTTGATAACGATGCTTTCTGATGATAGTTCTTTAAGGCCTCCCATGCTTGTGTCACGTAAAATTGATACTTGGGTTGTAAGAGAAAAGAAAGCTGAGTCGTAACCCAACTATTAATTTTCTTTTATCGAACTTTATTATAATTTTGACACTTACAATAGAATAACGCTGAACCGAAAAAGGGGTGTTGTACAAGAACAGCAACTAGAACGAGAACTGCCCGAGCTGGGTGAAGTCTCGACTTATATACGCCCTGGCTTAAGGATGTTGAGGGGTTCGGTGTGGGTTCCAAAGGAGTCCGATAGTCGGAGGTCGATATCTTATCTCTGATGGGGTTGAGAAGTGATTGATGTCACATACCCCCCTCCTTAGATGGATTTTGGTCCTCAAAAATCTTAGTGCTTCTTCAGCATCGACGGATGAAATTTGGCCCTGGGCGGTGTCGGTAATTCGAAACTTACTCTTGATTCTCTTCCAGGTTGTACAGGTAACATCGGCGTGTAAATGTTTGTAGGGGCGGAAGGTGTTGCAGTACTAACGTTGGGTGCATTACTAACTGTGTTTTCCTTAATTTTGCAGCAAAATATGTGAATACACAGTTTTGACAGTCCTATCTTATTAAGCAGATACAAGCATATGAATCCAATGGATATATGTCCTATAATTTGCAACGTGGTGAGACCCCAAGTTTTAATTTATGTCATTCTGTGCGAAAAAGTTAATAGGTTGGCTCTATCTTCTATTTGACTCAAGGTATCAGTATAGCCGTTTAGGTTGCTCATTACTTTGGGAGTTTTTTCTAAAATATCAAGCATTGTGGATAAATCTACGTTATCAGTTATATTTATGGCCTTAATCTTAATATCGTAAGAAACGCTCTTGGGATTACCACTGATTCTCATATGGTTGTCTCCATACAATATATGTACAGTTATTTTAGTTTTCAACAGGGAGACCTTCTTCAGAGAATACATTAAGTTCTGTTGGTTTTTCTGGTATAGCTATGTAGTGACTTTCGTTTTTGAACGGTATAAAAGTTACTTCTACGATTTTATAGACTGTGAATTTACAAAATCTCATGGTATTGTCTACCTTAATTATTTCGGATGCGCAGTCGTGTTTTGAACGTCTATAATGTATGGGTTGAGTTTGTTTACAAATGTATAATTCGCGTCTGATTCGACATTGCTTGTCCAAATACATCTGGTCTACATTCATATAAGTTAATTCTGAGATAAAAAATATCGGACGTTCGACTAATGGAGCGAGAAATGCTCCGTTCTTTTGAGTCGGTATGGGGTATACCTACCTGTTCTATATCCCATTCTGAGTCAATTATTGTTGGGATTGAAATTTTAAAGAAGATTTTTTCGCTTTGGACAAACAGTGTGAGTGTAGAGATGTCTAAAATGTTTTGGAAATTATCTTCCTCTGGTAAAAATCTTTTATTCATGATGTGATTTGCTAAAGTTTTAGCGTATTGTTCTAAGAAAGTGTGATGATTTATGATCTGGGGGCTAATAATTCCTTGTTTTCTTAGTAGAATTAAATTGAACATTTCATTGAGTTGAAAGTGTAAACCTGACAAAGCGCTTTCTATAGAAATAATCTTGACTACTAGAAGTTCTCGCTTGTTTACTTGATTTATTTCATTTTGTATGTCCGCGTTTACGTTTTCTAATTGCTTTAGGGTGTCGGTGTTTAGAATTTTCTTAATTAGAGCGGTTTGGTTAGCTACAATGGTTTTTAATTCGTTTTCTTCGCTAAATTGTTTGTCGATATTCTGGTTTATCAATTGTAAATCGTCAGAATCTAAAGTTCCGAAAAGGGTTTTGCTGATTGAACCTATAGCGTCTATCAATCCTCTCTTAACTTTAGAATGAGTTAGTAATCTTAAATGTGTTCCTAGCGTTTTGACGTTATTAAAATTTTGGTTAAGGAAAGTATCTCTGATTTTACTCGACACGATGTGGTATAATGTTTTTGAGTCTCTTTTATGTGTTTTCCTAATGTATCGATGTGGTTAGACATATCGCTTACACCTATTCCTATATATACGTTAACTTCTTCATTGTACAAATAAGCTTTAGATATTTTTTCGTGGAAAATTGCGTTATTTTCGATTGTTATTAATTCCAGTCCGAGCACAAGGGTTGTGCACGAGATAAGCGTCCTGAAAAATAAGTTTTTAACCTATTACCGTGAATTTTCTTAATGACTTTAGCGATTATTATCTCGTAATACGGTGTTTTGACTTGATGGATTTGATATGGCCCTAACCATTCGGTATCCATTTTGTCTTTTTTGTTATCGTTGTGAACTAGTACAAAGTCTCCTTCTTTGAAAATTGTTTGAGTTCGCACGATCTTTCTTTTTTTTATCTCGAGCGTATCGTTTCTTACTATTTATTAGTGTTTGTCCAAATATTAGTGTCCAAATATTTGTTCAACTGTTTTTGCCATAGAGAGAACATATCACTATACGGTAAGTTGGTGGTTTTTGCAATTGCGGACGGTAAATTAGCTTTTCTTCCGAACGTTAATTCAAAACGGGTAATTCCTGTTCCTTCGTGAACTGCTGTATTATACCCTAAACATATAAAATTGAGTATCTCGTCCCATTCTTTATCGTCGTTATCCAGTAGGCTGGTACGAATTAGATCTTTAACTACTGCGTCAGTACGTCCTAATGATCCGTTGGATTGAGGATGAAAGCTAGTTGTCTTGATATGTTTAACCTTAAAAGCTTCGTCAAATTTCGTTACGAGCTCGCTAATAAAATTCTGTCCTTGGTCAGTAAGAATTGTCTTGGGTGCAGAGAATATATAAATATAGTGATTCAGTAGCGCGTTAATAATGGATTCGTTTTGTTGTGTCTTTAATGGAACTAGTATTAAGTATTTCGTCAACTCGTCATGGATCGAAAGGATGAATTGGTTTCCTCGCTTGGTTTTTATCATAGATCCTATAATGTCCATGGCTATTTTGTCGTTGGGGTTTAAAGGTGTGTCTGAAATTACTGGTTCTTCTTTAGGTCGTATCCTAACCAGTTTTTCTTTTTGGCAAACGTCGCAATTTTTAATAAGGTCTTCGATTCTACTCATTAAATTTGGGATCTTGTATCGTTCCTTGATTCTTTGGTATGTCTTTTGAATTCCTAAATGTCCTATCGTACCGTTGTGATTTTCCTGAATTATTTCCTCTATTTCTTCTTCGGTTAACTCTTGGATTGGGCCCCATGCAAAAGTGACAGGGTATCGGGTATCGTTGAAATATAAAAGCATAAGTTTGATCTGATTGTTTTCTAATTCTGCAAACGTGTTGTCTCCTATGCTTACTTTCTTGTTATTTCGTAATATGTCATTAATTTTCCGCAACCATGTTGCCTCGTCAAACTCTCCTAATTCTGTTTTAGTCAACTGATAGAAAGATTGATCGTTAGGTTTCATTTCTAATCGTTTTGGGATTTCTGATTTCTTTTTCCATTTCGTAAAATGTTGTAAGAAATCTAAGGCTACTGTTCCCTCAGGGGTTTCTACCTTTTGAACAGCGTGAATTCTAGATAAGGTATCTGCGACTGGGTTGTCTTTGCCTTTAACTTATTCGATTGTGTATTCGTACTCTTCTAGCTTTAGTTTCCATCGCATTAATCTATGTTACATCGCATGGAACGTCTGCACCCCAGCCGTCGCTACCTGGCGGCCAGCGGCCCACCGACATTCTTCCCGACCTTCCATAAACTCAAGCACCCACCATAAAACGTCGACCTTGAGATTTGTCGTTTCCACTAATTGCCTAAAAGTATTTTCGTTTATGTCCGAATTTCGGAAAAGGCCTCGAGCTTATTAGGCTCTTAAAAATCACGAAAAAAGTAGGCAATCACCGAATGGAAAAACCGAACACATGTCCATCTAAAACGACGGGTTTTCCCCAGGAATGAAATCAGCCCGACCCACGGGGGTGCGAGACTTCCTCATCTCCTTCATTAGCAGGGACATAATCAATCGGCATCGCGGATGTTTACCCTCACTTCCTAAACGAAAGGTGAATAACGAATCCGCGTTCTTCGTTCAAGAAGCACCCCCACACCAAGCTTTCCTTCGGAAAGCACAAGATAGAAGAAGCGGGCACGAGCCAGTAGTGTCAAGTCTCGAGTCTACAAGCAACATCAAATTTCCAAGCAACATCAAGTCAGTCAAGTCAAGTCAAGTCAAGATCAAGTATCAACGCAGTCAAGTCTACAACCCGAACAGAGTCTCAGGTCGTACTCATTCGTAGTCTAATCATACCAAGCATTCCTTTGTATTACACCGAATTTGTTGGATTTTATAAATATATAGTAACCTGTTAACAGCAGCGTTATATTCAATTAAACTACCCTTATTATCCCAAAAGAAATAAGGGGTCGCTCGATTCGTGGCGTTGATTAATCAATCGTAATGGGAACTTACGACTCCCGTTGGCGTGCTTCTTCGAGATCGCGTCTCCCCGCGAACGTGTGAATTTACACCTGCTGTGTTTCAGCGACATGTACGTGCAGTGTTTCGACCTTTAATCAACGACGGAATTGTGTTAGCGTATCTAGACAATCTTATAGCTCCTGCAGAGACCGAGAGTGAGGCAATTGAAAAACTGAGACAAGCATTAAAAACCGGGAGTGAATATGGACTAGTATAATTAACTGGCGAAAATGTAGTTTTTTAGTCAAACAAGTGAATTATCTCGGGTACATCATTGAAAATGGACAAATTCGACCTTCGCAGCAGAAGACGTTGGCAGTGTCAAGATTTCCAGAACCTAAGACGACCAAGCAGGTACAGAGTTTTTTGGGTTTAACGGAATATTTCCGTAAATTCATAGAATCGTATGCCGTGATTGCGCGACCATTATCGGAATTATTAAAAAATAACGTTGGATTTAAATATGGACCGTTAGAGAAGGAGGCATTTAAAAGATTAAAAAAAGCCTTAATGGAAAACCCGGTACTTAGATTGTATCAAGTAGGAGCTAAAACCGAACTTCATACTGATGCTTGTAAAGAAGGATTAGGGGCAATAATGTTACAGAAAAGTGCCGATGACGGTAAATTTCATCCCGTATACTATGTCAGCTGGAAGACGTCCTCCACGGAAGAAAAATACACGAGCTACGAGTTAGAAATATTAGCCGTAATTAAGGCATTAAAGAAATTCCGTGTTTATTTACTAAATACCATTTGAAATAGTGACAGACTGTAACGCGTTTGTTTGGACATTAAAAAAGAAAGATGTATGTTTGCGAGTGGCGCATTGGGCACTTTTAATTGAACAATTTGATTATATAATCGAGCATAGACCAGGTACGGCGATGCATCATGTGGACGCGCTTAGTCGGAATACAGTAGAAGTGTTATTAGTACAGGAGGGCCGAAGCAGTTTGAATGATCGAGTTCGCGAAGCTCAAGAAGAAGATCAGGAGATAAAGAATATGGTTGAGGCAGTACGTGATAAGAAGAAAAATAACTTTACGTTAACGAAAAATGGAGTTTTATATCGCGAGCCTGAGGGTGGTGAGACAATAGTTGTGCCGAAATCGATGCAGTGGGACATTATCAAATTAGCACCTGAACAAGGACATTTTAGCACTGCCAAAACGATGATAATGTTCAAAAGAGATTATTGGTTTCCCAACATG
Source organism: Bombus pratorum (assembly GCA_930367275.1). Classification (NCBI taxonomy): domain Eukaryota; kingdom Metazoa; phylum Arthropoda; class Insecta; order Hymenoptera; family Apidae; genus Bombus; species Bombus pratorum. The sequence continues at coordinate 1,298,977 of OV883992.1, forward strand.
GAAGAGAAAGTTAAAAGAATAATTAACAACTATATACGGTGCATGTTGGCAGAAAAGAAGAAAGGGAAAGGTGAGGGCGTGTTATATCCCATAGAAAAAAGAGCTGTACCGTTAGATACATATCATATCGATCACCTAGGATCGATGCCGTCGACGAAATATCTTATAATCATATTTTTATGATTATCGATGCGTTCACCAAGTTTAACTGGTTATACCCAACCAAAACTACTACGACGGAAGAGGCATTAAGTAAACTAAAGTTGCAGGCATTAATTTTTGGAAATCCAAGACGCTTAGTGTCAGACTGAGGTTCAGCGTTCACTTCGAAAGCATTTAAAGAGTATTGTGAAGAGGAAAACATCGAGCACATACTAATTACTACGGGTATACCGCGCGGAAATGGTCAGGTGGAAAGAATGAACGGACCAATCATACCTGTTCTAACGAAACTTTCGATAAGCAATCCAGCGGAATGGTGGAAACACGTGGACAGAGTGCAAGAAATTATAAATGCAAGCCATAACCGGAGTATTAAGAAGACACCATTTGAACTACTAATCGGAGAACAAATAAGACTTAAGGGAGACCAAGAATTAAAGCAACTGATAGATGAAAAACTGGTGAATATTTTTGACGAAGATAGCACGAAGATGAGATTAGAGGCCAAGGAAAATATTGCAAAAATCCAGGAAGAAAACAAAAGAACATACAATAAACGTCGTAAAACTGCCACGAAATATAAAATTGGTGATTTAGTAGCAATTAAACGTACTCAGTTCGGAACAGGTACAAAGTTATTACCAAAGTTTTTGGGTCCATACAAAGCAACATCGCTAAAGGGCAAGGACCGTTACGAAGTCATCAAAGTTGGTGAGCGAGAGGGACCGCAGAAAACAAGCTCCGCAGCTGATCATATGAAGCTGTTGAGAATTGTGGATCTTTGAAGCCGAAATAATGTTATAGGAACATTAAATTTATATTGACAGCTATTATTAAAATAATGATATATTTATTACATGGACGATTCCTTATATATGTCGGATTCACATTAGACTTGAGGGCGTCTAACGCTTCTTCGTTTGAATTAGCCATTGTTTTATCAAACACAGATTGTATTTACACGTATGCACACGATTTTACAAAGGTATAATGAATATTGTGTTTAATGAATAATGAGCTTAACAAATAATAAGTTTAACGAATGATTAGATTAACGAATAATAAATTTAACGAATAATAAAACTAACGATTAATAAGTTTAACGAACAATAAATTTTAGGAATACTAAATTTAACGAAGAATGAATTTAATATACGCTAATAACAATGTTTTCTTTGGGTTCAAACGAATCCACGGCCAACGGGACAACTATTCACTGAGACGCTCTGTATATTACTCGATGTGTCACTTTCCAAGGCGATCACACGAATGCCTAATCTGATGGAATTCTTTCTCGCTGTACGATTACATTTTGTTAGTTACATGCTCGCTGGAAGCATCGAGAAGGTTCCAATCACCGTTGCTAGGCAATCTCTGCCAAAAGTTTATTATTTACTCGTTGGAAGCATCGAGAAAGTTCCAATCGCCGTTGCTAAGCAATTTCTGTCTGGAGTTTGATTCTTAATACAACGTGTGTCCCATAATATCGACACCTCCAAAATACAATCATATGTGACTAGACCCGTTCTTGAGGCCGTATGCCGCCACATACCACATATCTAGGGAAACCACACAACCGTTCTACACTTTCGTCAAGCTAAACGTTTATCCCGTGACCGTGGCTACGTTCGGCGACCAGTTGTCACCTCGAACCCAATTTCGCTATCGCAAATTTCGTATAATTATAATCAGATCGGATGATAAAAATTGCTTAATTACAGCTATGATAAAATCTAAACTATAACATTAGAGGACTTTTCCCAAAATTGCGAAGGGAAGGCTCCGGTCTTTCTTGCATCTCCGACATATATTTATCGATACAAACTTGCACGCGTCTCAGCACCATCTTCTATACCCGACTCTTCATCGACGACGACTCTTAACCGACTGACTGTTTACATTTCTTTGTCTCGAGACGCTGCGCACACACACATACTTCCACACACTGATATTGTTTCGACCGTTCGCGGAGAGACGCGATCGCGAGATAGCGCGTCAACGAGAGTTGTAAGGTCTCGTTACGATTGAATAATCGACGCCACGAACTGATCGATCCCCTTATTTCTGTTGTGATAATAAGGGTAGTTCAATGAAATTCCACCGATTTACCACAAATAAAATAATATTTATTTCAACGATTTATCGACTAGAAGATATAATTATAACAGACTGTAAACTGCGACGTATGAAAGGTATTGACGGCTCGAGACCTCGAAAATTATGTTATGATCGCCCTTCGATCTTTTTCGTCTTTTCTGGAAGACGACCCCCCACTACGTTCGGATCACGCCACATTCTTTTACGCGAGGTAAAATAACGGCTACGAGTCGACGTTTCTGGAAGTCGCCCTGCTTAATGAACCATGCGCTTGCCATTACAATGTTTGTTTGCCGGGCAGACGCGCCGATCCGTCTGCGACATTGCAGTGCCACGATCGACGGTAAAGAATATGGCCTATGATAAGCCGCATGGCGTAACAGATATATACATATAAGTATTTCTACTACGCACTTAACTCAGTCCAGTACAGAAAATTACACATATCTCAACAGAAGCCATGGGTTAAACCATTAGAATTTGACGAGGATACTGAAGAAGATGACGATTTTGAAGACAACGAAGGATAATCGTCATCCATTGAGGTTGAAAGTCGATGCAGAATAGCAAGAAATTACGAGCGCAAGTGAAATTAGTAATATTGGGCACATCTGAGGGCAGATGTGTTTGTCAGAATGGCCGAAGTTGTGGGATAGTGTGACGTCAGGGAAGGACGTGGTGTGAGGGGTAATTGTCTATTAACGTTGTCAAGATATGTTAATGTTGTCAAGGAGTGTTGTGAGCGTTACCAAGGTATGTTAAGGGAAAATGAGCATGGAAAATGCTGTCAGAGTTGAATTTATCGTGGTCGTTTGAAGTTCGTTGTGTTGTTGTGTCGTAGAATTAGTGAGAAACGAATTCGCAAAACGCGGTATTATATTCTATTTCGTGTGAGTGCAACGATATTGTATATATCATACTGTTTTCTATAAACTTATAATATAACATTCCTACATGTATATATTAAAAAATAAGACGTTTATTTCTAAAGTAATAAAAACTGATTCTTCCGAAGAAGAATACTTCCGTTTAGTTATAATTTTCATACATGCATCTCTTCTTTCCCATTCCTTAATGACGTTCCGTAATAAATAACGTAAAGCCCGAATGATCACCTTTTGACATCATTCAACTGATACTGAATTACCAAGTTAAAAAAATATCACTTTCTCATATTTCTTATTATATCATTATCACACGACTTTAGTCGGATTATCTAGATTCGTACGATAAAATTCTCGGGGTCTGAGAACCTGAACTACCAGTATTCGCGTGCAACGGTCATAAAAGTTTGCCGAAATGCTCAAGAACACGTTCGCACATAGTACTCTTAAACACATGCCCAGTCTTTGGGGAACGACGTTATCAATAACAGACACAATAACCTGTATGGATGTTACACTACGTTCCAGGTAATCCAGAACAATCGAGATCTGTATAAATAGGACCGATGAAGATTGGATCCACAATAAAACTAAATATAACGTTCGGGTGTTTCTGACTCGGGCATTCCATTATCGCGTGTTCGCTACCGTAACAGTTCGTTTGCGTTTGCTCGTTCGAAAGTTGACAAATCTTGAACAGGTGCTAGACTGGTGAAATTAGTCGTTATGCTTTTACAATTTATCAATTTGCAATCCGTAGGAAAGTGATAGCATGCTCGATATTCTAGTTTGTAGCTGTAGATAAATAAAACATATATATTTTCTATACATCTTTTATATTGCACACCTCATTGAACATATAGGAAATCGCTAGTAGAACATAGATTATGAGAATATATTTAATTCATAAATACGTTGTGAAAATTATAGAGGAAAATATAAATAGTATGTGAGCCGGAGGTAACAAAATTATATGAAACATTATTCAATATGTATTGTAGAACGAATATATTATTCGTTATTTATAATATTTCATGTTTTATTTTCCTTGTAAGATATTTATTATCTTTCGATTATATACTTAGTTTCCGAATATCTTTCTGCTAAATTATATTATTTTCCTAGAACTTCATAATTGAATTTAATCTTACTGCTTGAAATGATTGACTTCCTTTTGTGAAAACACTCCTGACTAAATCTATCCGAACACTTTCCGTAATACTCAGATCTGATAAATGTGCGAAACAAATCAGGGTTTGAATATTTTCAGAAAGATAATAGTTTCAGTAAATTTAAGTGTATCGAACATTATCACGTTGAAAGGATCTCTCCGTTCAATGCGACTAACATGCTTTTCTTATCTTCCATATATTAAACTGATAAATCTATGACTGTTTATAGCACTATATCATTACTAATTCTATTCACTGCTTAAATTAATTAAATTAAATTTTTTTCTGAAAATTGCGTTTTGTTTCATCCTTCTCTTACTTGCCACGTTTTCAAATATAAATTTCGTTTAGATTAAACAACGTTTAATCTAACAATGCAGAGGTCATGACACAAGTTCATATATGTTCCTGCTCCGAATTTATATCACAGGAAGTTCCTCCTTTCTGAAGTTAAGATCACGATAAGTATCTGTTCTTGTGTCTGTTCTAATGGAAATAAGTGATCGATGAAATAATATGCAACGAAATATAATATGGTCAAATACACTAGAATCTGTTACAATATTCTTCAAGGACGGTATAGTTAATCGTCACCCAACACAGATGACTGTGATATTTGTGTTCTATCTGTTCCTTCTTCTTTTTCCATCTACTTAGAGCCTCGTTTTTTGCACTGATTCCCATCGAGCAATCTTGTCCGAACGTGTCGTCACTTTTGCGGAAACTTGTACACGACTTCAATACGTATTCGCCACTCGGTCATTAAAGAGATTGAAGAAATTCTGGCACATTTTCCTTTAAGCATCGTCATCTCAAGAGTATTTCTATTAAAGCGTGCAAATATTTCATAACGGTAATAAATACATTAAGCTCAGCAAACGATCATAAAGATAAAATTTTTGGCATCTAAATTTACTAGCGTAATGCAATGCAACATTTGCTTAAGTAGTTTCACAAACTGAGTTGAGTTTATGAAATTGGTAGAACACTTGACAAAAAGTTTCTCGATATTCAGGATAATATGCTCCATATATTATAAGGAAGCTTTTATGAGGCGATTGTTCCAATAGACTCAGATGTTAGTAAAGATGTTTTACAGGATCCTTAAATCCAAGCTGAAATTGCACTTATAAGCAGAGTTGTAGTTTTTATTTAAGGATTTCATCCTTGAGTGAAAACGCTAAATATGTTTTCACTTAAATGATCTTTTTATTTGTGTTGACTGTGTCAATGTTTTTTTTTTTTTTTTTTTTTGATTGTGTGTCTTCAAGATTTTCTTTGCATGTTGTCTACTGACAGCCTTGAATGCAATAATTTCATATTTGCAAATCTCGAAGGATTTGTGAATAAAATTGTCGCCACAATTATCAACTTTTTTATTTTTATTATTTATATTATTTCTGAAATAATACTGACATTTGCTATAAAATTTGAATAAGCTCGACACCTGTGTTGTGGTGAGAAACATAGCTGTTGACAAAGCATCCACGGCTGCGCTAGGGACGTACCGCTGCACTGTATCGTACTGATTGTATTGTCACCTATAATATTATTATAGTTAGCTTCCAACGGTACGAAGATTATTGTATGGAGAAATTACGGAGTGTGTTGTTTGTAACCACAGCGGTGAAATTTTGTGCTCGTGTTCATCAACTGGAGATCAAATTATGCGAATTGCATTTTTCTATGCAACAAAATGCAAATACGCCTATAGAAAATGTGTCATGAACAACCTACTTCTCGATAAATGTGCGGACGTGTTTAAGATATCCAATATTCGAATGTTTTTGAGATGTTCACCAACTCTCTTCCAGAAGCTTTTGCATCTTGCAACCTTTTTCCATCGATTGCGATCTCACTGCGTATAGCTTTATTTGTAAGTATTAGACAAGCAAATGTTTCATTTGTTCATTTATCCAAATTGAAATTTGATATTATTTCATATTATTGTTGCTATATTACATTACACAATCCTTGTATCAAGAGAAACATGTTAAAATTCTAGACATATATTTTACAGATAAAGCACAATTCTAGATTCCAAGTATACAAATGTATTCGCTTGTGAAATAATGAAAATCTCCTCTTCATGATTAGAAAATTGATGTACTGCATTGTATATCTGACAGCAATAATTGGATCCATTTCCTTCGCGTGTTTTGTTCACGTGGTCATCTGATTTCACATATAATATCACATGCATCTTCTTCCCGTTTCCGTCTTAAACTTCAAAACGCAAGTTTATCGTTTCTAATCTTTTCACTTTTATGTTTTCTTCATTTTCTTTTACTAATGATCGTTTTGTACTGCACCATTTATTTTTATTGCCTGATTACTCTGAGTACGAATTCTTCAAACTATTCAAATTCCTCATTGTATAAATAGATATCGCAAGTTCAAAACACGTTGCTGTGTCATTGGCCAATCTGCATAAAGTTCTCGACTAATAACAATATCTTTAGATTTGTTATAGATTTCCAACATATGTTGATATACGACAAATTACAACATAATATATAGTACAATGTTGGCTAGAAACTTCTTGTATATCTAGACGAATTGCTTTTTCATCGCTAAGTACAATTATTCCTTAATGTTTCCTGCATTGTATACTGTGCACGTATCTTTATGAGTTCTATACATTGTTCTTTACGTTGAGACGTGAATGATATCTAACGGTGCAGTGTTGCAAATGTTTATATCGCTGCAAAATACGTTGAACGGTTTATCGCAAGATCTACTATTTTAGCAAACAAATTTTTGGCAAAGCGATTGCTCTCTGCTCTTGCTTGTGTTATATTTCGTAGGACTTCTAAGCAATTATACTGTTATCTTCCATTTCTACTAACAAATGAAGGAAGACTTATTTCCAAAATTCATTAAGGAATAAAACAATAAAATATTGAGTAGACTTGTACTTTATTCCTCTGCTATCAAAACACGTCAATAGCAATTAATAAGAGATATAACAAGATTCTATTAGGTTTCCCTCCATAAATTTCATATAATATTAATCATATAATATTCTACAACATATGGCAGCGATCTTCCCATTGCGTTTAGCATAATATACAGGGTGGTTGGTAACTGGTGGTACAAGCGGAAATGGGGTGATTCTACGCGAAGAAAGAAGTCGAAAATATAGAATAAAATTTTTTTTTAATTTTTTTTAAATTTTTTTAAAAATCTACAGTGAAATCCGTTATAACGAGACGTGATAAAGTGCACGCGTACCGAGCGAAAATTCAAAGTCGATTTTCTCGAAAACAAAGCTTCAAACGAAAAATTTTTATTCTATATTTTCGACTTCTTTTTTCGTGTAGAATCACCCCCTTTCCACTTATACCACCAGTTACAAGCCACCCTGAATATTCGACGGTTGCAACAACGAGCAATCTCGTCCTTTAAACCTCACGTACCAACTATCTTCACACATAAACATCTACACATGTATCTTGTTTTATATAACGCTTGATAGATTTATTCAAAGTTTCTGTTAAGTTTCTACAAACATTCAATTAATAAAAACGTCGAGTTAATTTTTAACCTTAGAGGTTTTTATCTAACACGTGTTCATATGGACATTTTTCGATCACGTGTGTCTGTACGATATAATATTATTCGTATATATTTCACTACCATGTAGTATAATGCATTTTCTAATATCACAGCACTACATGTTTTAAAATAACAAAGTACTGCTTGGTTCGAAACAACGTATAACTATGTATATCGAAATAATTGTTACGACCGTTCGCGGAGAGACGCAGTCGCGAGGAAAACGCGTCAGCGAGAGGCGTAAATTCTCGCTACGATTCGGACAATCGACGCAGCAATACATAACATAAACTTGTATATTTGACGATATTTAAAAATAATATAATGAACACGCCACAAATCATTTAACGATTATACAATTGATTTGTTAGTAATTCGACCCGTCTTTATAATATTTCTTGATGTATTCGTTAGACTAAGCGACTTTAATTTTACTCGTCTGAACCTATCGATGCATTCCTTTTGAATCCTCAAATGATACTGATGCCCTTCGATTTTTTCTTTGTCTTTTCTGGGAGAGGACCCCCACTACGCTCGGGTCACGCCACCGTTCGCACCTATGCTCACGTATGCCAACTTCTTTGTGTAGATGAAATGACGGACCGAAGACGAAGCGACGTTTCTAGAACTATGTGCTTGTCACGTAAAATAAAAAAAGGAGATCTCAGATGAAAAGAAAAATAAAATATAAAAAAATAAAAAGAGAATTTATTTTTGAACACTTGGTTTACACTAATTACGATTTGGTTCTGACCTTCAGCCGTGACTTTCCAAGACTGAAGCTCTTACAATTTAACTTTCGATTGGATCTGTTTCTTTTTTCTTCGTCACCCCTCAATATCCCCACTAACCGCGCGTTTGTTAGGCGTCCGCGTCCGTTGCCACGCACGCCTTCTTCTAGAACATTCGGCGGATGGACCGTTGGGATGTCGATGGCTCATTAGGCACTTCGGCGATGTACGTTGTCGCCGAGTGCCGCCACATCTTTATCTCCATCATCAGTCCATCGGATTTGAAGTGTGCCGGTCGTGACACGCTTGTCGCTATATTATATATATTTCGCCGATCCTATATGATGGTATGTCTGCGACACTATAGTGCCACGAGACTCGGTTAGGAATACGGCCTATGGTAGGTCTCGTGGCGTAACAATAATACAGCACCAAGAACGTCGGAAAACCATAATATTATACATATCCGGATAACTTAGAGCTACATTCTTGCGTGCAAAACGTATACCTGCAATACCAATTTTAAATCACGAATATACGATTACTACAAGTTCCACTTTAACATATTTTGATTTTAAACAACGTTATATCGCAGCTTCGCTGTTGGAAATTAACAATATATTTATTTTTATTATACATTAATCCCAATTAACATTAGTTCTCAAGTCTCAATTTTATAACGTTTAATGTTATTCACGATTGCAAATGATTTCGCCAATAATTTTTGTAAACATCGACCTAACTTAACCTAGGGACTAATGACGTCGCCTAGTTTACAACCAATTACACGCTTTTCTTTTTAATTTGTTGATCGAATTGATGGACAACGATAGAAAAATTCACTCGTTCGTTTTATTAATCGACTGCGAGATTCAATTTGAACAATCTTAATGTACCTAACATAATTTTCAAATCAACTACATTCATTTATAATTAATGTAAGTATTTATAAATAATTTTTTAATGGGTTATGAACGTTTGATTTTCTCTCTGTGCTTTCTTAAACGATTGTTAACGAATTTCTTAAATTTGAGGAAAATATGAAACGACTATTATCGCGATATGCACGACTTTCTGTCGTAACTTATGAAATAAGAAGATGATTAATTGGATATAAGAATTTAAAGACCGCATCAGAGTTAAATAACACAAAGTGTTCCATTCAGGATGAATGTTAGCTTACTTAATCATGATAAAAGTGTAAAAGAAATTTCTTTCACTTCTCAAATAAAATACAGTCGCTTTCCGTAAGCGTGGTGGGATCGACATCAATTGTAAATATCGCTTGATTGGCGTCTATAACACGATTATGCCGCGATTCAAATCCAATAATCGGATTCTGTACAGAGAAGTGATGAAACCTTCAGTTAGACACACAGTTCTGATAGTTTGGGCAATTATTTGTCCGAGCGATCCTCGAGAGATCGATCTGTTCTCATGTACTGTGATCTCCTTCCGACCAGTTTATTTACCTGAACTCGTTTAGCTCTATTGTGTATCGGTGCGCTTCAAGTTGCCATCCAGAGTTTGATATCTCACAGAAACAATAATCGAATCGATGTTGAATTAGCCGCAAAATATTCGGACGAATCGAGACAGTGAAGGTATTTAAGAGATTTGATAAAAGTTGATTTTGGAATAAAGTATCGTAAACTAAGTTTTAGTTAGCTACATACTCGAATTTCGAATTTTTCAGATTACCGAATTTTCGAAAATTTGAGATTAATTCAAATTCTGAAGATCAAATCATTTCGTGAAAACTTTAATCATATATACGATGAAAAAAAGGTTGGTCGTGTTATTAAATAGGTTTGGAGTTTGATATTTCATTGGTTCACACAGATTCAGTTTTTACGTTCTGTATTTCACCACTATGTACAGCCATATGAACACACCGAATACACTTAGATAATTAACACGTGGTCGACGCCTAAGACAAAGGAGCGTCGTTAGAAGTCGTACCAACTTAGCTTGTAGGAACTAGTGATCATACCAACTTAACTCTTCCTCAACACATCGTACATAAAAATTATAGTATACAATAATACAAATTAATGATGTATCATGTTTTTGTTCACTATTAAGCTGAGTTTAAAATTGGTGAAATTTTTAATAGCATTCGCAGTGGGAAGTAACGAATATGTTTAGAAACCATATTTATTGCCCGTAAATACGTACACAATACGACGAGTAATTAAGCGTTCAAACACTCGAGACACTTTTCTTCCAACGAAGACAATTACTACAGTGGCATTTGACTGTCGACGTTTCTATTACCCAGTTCTTGTCGCACCTATCCGATCGTTACTCAAGTTTCCAGACTGTGTGCCATCGCCTATAGACTCAATTTGTAAAACCCCGTTTCCCCAATCGCTGGACAAAGAAACGAACAGAAGCGAAAGAACAGGCGCGAATCTGAACGTATATAAACTGAGAAACAATCGGCTCAGACAACGCTCGGGGACCGTAATTTTTTTCGACGAGTCGTATGTACATATAGCGTTAATCTAAATGTTTTCGAATCTTTTATTTTGTGATTTAATATTTTAATAATAATTTCCATAATAATTTCCAAAATACCCCGTACCAAAAATTTCTCGATCAATAATATAAAGTAAAAAATCCATCTATATCTAATTATTCCATTATTCTGGCTACACCTTCTACTTCAAAAAATGCAGAAGCAGTGTTCAAAATTATTGCTTTGGTTAAAAAATATGCCTGTCGCGAAGTGTCGTCTTGCACGTAAAATTTCACTCATCCTTGTACGGGAAAAAATAAATTTTAAAATTATCAATCAAATCGTATTTCTTAATTGATAGTGATCAAAGATAAATATACAGAATAGACATAATTGAAGTATGATATTGTATTTTCGACCAATCGCGGGGAGACGCAATCGTGAGGAGAGACGTCAACGGGAGTCGTAAATTCCCGTTACGATTATGATAATCGACACCACGAGTTGATCGATCCCCTAATTTCCGTTGAGATAATTGGGGGTGATTGAGTTTATATAACACTGTGATTCACAGAATTATAAATTATATATTTCCAACACTTAAATTACACTGTCGAGTAGTTACAAATAGATAACAACTTGTCGCACGAAGATAAGATAGATATGCACACTAGAGCAGGGCTCTTATAATTAAATTTCGTATGTTAGTGGACGCAGCACGATAGGATATTTACTAGAGTATGTGAATGTTCGATGATACCGAGAACCGACTTTGAATGCTGCGCTTAGACGTAAACGTTAGACGTTCGATGTTTTACTATAAACTTGACTCTCCTGATGTCGCAGGAGCAGTAGTTGACTTTCCCGAGGCTTTAGGAGAAGTGAGGTACAGTGACGATTTTGTGCTATAACTGATTTTGTCGCTCTAATGTTAATACGGAAGAAAGCTCGGTGTGGGTGTGCCCCTTTGCCTGAGGAACGCGGATTCGTTGTTCACACTTTCCGTTAGAAAAGTGAGGGTAACGATCTGCGATGTCGATTGCTTATAACCTACGCTGATGTTTTAAGGGATGAGTAGGAAACCTCCTACCATCGTGGTTCGTGGGTGACCTTGTACATGAGAAAAACCAACTTGTTTGTTAGCTAGCTATTCGGTTTTTCCTAATAGGTGCGTACCCGCTTTCTCCGTATTTTTAAAGTGCGCCTAATAAACCCAAGGACCTCTCTAAAAGCCAGATGTGCGTCGAAAATATTTTTAGACTTGAGAAATTCTTCAGGACACACGAATTGCCTCAAGACACATGTCGATACAAGACAATGAACGTGAGAGTTTATGGTGGGCCCTTAGGTTTATTGAGGGTCGAAGTGACGTTACGCAGGCCGTTGGTTGTCCGGTCGCGAGGGCTGGAATGCAGATGTTTTAGGCGGCGTAACAATAATGCTGACCCTAGCACTAGTAATAATACATTTAATTAGTTGCCTTAAATTCACGTTGATAGAAAAGAGAAAACAGAACGTACGACTTCTTTTTTTTATTTACTACGGGTTTCTATCAATTTCTACGTGCATGTTTCAACTCTTATAAATTTGTTTATAATTTTGTAATGATCACAGTTTCTCTAGTACTTCTGTAGATTGAGTTTATTATTCTATCTAAAGTATATCAATTCAGTAATGAATTAGAAATACACCTTCCAACGAGTATAGAACCAGGTATTATGTACATTTAAGCCCTAAAAGGAACGTAAGCGTGAAATATCACCGTTCACCTCCTGTATATTTCCTGTAAAATTGGTTACTTGTACGCATATAAGTAGCTGTGTTATGTATTTTCTAGTTGTACATACCAGAGAGAACGGAATTTGTATGTGTATGTATGCGGAATTTTTTCAAGAACCCGATAAAAATTTTTTTTCTCGTAAAGGATGAAGACAAAGAAGAAAAGTACACTTTTAACCAATTAGCGTCCATAAAACAATCTTGAAGAAAAACTAAGATTTCGGAGGACCAAAATCAATCTGAGGAGGGGGGTATGTAACGTCAATTCACATCAGAGACCAGGCCACTGTCACAGATGAAATCGGACTAAACAAAGCGATAAGATAGCGAAACTCCAAGCGCCTTAGCATGAGTGACCATCGGGATAATATCCGATCACTCTATCCGTTCTCAGAAATATATGATCGAAGCCTTTTCCCACCCCCACGAATAAAAGAATTTAAATACTCCCCCTAAAATCATCCAAGACAGTCTTGAACAGTCACGCATAGAGCTCGGAAATGTATTGTAAACCAGAAAGAAATAAAGTTTCTTTTTTCTTAAATTTCTTTTTATTTTGCGTGACACCTGCATGGTCGAGTCCTCTCCTCCCAGGTCCCACACTGTCGTGCGGGCGTACCGTTTCTTGAGCACCAACGCCCGAAGTTCCCACGGGGGAGACGCGGCAAGAACGGTCGCCGACGCGTGGGACACCGTTCAGTATCCCTTGACGATTCTGACGGCGGTCACCCTATGCAGCCTCATGAGAAGCAGGATACTGCGGCGACTCGCTATCAGATCGTCCGCCCATATCGGGACCCCGTACGTCACTCGGGACCGAACGACGCCCTCGTATAATCGACGCACCGCGACTCCCGCCCCGCCGATGTTCGGCAGCATGCCGCACAAGACGTTGGCAGCTGCCGCGATCTTCGGGATCTGGGAGTCGAAGTGCGGTTCGAACGTCCACTGGCTGCCGATGACGAGACCCAGGTATCGCATTTGCGAACCCACCCCGACGGTTTCACCCGCCATGCTTATGCTCAGATTGGGTGGAGGTGTCCCTCGACTCTTCTTATCGAAGAACCAGATAGCCTCCGACTTTGCAAGGGAGACACTCAGGCCCAGTCCGCGCACAGCACTTATCGCGCAGGCAGTCGCGACTTCGCCGATGCGCAACATCTCGTGCCACCCGCGACCCCCGACCATGACCAGAGTGTCATCGGCGTAACACACCATGGCCGTCGTACGCGATGATCCACAGGATCGGTCTCCACACCGACCTGTAGCACACCCACCTGTCATCGAGGTAGGCGCGGATCAGCCGAACGAAGTAGCTGAGAATGAGACTTGTATGAGAGGTAACTATACTAATAATTAAGTAAATAAATATCTAGCACAACTACACTATATCATACGTGACTCAATAGCTCCTGTAATAGTCAATTGCTAAAATTAAAAATCTTCTCTTAAACTTGCAGTGAGTTGCAGGAAGGACAACAACTACATAATATCTGGCGGATCACCTACCAGATGTATCTTACGAGCAATATCCCTATCATGGCAACATTATAATTATAAATTATAATTAGTTAAACTAAATATACAGCATATAACATACCTACCATTTAAATAGGAACCTAACCTATACCATTCATCATACATCTTACAATACTGTACTTATAATTAAGTTACAAATTACACATCATCATCTTAGTCTTAAGACTTACATACTAATTAATAATTCCGCCCTATTAAAACCATATTTATTAAATAATTTATTACCATATTTACAATTTGACACATCGTATCCTAACAAGTCTTATACAACTCTCATATTATCATGGCATGGTGTTGAACGCGTTGACGATGTTCAGAGACACCGCCAACGCCACGCCGTCCCAGGAAACGATTTTTTCTGTGAGTACCTGTACGCGCCTGATCGCGTCGATTGTCGAGCGTCCCTTCCGGAAGCTGCACTGCCTGTCGTGCCAACCCGGTACCCGTCCCGACATGTGTCGTTCCAGACGGGCGGCGACGACTCTCTCGAGGAGCTTGGCGACCTCGTCTAGTAGGCATATCGGCCGATATGCCGACGGCGAAGTCGTCGGTCGGCCCTCCGTGCGGAGTAGGACCAGCCTCGCTGTTCGCCACGCCCGTGGGTAGATTCCATCTCTCAGGCGTCTGTTGTAGAGGTGCCGAAGTCTGGGAGCCACGACCCCTATTGCTTCCCCCCAGACCCGGCCTGAGATCCCGTCCGGGCCCGGCGCCACGTTGAAAGGGGGTCATTTTGCTGGTCGCCTCCCACAGCTTCTCCTTGGTGACTTCCCACTCCGTGCTCCATTCCGTCGTGAGGATGGATTCCCGCGACTGTTCGACCGCGGAGTCCTCTTGCGGGGGGAACAGCGTCCCGATGACCTTGGCCAGCAACGTCGGTTCCATCGCCGACGTAGGCGGGGGATCCTTGGCGCGGAGTTTACGCGTCGGACTCGACCGTTCCTACCAGGTCCAACTAGGCACGGTCCTTGGCGGCCCTGATTTCTCTCTGCAGCGAGCGCCTAAGTTCGCGATATACTCCGTAGCGCAGATAGATCTCTTCCTCGTTGCGTCGCCGCCTTCTTTTGCGCGAGGAGGGGAAAATGCTTTTACGCATACCCAGTGACCCGTGCCACCGGGTTATGTGGGACTCGGCCGATGTCGTCGCCATACCCACTAAAAACCCCTCCTCCCATTCCATATATTGTCGTACTCGAGGTACCAACCCGGTACGATCATTCGACATTACATCGGGTTGGCCTCTACACACACGGGTACGTGCCATCTTCATCAAGCAACTTCTTCCATTCTTTCTCTCTGTCTTCTCCTCCTACTCTCCCTTCTTCGCAGGGCCTCCACCTCCCTCTCCTTGTTAAGCCGGTTTGTCATAACCTTTGTACAATAGTTACTGAATCTCCTCCATAGCCGCTCCTCCGTGGCCATCTTCTCCGCGAACTGGTTCTCTATTCTGCACTCCTCTCCTATTTCGGCCTCCAGCTCCGCGCGCCCCCCTGTCCATCTAGGGCACCAGAAAAGCGCATGTTCGGCATCGTCCACGGTGGCTCCACAATCCCAACAACTGATGTGCGTCTCCTTCCCAATTCTGTGACGGTGCCAATTGAAGATACCGTGCCCAGTAAGGATCTGCATGACGTGATAGTTGACGCTCCTCTTCGTTCTGTAGAAGATCAACGGATCCTCGATCAGCCTCTTAGTCCAACTGTAGAGATTGTGGCACGTCCATTCCACTCTCCATCTGTCCTCAGCTTCGGTCTTCAGCTGCTCCATCTCTTCGTACAATGCAAGCGCCATTCCCTCCGGGTTCTCCACAATGCGCCGCTTCACGCCGTACTGCTTCCACCGTAACCACGCCTTTATGTGTGTGGGCATGTTACCCGTCACCACACACAAGGCCCCGTGTGACACTGTACGGTAGGCAGTAGACGTACGGATCATCGCCGCCCTTTGTGCCCTTTTAATAATCTTTTGATTCACCACCTTCTCCAGGGATGAGGCCCATATAGGTGCACCGTGCAGGACCACGGACTCCCATACACCATAATAGAGCCTTCGAACAGTGTCCTTAGGCCCGTTCACGTTGGGAAGCAGGCCCCGTATGGCACCCAAGAACCGTTCCGCCTTGTCGCACACCGATTTGAGGTGGGGGGAGAACCGCCTAGCATTATCCAACAAAACTCCCAAGTACCTCACGGTCTTGCTAGTGGAAATCTCCCCCCCCCCCATCGTTGCGTCGCCGCCTGCGGCGAACCCTCAGATACCGTTTCCGAGCCTGGACGCATCTCGCCGTCATCTCCGCGAAGTCGGGGTTCCACCAGTAGACCGCTCTGCTTCGCACCGTGTCCGGTGTGGCTCGCGGCATAGACGCGTCGCAGATCGCCGTCATGGCTCGGCGAAGGGCCTCCTCTTCCATGCCTGTTTCGGTCGTCGTCGTCGTCGAGGCCTCCCAGTTCCAAACTGTCGCTATCGCAGCTGCCCGGAGTAGATCTTCGTTCCTCTCCTTTACCTTCCATCTTGGCGGTGGGCGCGCGCGTCCCGCTCTCCGAGGGCCACGGCCATCGCCCGCGGAAGTCGTTCTAGGTCTGGATGTTTCCCTCGCCTCCATGAGTATGTAGAGGTGATCCGACAGTGTCTCGACCCCTTCGGCCACTCTCCAGCCTGAAACCCGTCTGAACGCGACGGGAGTAGCCCACGAGATGTCCACGACGAAGCGCCCCTTCCGCGCCACGCAGGTGCTGGCCGAGCCCCTGTTTACCAGCAGGAGCCGGAAACCCGCGGCCCAATCCGAGAGCGCGCGACCGCGCGCGTTGGTCCTGGGGTTTCCCCATTCCGTGGAATGAGTGTTAAAGTCCCCCAGGACGAGCACCTGCCGGGGGAAGGTACCGCCTGACGCAGACGTTGACCCCGTCCAGAAACTCCTCGTACGCTGTCCATCCGCAGTTGGGCGACACGTACACGCCCACCACCACCATTCCTGCCCACTCGACCGCGACGTATCCGTTGCCGCGTTCCAGCGATATCCCGTGGGCGAGTGCCCCCGGCGCTGATGTCCAGGTGACGGCGACCATCTCGTCCGTGTCTCCGGTCCAGTCCGGAGCGTCCAACATACTGTACGGTTCGGCCACCACAGCTAGGGCGACCGCGTTCTCCCGGATAGTTTGAAAGAGCAGGTCTTGCGCTCTTCTCGACCGTCCCAGGTTCGTTTGGAGGATGCGCATGTTCTTAGTCCCCTAAGTTCATCGCTTCCATGGCGTCATCCGCGCCGACCTCCTTGCTCGCGGGCTCAGGGTCTCAGGTACCCTGCAGCGGCGATCCTTCCTTGTCACCACTTGCAGCCGCGGGTGGCTCTTCTTCTCGTTTCCTTCCTCGGAGGAGCGCAAACCGGTCCTCCCATCCTATGCGCCGACGGTGCCCCGAGCGCCTCGCAGAGCAGGCATTTCGGGTTTGCGGCGGTGCATCCTATGGCTCGGTGTCCCGGGCCACCGCACCTGTAGCACAGGTGCCCCCTGTCCTCCTTGGAGGTGCACGTCCTCTTCACGTGCCCGATCTCCAGGCACTTGTAACATTGAAGAGGTCTCCGCGCGATAGACTCGATCTTCGCTGTCGACCATCCTATCGGGACCTTGCCAGCCTGGGTCAGTATCCTCACCGCCCCGGCCGGGCCTCGCATCCACACGGATCCAAGACCGTTTCGGGCGGACCGGACCTCGCCCAGTTGGACGTCCTCCGCCTTGCAGCCACCCTCTTTTGCCAGGGTGTCCCTTATCTCTTCTTTAGTGACCGAGATGTCTATCCCGACCACCCTTGCTTCCGCGGCTCGAAAGGGTACCGCCACTCGGACCTTGCTCGGATCCAAGATCCGAGTCAGATGTGCCGCGAGCGCTGCAGCCTTTTCCCCCTTCTGGTCTTCGGCGAGCTCTAGTACGACGCCTCCGGTCATGGCTTTCCGCATCTTCAGCGCCTTGACGCCGACCTCGGCCAGAGGGATGCTGCCTCTGGCATAGGCCAACACCTCCACGTAGGATTGGGCCGATCCTTCCTTCGTCGTGATGGTGACCGCCGATGTTCGCGGTGTGCGCGGGAGGGGCGGCTTGTGTCCCCTTTGTTCCGCGGTCTCCATTCTTCGCTCTGGGACTTTCCTCGGATTCTTCGACCCTGACACTGTGGTCGTCCTCGCCGGTTGTTTTTCGGTCGACGCCTTTTTGCTTTTCCTTCTTTTTTCTACGATCTGCCATTCCATAGCAGCCGCTTGTCCATCCATGGTCGCTGGAGCGTTTGGAGCTTCAGAGTCCACCCTTCTCGTGGTCTGCTTGGGGACGGCCTCCGTTTTCTTTTTCCCGTCGATGTCTCGTAGGCGTCCCTCTGCTAGTCGAGCCAACGCGGTGTCCACCTGCTCCATCTTGCGCTCGATAGCAGCCAGGGGCGACTCGCCGCTTTTCTCCGTCGCAAAGTGCGGGGGTATCTTCTCTCCGAGCGCCGCGATCCCCGCTTCCATTGCCGTCAATCGTGATTCCATTGTCGTCAATCGTGCCTCCATTGCCATCATTCGTGCTTCCATTATGGCGACGCACGAGGCGGCGTCCACCCTTCTTGTCAACTCTGTTGCGTTGAGGGTGAAGAACGTTGCAGCGTACTTTAGGGTCTTCACGTATCTGCCCTTGAGATTGCCAGATTTTTCGGCAACCATAACCACCTCGTCAGCTAGCCGGATCTGTTCCGCCTCTAAGTCCGCCGTCGTGGCTGTTCTGAGTTCCTGGGCCATTTCCTGGTGAGACCCAGAGTGTCCGCTAGACTTCCTCATCCTTGCGCGTCGCACTCGGACGATGAGGGGGGTATCCTCGTCATCCGACGTTTCTTCGATGAGTTGGCTCCCAGTGCTTAATAACCCCTCCTTAGTAGTGCTCGACTCTGCTTTGGCGCTTACACTCGCGACTTCCTCCGTCTTTTCGTCTTCGTTCTTTTTACTTCTTGCCTTGCTCTTGATTTCTGGATTCATCATCTGGTTCTTTCGGCACCCAATCACCGAGGCTTTCGGGTGCCTCCAATTCCTTGCGGACAGGGAGTCACCCCCGGCAGAGCCGCTTACCGGGGGAAGGCTGATACCGCCGGGAGGTCGCCAGGTATCCCGGGGTTGGCCGCTAATGACCGATGCACCCATCAGCCACTTCGCAATGCCCTCGACTGCGAGGTACCCCGTCGCCGCGCACCGCTGCTTGGGGTGAGGGATTTTTTATAGAGGTTGTCATCCTCGTGGTCCGGCCGATGAAGGCAAGACCCCCGGCCCATTGAGACATGACCAATGGGGTACGGTATTTGGGCTAGGGTTCCTCGGGGTCGCATGCCCGTACTGCGACTCGCCAGCGAGTCCGCATCCCCTGAGGGATTGGAAGGTATGGGAAAGGAGAGGAGAAGTGGGAAAAAGGAGGAGCCGTGACCTTCGGGTTCCTCGGTAAGACACCACATCCCGGCCGCGAGGCCGGGACCCAGTCATGTCCGTTCCAGAGTCAGAAACTTGACGTAGATCTGGCGGGATATTAAGCCCGCGACGACCGCCTATCGGATCCCCGTCGCGTGTGGGTTTTACGCCACGTTGTTTTCCTGTTCTGTTCCTCGAGAAGGGTGGGTTTCTAGCCCACGTCGCCATCCTTGTAAAGTCGGCATCTTCCTTCGGGACCTCTGGTCGCTGCTCCAGGAAGGGATTGTGATAAGTGGACGGGAGAGGAGAAGGGTGCTTGGGATAACCATTGCTCCGTTAGCCACTGGCAAGCCAGTGTTTACCAGGCCCCACCGACTTGGAGGAGGAGTTGGCACTTGGCACTAATGGGCGTGAAGAGTGCAATGCCACACCAGCGCCTTCGGGACCCGCCTGCAGGCAACCTAACCCCAACCTAACCCCAATCTAACCCCATATCTAGCGCGCGTACTTCGTTCAACCGCTCTCCTCGCCAAATAGCTCCCCCTTTATCATTTCTCACTGCAAGCGGCGTGCTCAGGACACTATCTCAAGCGCCGAACACCACTTCACCACCTTCCGATTCCGTTTTCATCTGGATCGTTCGGCACCCATCCATCGAGGCTTCTGGGTGCTTTCAATTCCTGCGGAAAGGATGTCGTACCCGGCACAGCCGCTTACCGGGGGAAGGCTGATACCGTTGGAGGGTTGCCAGGTACCCCGTGGTTGGCCGCTAATGACTGACGCACTCATGAGCCACCTCGCAGTGCCCTCAACTGCGAGGTACCCCGTCTCTTGGTATCTGTAATGTACATAAAATTGGTGAACGAAATGCCAAAACAAACTTGACAGTTCGTTACAGTGTTCATATTCACCTTCAGTACTAATATAGTAGTTACACCTCCTAGATGGTCTACACGAACAAGTCTGTCTATTACAATGAGGCAATTTGTTTCTCATATTTGGAGAATAAGAGTGACTTTAGTAGGTTGTACTGCCAAAGTACAGTTGTGTCACTTTACCCACAGAAGTATCATTAATACCACATAATGATATACATATTGATATAATAATATCAAACGACTTTTATAAGAACATTGTTTTTATAATTTCAATCCCTTATGAGTTCTTCCGCGGTACTTACTTAAACCGAATACTCTGTACATACAAATACATTTAGGTGTGTACACATGTGTATTTGTGTGCGTAGTTACAAGTTTGGCTTCGTTCAATTCTCCTTTCTTAGTTTTCATTTGTCATAATATATTTTACTCTACTATATTTACTCTAATATATTTTATTCCAGTTAAAACAGCATATTTATTTATTTTCTTGTTTATTCCTCTAAATAACAGATTCTATTTTACTCCTGTTGGTAAGTGCAAAAATGCTTTAAGATTTACTATATGAATTATTTTGTAATATGCCTTTCTTTCCTATCTAGATTTTATTTATTATGATTGTATTTTAAGAACATGTCAGATTTTCGTAAAAATAAAGATGTACAATCAATATTGAAAAATTTAATGCCAAAAGAAATACGAACAACTGCGTATTTTTCTAGGAAAGAATATGGGAAAAAATGCATATTTTCCAAAAATTTATAAAAACTTAAAATGTCATTGAAAAAGGTCAACCTTGGCTATACTGAAAACAGATTTCTTAAAAATAATTATGAGCGGCTTGAACGAGATTTCATTTATTAAAAAAAAGAAAAAAAGAAATGAAGAAAAGGAAGCTGATATCTCATTTCATCAACAATTGTTATTTTTTTTAAATAAAAATTTTGTCTTAAATGAATCATTAAACTCAAATAAAACAAATCTGCATTAGAAAGCACGCTTACATCAGTGCTTAGAACGTAATGAATATAATAAAAGCATTGAAACCTTTTGTAAGAAAAGCTGTTCGTCAAACAAAAAACAAATTACACTGTGTTGAGCATAAAGTGTGTATTATGGCTGACCTTCAAAAATTTCAATATAGCATAATCAGAAATAGGACAAGAAAGTGCGAGATTAATTATATGGTAATAACGTTTATCATACGATAATATATTAAAGAAAAGGAGACGGAATGAAAATACAATAGATGCAATGGAAGTACTTGCCAAGACAGACCTACATTGTAGAGATGGCGTGGAACGTAACTTGCGAATAACGAAGTGATTCGATCAAGTTCGTTCCCAATCAAGACGATATTTCATAGCGCCTTGTGACTTTTCATGGTCGTTTTTAATTGATGGAGAGTATAACTATTCTTTGTACGTATCAGATGATCTGTAGCTGCTATTATACTTTTTATATTAACGACATCAAAACAAACAAAACAAACATGCAAGTAACATAGTATAGAGGAATGACGCAGAACAGTGAAAGATAATGTAGAAATTAATGATTTTGAATTTTGCAAGCGTAAGTTTAATTTAAATTTTTTTAGACTAAATTTTACTAAATGTAAATATAACTCTATTACAAAATTTGATAAAGCGTTCATCTCGTGACCGCGGCTACGTTCGGCAACTGGCTGTCGCCTCGAGCCCAAGCTCATTATCACAAGTCTCGAACAAATACAATCGGATTGAATGACGACAATTGCTTAATTACGGCTATGGTAGAATCTAGAGTAAAGTGTTAAGGGATTTCCCAAAATTCCAAAGGGAAGGCTCCGGTGTCCTTTCATCTCCGATATGTAAATGTATGTAAAAATGGGAATGATATAATGTATGGTAATAATCACGTAATACTAAAATATTTCTTTTTCTCGGTGCTTAGATTATAAATAATTAAAAATAGATTGTTACGGAAAATAAAAAAGATTGAAAAAATAAAAAAGCCAACACCACACGGAGTTCCCAAGAGGTACTGTCTAGGTACCATCTAGGTACTGTCCATGCCCAGCGCTGCTTAACATTCGTAATCGGACGAGAATTAGTGCGCTTTTTAATGTTACTTCAATTATAACGTTTGATCCTCAAAGAAATGCAAATTCCATTTGTTACATTCTCAATAAACAGAATTTTGGTTGAGAAGTGGCTCTGACAAAAGTATCGTTAAGGCAACGGTATGACGTAATCGTACAATAATTGGTGCAGTAGCAGATTGTATTAAAGCTGCTCAGAAGCGTACTTTTATACGATATTGGCTTTTTTTCTGTTGTCTTGAAAATTTGGTGATAAAACTGAACAAATCGGTAGCCTATTTTTTGGTTTTTCTGAGGTCGAGGGTTTGAGGAAAGAGGGGCGATGGTGGAGAGGGTAGCGAAGGGGTGGGAAAGGTAGGGGGATGTCATTTAGATATATTTACAATATTTACACTTATTTTACAAGAAGAGAGATTGAACGCTAGTGACGCTTTGCGGTTCTCTCTTTTTTATGATTTCGGTATCAACAAATTCATTTTTGCGTTTTCTTCTGTGTTCGTCTTTTGTGTCTTTTTGCGGAAGAACCATATCATATATTATTATTATATTTGTTACGCCACGAGGCTTATCATAGGCCGTATTCCTAACCGTCGCTCGTGGCACTACAATGTCGCAGACAGATCGTCTTATCTGGCCGACGAAGAATATACAATGTAGCGGCAAGTGCGAGTTCTAGAAACGTCGATTCGTTTAACGTGACCGTAATTTCATATTCACAAAAAAGGTGGCATACGTGATCATAGGCGCGAACGGTGGTGTGACCTGAGCGTAGTGGGGGTCGTCTTCGAGAGAAAACAATGTAAAAGATCGATGGGCCATCAGTACCATTTGAGGATTCAAACGTTATGCATCGAGAGTTTCTGACGAATAAAATTAAAGTCGCTTAGTCTACCGAATACATCAAGAAATATTATAAAGTCGGGTCGAATTCCTGTATCAAACTAATTGTATAATCGTTAAATAATTTGTGGCGTGTTCATTATATTATTTTTAAATATTGTCAAATATACAAGTTTATGTTAATCCTGTTAATTCAGTGTTAAACTCATTGAACCACCTCTGTTATCTTAATCGAAACAGGGGAACGACTAACTCGTGGCGTCGATTATCAGAATCGTAGCGAGAATTTACGCCTCTCGCTGACGCGTCTCTCCGTGAACGGTCGTAACAATATTATTCCATAAAAAATGTCTAAAAACTTGAAAATTAAGCCACAAGTAAATGTATGATAATGATCGAGCTTGTAGGCAACCTATTTTCTCTCGGTTTCGGAGTTTTTTTAACAAGTCTGGGCACATTTTGATATTCTGGATAATGGATCAGTGCGAGCTTATACGTTTCTTCATTTTATGCCTTCGTTATCAGTGATTTGCTGTTTGTTTATTTTGTGATAAGCTGGGCATGTGTGATACTAATTTAGTGCTAGTTCAGTGCAATTGTTGAAACTCGTGTCTGGTGGATGCAGAATTGTTTTTATAATTTTTATAAATAAAACATTCAATTGAATGATATTTTTTAAATGAACTGATAAGAGACCAGTACTTATATCAACTATATGCGAGTCTCACAAGTATTCTCTACAAACGACTACTAGGAGAAGCAAAACCTTGCAAAATACCAAATGTTACACTGAGCTACAATGAAGCAAAAAAAGATAGAAAGATAGTAATAGAACTAATTTGCGGTACCATGTTGGTGAACGCCTGGTGCCTGCATACAAAATTTGGCGCAGATACAAAAATTGGTATCTTGGAATTTCGTGAAAAGATAATTCACGATTTGTTCACTGAAAAAAATCTTTTTCTTCATTTTATTTATTAAAATTTACAATCAATACTCGCATTCAGAATTTTCAGTAACTTTTTCTGGCGTGGCGCAGTGACATGGCTAATTATTTATAATAAGTTAATACTTATTATAGATAAGTATAATTTGTAAGTAAGTATTATAAATAAGTAAATATTACTTAATTTAAATAACTAATTGAATCTAGCGTTTAGGTCTAGCGGGTAGAGTCTCTTCAGCCTGCGGATCTGTTCCGACGTGTCAAGTAGTTCAGTAATTAGGGTTTCTATGTTTGTTGACTCTTTTGCTATATCTGTCGCTATATTTCGCTATTTCCTCTTTGACTGTTGGTATCTTGAGGTCGCGATGTATTAGTTCGTTGGTGACATACCAAGATGCATTTATAATGGATCTTAGCCTTTTCGATTGGAAGCGTTGAAGTATTTCAATGTTGGAATTACTTGCTGTTCCCCATAGTTGGATTCGGTAGGTCCAGACAGGTTTTATTACGGTCTTTAGACGGTAATTTTATTCTGTCTGTTTAGTTTGGAGCGTCGGCCCGTGAGGCAATAGAATTTTTTTAGTTTGTCCTTTAGTTGCTTCTTTTTGTCTGTGATGTGGTTTTTCCATGTTAGTCTCCTGTCCAGGGTCATGCCCAGGTATCTGACTGTGTCCTTGCTAGGAATTGTTGTATTGTTTATGGTGACCTAGGGGCAGGTTTGTTTTCGGAGCGTGAAGGTTACATGTGAGAATTTTTTTCATTAACTTTGAAACTCCATTTATGAAACCACATTTCCATAGAGTCGAGACATCGCTGGAGAGTGGATGAAGCAATTATCGGGTCAGCGTGGGAAGCTAATAGCGCTGTGTCGTCAGCAAATGTTGCTATTGTTATCTCTGTTGATATAGGTAAATCGGCATTGTAGATGGAGAACAGCAGGGGTCCGAGGACACTACCTTGGGGTATGCCAGATTCTACTGGGAATGTTGCGGAAGTGGCGTCTAAGCATTTAACCATGAATTGTCTATTGATTAGGTAGGACTTTAGGATGGAGTAGTAGGGGTGTGGTAGGATTTTTTTAAGTTTGTATAGTAGCCCTTCATGCCATACTTTGTCGAATGCCTGTTGAATGTTTAGGGATACCGCTGAGCAATATTTTTTCTTTTCAAGGGTTTGGCTGATCATGTGGGTTATGCGATGGATTTGCTCCACTGTTGAATGTTGTTTCCGAAAGCCGAATTGGTGATCTGGGAGTGTTTTCAAATCCTCTAGGAGTGGAAGGAGTCTATTCGTCAGCATCTTCTCGAATAGTTTAGACAGGGTAGGTAAAAGACTGATTGGGCAATAGGAACTAGTTTCATATATCGGTTTTCCGGGTTTAGGGATGAGGGTAATCAGTGAGATTTTCCAGGCCTTAAGAAAGTATTCAAGGCGAAGAATAGCTTTAAAAATCGATGTGATGAGTGCAATCCCTTTTATGGGAAGTTCCTTGATTGCTTTATTGCCTATTAGGTCGTACCCTGCTGCTTTCTTGGGATTTAGGCGACTGATTGATTCTATAATTCCTGCAGAAGTGAAGGGTTCAATAGGAGGAGACATTTGGAAGGGAGAGTGCAAGTATTCGGTAATGTCCGCGGCAGCTTCGGAGGAATGGGGTTTAAATACTTTAGACGAGTATTTAGCAAACAGGTTGGCTTTTTCTATAGGGCTACGCGCCCATCCACCTTGCGGACGGCGGATTGGGGGCATTGTTTGCGGGGGGCGCGTGAGTTTCCTGGAGGCCTTCCATAGTGAGTAGTTGGAGTCAGCTTTAAGGGACAAATTGGCGAGATATTTATGAAAACAGTCATTTTTGTAATTTTTGATGATTTTGGTTAGCTTTCTAGTTGCGTTGTTTAGTTTGCGTTTGTCATCCGGTGTTCTATGAGTCTGCCATACTCTTCTTAGTCTACGTTTTTCTGCTATTTTTTTTAATATGTAATGGGGATATTTACGTTTGCTGATAGACGTCTTAGTAGGTGTGGAGGAGCGGATAGCGTTTATTATGCTCATGTTTAAGTACTCCGTGGCTGCTTCGGTTTCTTCATTAGCTTTTAGTGAAGTTAAGGCTGAAGTAGAGTGATTAAAGACTTCTATAAAGAGCTGCCAGTTGGTGAGTTGGTTATGAATAAAGCCATTAGATGTATTCTCAATAATTGTTGAACTGACTGTTGCTATCACGGGGGAATGATCAGAAGAGAGATCAGCCGAGGAGTTGATTTGGACGTATCTTGGCGAGATATTTTTAGTTATGAAGAAGTCAAGAAGGTCAGATATTTTGTTAGTGTCACTGGGCCAGTGTGTGGGTTCGTATGTGGTGAGGTAGTTGAGATTGTTGGTTATTATGCTGTTTAAGACATTTTTGCCTCTTAGTGTGACCAGTCTGCTGCCCCATTGGGTATGTTTGGCGTTATAGTCTCCTCCAGCTATGAATATATTGCCCAGAGTGTCAAGGAAGTTATCAACGTCTTCTTTGGCGATGGAGTGTCTGAGAGGGCAGTATACTGCTGAAGTGGTGATTGTACCATGGCAGTCTTCTATTGCTACGTTTGTTGCTTGGAGGTAGTCTTTCTGGAATGATGGAAGTTCGTAGTGCTTAATACTGGATTTGATTATGATTCCGGTGCCGCCGTGGGCTTTTCCGCTGGGATGTTGGGTATGGTAGAATTTGTAACCGTTTATTTTTAGGTAGTTTTTGTCGGTGAAGTGGGTTTCTGATACGAGCATTACGTCGATTTGCTGCTGTTTGAGGAAGAGTTCTAGTTCAAGTTTGTGTTGAGCTAGACCGTTGGCATTCCAAAGAGCTAAACGTCTTGGTTTTATTTTGCGTCGGGGCGCATTAATTTATCCATGATGAGTGTTAATAGTGATAGCAAATTATTTATTTGCTCTAATTGTTTTTCTATTAGCTTTTCAAGTCTAGAAACGCTGCCTGTGTTTGGTTAATTGGGGACACTATGTTGAGGATGGTCGTTGTGGCTATTCGGATTATTTTGGATTCCCGGTACTGCTTGGGCGTAGGAGGTTGAAGTAGTAGCGAATTTAGGAGGACTGGGTATTTGATTGGTGAGGGGAATTGGAGTAGTTGTGAATTTAGGGGGACTGGGTATTAGATTGGTTGTCTCTTTTGCTCTAAGTTTAGGGTACTTATTTGTGTACAGGGTTTTGTAGGCTGAGCAGCCTTTGTAGTTAGCAGGATGGTCCCCTTGACAGTGGATGCACTTCGCTGGGGTTTCCGGTGATTTAGTGCACGGCAAGGAGGCTAAAGACCAAAGTTGCAATAGTCTTTTAGTCGTTAGTTGCTAATTTGTAGTTTCTAGTTTTAGTTTTTAGAGGTAGAATAAGCAAGGTAGTGCTATTGCACTAGAATAGAATGGAATAGAATAGAATAGAATAGAATAGAGTGGAAAAGAGATGTAAGAGATGTAAAACCGAAAGTTCGTTCAAAGTCGAAAGGCACGGACTAAGCAATAATAAAATAAAAGAATAATACAAGAGGATCCAACAGACCAACAGGCGATCATAAGACGTAGAACGCTACTATTCACATCTAAGGACGTAGGAACGCTATCAGTGACGTCTAAGGATGCAAAGCCTTCAGTATTTATATTCCCCCCCAAAATAATCAAATCTATCTACCAAGCAAAGGAAAGAGTAAAGAGAAAAACAAAGAAAAGAGGGAACACTGTAACAATCATCTCGGAACAATGTAAAAGCCAAGTCGAACAAGAAATTGCTCAGGCTGGAAAAAAAGACCGAATGAAAAAAATCTTTCAAAACCAGGAGTGCACTTAGCAGAGATGAAGAAAATGTAGCAGTGGAAAAATGAAAAATGCAAAATTCTTCGCTCGGGCTCGTATCTTTTGTGATGAACTCTTTATATCACCGAAATCTAAGAAAAAGATGTATTCAATGTATTATTTGGCATAGATGGGTACATGAAATTTGCATAAATGTTGAGGACTGATGGTTTTACTAACTAGCACTGCTCATTAGATTAATTATATGATCTCTTACGTCGTATCGCAACTTATTCCAATTATGTCCATGAAGCGTGAGTTATCTGTAAAATTTAATCGTAGCGTTTAGCTTCCCTTCATAGACTTAGCTTATTGTAGTTCGTATCGTTGTCGTCTTACGAGCCTACATATTCATGCACACCATCAACAGAATGTTTGGATCTCTCGTAAAGAGTCTTTTAACTGTTTTGCCAGCCGATGCACTGATAAGGCGTCTTTCTCCAACACTCACTGCTGAAGTCACCAGGACATGGATTGCATTGGGTGATCGACAGAACGACGAGTTTTTGAAATTGCATGGTCGTCCCGCGGGCTACTCTAAGAGAGCGTCGAACGATGACACCGCGCTCCTTTCTATCTGGCTAGTCGTCAAGTCACTTCAAGTCCGTTCGAATCTATCAGTTTAGAGAATCAGTGCCAGTGCACTTCACTGGGCATGTGTTCTCGTACGCTTTCGCGGGACATTCTCTTAATATTAAACATTGTAGAAACAAACTATGTGTGAACACGATTAGCCTATCGTACAGATAGCTAGAGAAAGAGAAAAACAAAAAAAAGGATTAAAAAATTCAAAGGAAGGAAGAAAGCGATTTGGAAAAGAGAAAAAAAGGGCTAAAAGCCGAAAGAACATTTTTTGACTTGGACGAATTGGAACGCTCAAAAAACAAAAAAGAATGTAAGACAATTACTGGGGAAAATTAATTTTTATTATAAATTTATAGAAGATGCCTGCAAACTCCTGGAACCACTTCATAACTTATTAAGAAAAAATGTCAAATTCATCTGCAATGAAGAATGTGAGAAATCATTTCAGAAGATCAAGGAATATCTCTGTTCAAGTCCGGTCCTAGCAATATATGAGTAAAACAAAGAAATATTCATTTATACAGATGCAAGTGGTGATGGTTTAGGAGCCGTTTTAAAACAACCCCAAGATAACGGTATGTTACACCCGGTTGCGCTTTTCTCAAGAAAACTGAAAGCAAACAGAATCAAAGATGAAAGCAATCTATCTCGAATGCCTTCCTATTAAAGAAGCGATTCAATATTGGCAACATTACACATTACTGTTGCCTCGCACAGAATGCTTGATATGAAATGAACCTTACAGCAATAGCGTTCGTGATGAGAACTTGCTGCAGTGCGTATATAGCAGCAGATGGGTTCACGAAAATTGCATCAGGTCTAATATGGCGTTCTACGTGTACATCAACTGTAACTCGAATGATACACGTTGCTGAACCGAATAACAAGCGTATCAACTAAAAAATTGTAAAATAGAGATAACAATGAAGTGTTCGCAAGTGATCTTTGTTAATATATCTTGAACTTTGTTGCTGCATTTTCGATGATAGCAACTAGTGTTATTTGCAAGAATTGCAAAAGAAAAATTCAATCTTCTAGAACCAGAAACCGCGGCTTAGGTTCCAAAATTGCAATTAAGTGTGAGTACTGGATGAAATTTTTCAACTCATCTCCACTAATTAGCAATGCCAAAAGTCATCTGAAATAAATCGCAGGATTGTGTTGGCGACTTTTAGAGAGCGGAATGGGAAAGATAAATTTATTTTGTGGCCTAATGGATATTTTTCAGGGATTGGCTATCAATAGATACTATGGCTGTCCGGAAAATTTACATTCTGTTGTCTTACGGGTATATAATCGTCCAATTTCGAGAGCTACCGAAAAAGACAGAAGAAAAGTTAGCGTTTCGGAAGAGAGAACGCCAGGAAAATGAGAGAATTGAATTCTTCGTTCGGGCTTGCTACACTCTTCGGGAAACACAGTAAGAAAGTGCTTGATATAATTGTAAAATCTAGGTTTCCCAATCTTACAACGTTGCATGGGAAAATAAAACGGGCACAGAACAGTACAATGATTAGTATGAAGGCAACAAAGATAATTGCACTATAAACCATATCAGTGCTGATAAAGTGGAAATTGATGTCATCACAGAAATATTTATGAGATCAGGAAAGAAACATCATGCCAAGTATAGTACATGTATTGGAGATGGAGATAGCGAAACGCATAAAGATATTAATCCATACGAAGACATTTTTGTTTAAAAGAAAGAATATGTTGGTCATGTATAGAAACGAATAGGCACAAGGCTAAAGGATGCCAAATAATGTTAAATAAACTGTTTTCGAATAATTACAATAGCGTTTTCACAAAAAGTGGAATTTCTAACTTGAGAAGGACAGACATAATAATTTTTAAATGTCCTAGGAATAGCGAAGAGTATAATCCATGCATATTTTAAACCAGTTAAAGTTGGATTCCAAGTCACTTTACACAAAGTTCATCTGAAACAGAACTTTTGTTTGTAATTGCTTTTGTTTGTATTTGCTTTTTAGATGAATATAATTAAATGCTGTGGTCAAAACCTGAACCCTCGTCAACATTTTATTGCCGATCTATTAAATTTGTATTTATGAAAGAAAATGAGGCATTGGTTAGAGAACAAGGTAATAATGGAAATAAATAATCTTTCTCCAAATACATACAATTCAGACAATGATAATATAAAAGTTATCTTTGCTTTGCGCTTAGCCATGTTATACGGTAGCGTTGGTAATATTTTATCAAATATAAATGTCGGTCCAAAATGTTGTACCGGTGGAGAATCTTCAAAGAAAATGAATTCGATAGAAATTATTCAAAAACCTCGCGTGCGCAGATATTTCGACGTTAGCACGCGAGCTAAGAATTTAATCGTAATTCGACCGTGCCAGTTTGTACTTTCAGGAAGAAAACAACCTTATTGACCGGACAGTTCTATGTAAATATTTATAAATCGCACATTAAGCGAACTTATTTACGAGTTAAAATCCAAAGGTCTCAGCTGTAAGAACCACAAGAAAAGATAAAAGAGACGTACCTTCAGAATTTCAACCTCATAAACGTCGTGAGATAAACTGTTTTCTTTTTGGGTTCACTCAAGACAGAATATTGGTACCTTATGATCCCAAGAATTATGATCCCATTGATACAAATGTGTATATAACAAAACAAAAATGAAACGTATTCTTTTCATTTGTAATTTTAAATAACGCATAGAAAAGATAACGCATACATGGAGTTTATCACCTTCTTTAAATGGTATAATGCATTCCATAATTAAAAGCAAATAAAGAAACGAACTTACCAAAGCACCATAGGAAAGAATTTATGAAGTTTTATCTTACTCGGGAGTCAGTTTGCCTGAATATCACAAAATCAATTCACCTTAAATTTCTGGCAACGAGAACTCTTGAAATTTCCTAAAAAATGAATTGTAACACTTTTTTTTCAATTCTTTAAATTTTAACAGACAATTTAATATTTTAACAGATGATTTAACATTCTAACAGAAATAGTAACAAGAGAAAGATAGCATGTGCAAAAATGCGTGAAAGGGCATTTAGAAAAATTGAAATAATTGGAAATATAATTAAAAAGTGAAGAGAAAATATTATGGGTTTCATGCCTGGAGCATAAATGTGAAAAATTTCAGCTTTTGTGACAAATTCTACATCCTTTTCTTTTTTTGTTTAAATTGAGGTGTGCATTGAATTTCATGACAAAATAATATATATTCATATATAAATACCAAAAATAATAATCATTTTCCTTAGTTTATTTATCAAAATGTCATTTCCTTATATTATTATAATACAAAGAATTATATATATATATATATGTCGGGTTTACATTAGAATTAGGGTTAGGGGCGTGAAACGAATCTTCGTTTGGATTACACGTGTCGTTATGCAATAGAGAAGACATTGACTAGTGCAGATACGATTATCATAGAACTGGACAAGTAACCGTGGTAATTAGATATTCGAGAAACTAATGACAATGATCCTAGGTTCAATAACGAATCCGCGGTCGACGGGATGATAGATGAACGTGCTCACAAAATCTAAGTCGGACGCGTAATATCCACTGATCGTAAAGAGTGACTTTATGTGTCGATGGGACCACGAGGAAGAATGAATTTCCGTCCCGATGATGCCACAGAGGAAAACTATAACGGGGTGTGTCTAAGGACACGAGATCATCCGATTCGTCGAGGGTAGCCTTCGTTCGGAAAGTAAGGGAAATTGGCGTTGCTGCTAATTGGTCAATTTCCCTATCGGTGGTTAGAGAAAGATGCTCGTCGCCCTCAAAGGAAAGTTGCTAGTGGGAGACGTCGTTCGTTGAAAGAAATAGATCTCCCCTATCTTCCCATAGTTGGGACAAAGACTGTTTATCTGTTTGAAGGACTTTAGTCAACTAAATCTTAAGATTTATAACGGGCCCTCAGGCTAGCTGAACATGTACTGCGGAGACGCATCGACATCTGGCAATCATCTTACTCGAAGAATAGGGTCTGCGTGTGGCGAGCTACGGGACAGAGACCGTAGGAATGTTTACTGTCGAGTGTTACAACTATTTCCTTTTTTAAGAAGAGCTATAGAATTGCTCCATGCCTTTGTTAGACAAAGCGTTCATCCCGTGACCGCGGCTACGTTCGGCGACTGGCTGTCGCCTCGAGCCCAAGCTCACTATCACAAATCTCGAGTAAATACAATCGGATCGAATGACGACAATTGTTTAATTACGCCTATGATAGAATCTAGATTACGGTGTTGAGGGATTTTTCCGAAGTTCCAAAGGGAAGGCTCCGGTGTCCTTCCATCTCCGACACGGCCATTCTGACTATCACACGTCCTCGTGTGTGGCTAGAATATTGAGTTTTTCTAACATTAGATTCGATGCAACTGACGTTATCCACAATTTAACTAAAGTTAAGCTAAAGTTGAGTCCGAGTAGGCCAGGGGTCCAGTGCAACAACGAAATTTCGTTCGGAGGTTTGACAATAGAAGAAGTAGAAGGAAATAAAAATTAGTACGCTATAATTAGTATTCAAGGTGCCAGTTGTGTCCCGTGAGTTATCAGTCAGGTCGTAGAGGCACGATTGACCACTTTCGATTTCGCACCCAAGTGAGTCTCGTTTTTCTGGATCGCACGACTGCTCAGAGTTCTACTACATTGTCGCCCCCGGAACATGTGAATCTAACACACGGTCCAACGGACTTTCTAACGTCATTGAGCCGAACAAATCGAGGCTCTCTGACATCATTGCGCCGAACAAATCAAGGCGACTTTCCGACATCATTGAACCGAACAAATCAAGGCTCTCTGACATCATTGCGCCGAACAAATCAAGGCGACTTTCCGACATCATTGAACCGAACAAATCAAGGCTCTCTGACATCATTGCGCCGAACAAATCAAGGCGGCTTTCTAACATTATCGCTAGGCGTTATCGTCGTGGTCACTGTAGTTACCACCACTACCGACGTCCAACTCAGCGGGAATGCAACCATCTGGCATTTTTCGCAATCTATCGTGTCTGTCCTTATACGATCGTTTGCCGTCTAGGGTTTTTAGAATATATCTGTCTCCCTCCAGAATCTCCGCTATCACGAATGGGCCCCTGAATTTCGGATCCAACTTCGTTTGGTTTCTTTCCTCGTTCTTGCGTAATACAAAATCACCGAGATTAAATCCAACTACTTTAGCTTTAGTTTTGTCAAATCCACCTTTATCGTACCTAACACTAGTTTCTATATTCTCTATTGCCTGCTGTCTTACACCAGAGATATCTACTTCTCTTTCTTCGATATTATCGGGTATCTACGAGTCGTAAGGTCCTTGCTGTTCTACCAATTAATAGTTCCAATGGACTCGATTTAGTCACGCGGTTGGTGGTGCAATTTAAAGCCAGTTGTACTTCCCCAATCGCGTCCTGCCAAGACCACCCGGCCGTTTCTATTGTTGCGAACATATTTTTTTAGCGTGCCCATAATACGCTCTACCTGTCCATTGGCCCTACTAGCACCGGTTGCTATTAAGTGGAGTTTAATGTGCCTATCTAGACAAAAATCTTGAAATTCTTTGCCCGTAGGACACCTCTCTTGACCCGCTATTATCCAGCAAGGACTGCCGAATAAAAATATAGCATACTTAAGTGCTTTGACGGTACTAAGGGAATCTATTTTACGAGTATGATACAGATATGCAAATTTAGTGAAGACGTCGACCAAAACAATGACACATTCTTTCGAATCACTTTTACCGCTTAGTTTGCCCGTTATGTCCACGTGAACTGTATGCCAAGGTATGCTGGTCTTAGGTATAGGATGTAATTCAGCTTGTATTTTACCTGAACTGGCCTTCGAAACTCGACAAGCATGACAGTTCTTTACGAATTTGCGAACATACTTCGCCATTCCTTCGAACCAGTAATACTCGTACAGTTTCTCAAGCGTTTTATCTCAACCTAAGTGCATAATGGACTGGTGCACATGGTTAATAACGGACTACCAAAAACCTCCTAGGACAATGAGCAGCAGAGAGTTCTGCCTTTTTTTCTGTATTTTACGATGGAGGGTACCGAACCGTAATTCATACGTATTCGCGATATCTTCCGCGAGCTCCTCGTTCTGCAATTTGTTGACGTTCTCAGAAATTCGTGAGTCGCGACGTTGTTCCGCTAGTAGCCAATCGCCAGAGATTTCGATCAGGTCAATTTCTTTCTCTACAATTATGTTGATGGTACGGTGATCCAAGTTTACGGGATTTCGCGAGAAGAAATCTACGTGGGTCCTTCGTTTACCCTCCCGGTATAGAATGTCAAAAGTAAAAGTTTGAAAGTAAGCTCACCACCTGTAAACTCTGTCATTTAAATTTACCCTACTACTGGATGCCTTTAAAGAATTGCAATCGGTGACGACAAGAAATTCCCTTCCGTGTAAATAGTGGCGAAAGTGTTCGACGGCGTTTGCAATTGCTAACGTTTCTAGTTTGTAAGAATGATACCTAGATTCCGCAGGGCTACTTCTTACACTGTAATGTTCTATTACTCTATATTTTACCTTCAGTCTTGTGCATTAAAATAGCCTCGTATTTATCCGAACTAGCGCCAGTATGAAGTTCTATCGGATAGTTCGGGTCAAGTAACATTAACACCGGCGCGTCGGTCAGGACGAAATTACCTTTTGCCTTATTTTTTTTTTTTTTTTTCTCATGTCTATCCGTCCAAGCTACGCTTCTATTACCGGAAGTAAGTGCGTACAAGGGATTCATTATCTGTGAGAATTTAGGGACGAATTTTCGAAAGTAAGAGGCTAAACCTATGAATTGCCTGAGCTGTGTGACGGTCGTTGACGCAGGTAAAGAACTCAAGGCGTGTATTTTACCCGGACTGGGACGAACTTCTCCGTTGTGAGTTACATATCCCAAATAGAGTACCGATGTCTTTAGAAAAGAACATTTCGAAAAGTTAAAAGAGAATCCGGCTTTTACGAGGGTATCTAATACGGTGTGCAATCCTTTTAGAGCTTGATCTATCGAGTCGGCAATAATTAGGACGTCGTCCAAGTAAACAACAACGTACGAATACGCGAGGTCGCCTAAGGCATTGAGAATGGCTCTCTGAAAAACGGAGGGTGCATTTTTTTTTTTTTTCAATCCAAACGGCATCGTTATGTATTCGTATTGTCCGTCGGGGGTAGCGAACGCGGAATACCCTGTCGAATTAGGATTGATGGGGATTTGGTGAAACCCGCTGGCCATGTCTAGACTAGTAAAGTATCTCGCGTTTTGCAATCTCGCGATTTGATCAGCAATAAGAGGTAAGGGATACCGATCCGCGACCGTGTTTTTGTCTAGCGCTCGGAAATCTACACACAATCTATCTGAGCCGTTCTTTCTTTCCACAAGTAACATAGGGCTCGCGAACGGTGAATTACTAGGCCTTATGATATTTGGCTCTAATTTATTCGCTTATTTTCTCATGTACTATTCTGCGCTCTTCCTCGCGAAGTCTATTAAGTCTTCTTTGTACGGTGATGTTAGGATCAATTAATCGTATCTCTAACTGGCCTGTATTTACGCGAGTACGTAGGAAACCCGTAACGAATGAATCTTTGAATTTTCGAAAAGGATTAATCGATTTTTATCGCTACCACGTACATCAGCGTCAATTTCATTAACATCGATCTCGTTCTCAGCGGTTTTATTACCGGCGTTAATTATTTTTGCTTTACACATAGCGAGGCTAGTTTGTGTAATATTATGTCAAAACCTCAGTTTAAAATTTAACGAGCAATCGCGATATCATATTTTTAAATAATTATCAGCGAGGACATGAAAATTTATCTCTAATCACTAACACCTGCAGCGGACAAGATTTGAGATGTACGTTTAGTACAAATTTTCTTATTCCTCGCATTACTACTATATCGATCGTCCTTTTGCCAGAAAATCTCAAGATTACGAATTCTTTAGTTAGCGATCACTCGGCTCCAAAACCGAAGTAAAATGGAAACGACTCACCCGGATGGCTTGATCTACCAGTTGGTGCCTCCACTACGTAGAAGTCGATTCGACACTCGTTATTGAAATTATATTCAGGGCACTGCTTTGTAAAGGATTTCCCTCCATAATCAGATTGATAGCTGCGTGCCATGCAGCGGAGTCGAAGCCCACGGTTTCAAGGTTAAAATACGGTGGCGAAAAATCGTTAGGTTCCACACTCGATTTTTGCACTAGCGACGGAATTAACTCGCGCACGATGGTCGTAAGCTCTTACACTGTTGTAACCGGCACTGATCCCACTTCTGATGTCGGGTTTACATTAGAATTAGGGTTAGGGGCGTGAAACGAATCTTCGTTTGGATTACACGTGTCGTTATGCAATAGAGAAGACATTGACTAGTGCAGATACGATTATCATAGAACTGGACAAGTAACCGTGGTAATTAGATATTCGAGAAACTAATGACAATGATCCTAGGTTCAATAACGAATCCGCGGTCGACGGGATGATAGATGAACGTGCTCACAAAATCTAAGTCGGACGCGTAATATCCACTGATCGTAAAGAGTGACTTTATGTGTCGATGGGACCACGAGGAAGAATGAATTTCCGTCCCGATGATGCCACAGAGGAAAACTATAACGGGGTGTGTCTAAGGACACGAGATCATCCGATTCGTCGGGGACAGCCTTCGTTCGGAAAGTAAGGGAAATTGGCGTTGCTGCTAATTGGTCAATTTCCCTATCGATGGTTAGAAAAAGATGCTAGCCGCCCTCGAGGGAAAGTTGCTAGTGGGAGACGTCGTTCGTTGAAAGAAATAGATCTCCCCTATCTTCCCATAGTTGGGACAAAGACTGTTTATCTGTTTGAAGGACTTTAGTCAACTAAATCTTAAGATTTATAACGGGCCCTCAGGCTAGCTGAACATGTACTGCGGAGACGCATCGACATCTGGCAATCATCTTACTCGAAGAATAGGGTCTGCGTGTGGCGAGCTACGGGACAGAGACCGTAGGAATGTTTACTGTCGAGTGTTACAACTATTTCCTTTTTTAAGAAGAGCTATAGAATTGCTCCATGCCTTTGTTAGACAAAGCGTTCATCCCGTGACCGCGGCTACGTTCGGCGACTGGCTGTCGCCTCGAGCCCAAGCTCACTATCACAAATCTCGAGTAAATACAATCGGATCGAATGACGACAATTGTTTAATTACGCCTATGATAGAATCTAGATTACGGTGTTGAGGGATTTTTCCGAAGTTCCAAAGGGAAGGCTCCGGTGTCCTTCCATCTCCGACATATATATATATATATATATATATATGTCGGGTTTACATTAGAATTAGGGTTAGGGGCGTGAAACGAATCTTCGTTTGGATTACACGTGTCGTTATGCAATAGAGAAGACATTGACTAGTGCAGATACGATTATCATAGAACTGGACAAGTAACCGTCGTAATTAGATATTCGAGAAACTAATGACAATGATCCTAGGTTCAATAACGAATCCGCGGTCAACGGGATGATAGATGAACGTGCTCACAAAATCTAAGTCGGACGCGTAATATCCACTGATCGTAAAGAGTTACTTTATGTGTCGATGGGACCACAAGGAAGAAGAATTTCCGTCCCGATGATGCCACAGAGGAAAACTATCGTGGGGTGTGTCTAAGGGCACGAGATCATCGGATTCGTCGAGGGTAGCCTTCGTTCAGAAAGTAAGGGAAATTGGCGTTGCTGCTAATTGGTCAATCTCCATATCGGTGGTTAGAGAAAGATGCTCGTCGCCCTCAAAGGAAAGTTGCTAGTGGGAGACGTCGTTCGTTGAAAGAAATAGATCTCCCCTATCTTCCCATAGTTGGGACAAAGACTGTTTATCTGTTTGAAGGACTTTAGTCAACTAAATCTTAAGATTTATAACGGGCCCTCAGGCTAGCTGAACATGTACTGCGGAGACGCATCGACATCTGGCAATCATCTTACTCGAAGAATAGGGTCTGCGTGTGGCGAGCTACGGGACAGAGACCGTAGGAATGTTTACTGTCGAGTGTTACAACTATTTCCTTTTTTAAGAAGAGCTATAGAATTGCTCCATGCCTTTGTTAGACAAAGCGTTCATCCCGTGACCGCGGCTACGTTCGGCGACTGGCTGTCGCCTCGAGCCCAAGCTCACTATCACAAATCTCGAGTAAATACAATCGGATCGAATGACGACAATTGTTTAATTACGCCTATGATAGAATCTAGATTACGGTGTTGAGGGATTTTTCCGAAGTTTCAAAGGGAAGGCTCCGATGTCCTTTCATCTCCGACACGGCCATCCTGACAATCACGCGTCCTCGCGTGTAACTAAAATATTGAGTTTTCCAAAATTAGGCTCGACGTAACTGGTGTTATTTATTATTCGATTAAATGTCCCGGTAAGTCAAGGGTCCCGTGCAATAACAAAATTTCGTTCGGAGGTTTGACAAGCAGGTAAATGAAAGAGAACTAAAATTAGTGGCGTTATAGTTTGTATTCAAAGTGTTAGTTGCGCTCTGTGAGTTATCAGTCAAATCGTAATGACGCGATAGATCAGTTTTCGATTTCGTACACCGATGGATCTCAGTTTGTTGGATCGTATTATCACACTGAGCGTGTCGTACAAACGCGAGGTGCCAAACTGTGTGTATTGTGGAAGCGCTGAATGTTAGTGTATTGTCGCAGTAGGCGTGTATGGAGACACGGACTGCTGGGGCATTGTCGTACTATACTTGTGTGCTATTGCGTTATCTCAGTAGGCTTGTGGCTAGTGCATTATCGCACTAGGCTTGTGGCTAGTGTATACTCACACTAGACTTGTGGCTAGTGTATACTCACACTAGACTTGTGGCTAGTGTATACTCACACTAGACTTGTGGCTAGTGTATACTCACACTAGACTTGTGGCTAGTGTATACTCACACTAGACTTGTGGCTAGTGTATACTCACACTAGACTTGTGGCTAGTGTATACTCACACTAGACTTGTGGCTAGTGTATACTCACACTAGACTTGTGTGGAGGCATTCCGTTTGACGTTATCGCCACAGTGTTAATGATCCTCTGAGATCGGTGTACTCGCATCGTAATTATCACTATCGCTGTCATCGCCGCAGACGTCCAACTCAGCAGGGACGCAACTTTCTGGCATCTTTCTTAGTCTATCACGTCTACCCTTATACGATCTTTTGCCGTCTAAGGTTTTTAAAGTGTATCTATCTCCGTCTAAAACTTCTGCTATCACGAATGGACCCCTGAATTTCGGATCTAGCTTCGTCTGATTTCTTTCCTCGTTTTTTTGCGTAACACAAAAACTACTTTAGCTTTAGCTTTGACAAATCCGCCTTTATCGTACCTAACACTAATTTCTATATTCTCTATTGCCTGCTGTCTTACATTAGAGATATCTACTTCTCTTTCTTCGATATTGCCGGGTAGGGATACGCCGTAGGGTCTTGCTGTTTTACCGATTAGCAGTTCCGATGGACTCGATTTAGTCACGCGGTTGGTGGTACCATTTAAAGCCAGTTGCATTTCTCCGATCGCGCTTGCCAAGACCGCCCGGTCGCTTCTATTGTTGTGAACGTACTTTTTAGCGTACCCATAATACGCTCTACCTGTCTATCGGCCCTACTAGCACTGGTTGCTATTAAGTGGAGTTTAATGTGTTTATCTAGACAAAAATCTTGAAATTCTTTGCCCGTAGGACATCTCTCATGATCCGCTATTATCCGGCAAGGACTGCCGAATAAAATTATAGTGGGCTTAGGCGCTTAACGGTATTGGGGAGATCTAGTTTATGAGTATGATACAAATATGCGAATTTAGTGAAGCTGTCGACCAAAACAATGACGCATTCTTTCGAATCACTTTTACCGCTTAGTTTGCCCGTTATGTCCACGTGAACTGTATGCCAAGGTATGCTGGTCTTAGGTATAGGATGTAATTCAGCTTGTATTTTACCTGAACTGGCCTTCGAAACTCGACAAGCATGACAGTTCTTTACGAATTTGCGAACATACTTCGCCATTCCTTCGAACCAGTAATACTCGTACAGTTTCTCAAGCGTTTTATCTCAACCTAAGTGCCTAATGGACTGGTGCACATGGTTAATAACGGACTACCAAAAACCTCCTAGGACAATGAGCAGCAGAGAGTTCTGCCCTTTTTCTGTATTTTACGATGGAGGGTACCGGACCGTAATTCATACGTATTCGCGATATCTTCCGCGAGCTCCTCGTTCTGCAATTTGTTGACGATCTCAGAAATTCGTGAGTCGCGACGTTGTTCCGCTAGTAGCCAATCGCCAGAGATTTCGATCAGGTCAATTTCTTTCTCTACGATTATGTTGATGGTACGGTGATCCAAGTTTACGGGATTTCGCGAGAAGAAATCTACGTGGGCCCTTCGTTTACCCTCCCGGTATAGAATGTCAAAAGTAAAAGTTTGAAAGTAAGCTCACCACCTGTAAACTCTGTCATTTAAATTTACCCTACTACTGGATGCCTTTAAAGAATTGCAATCGGTGACGACAAGAAATTCCCTTCCGTGTAAATAGTGGCGAAAGTGTTCGACGGCGTTTGCAATTGCTAACGTTTCTAGTTTGTAAGAATGATACCTAGATTCCGCAGGGCTACTTCTTACACTGTAATGTTCTATTACTCTATATTTTACCTTCAGTCTTGTGCATTAAAATAGCCTCATATTTATCCGAACTAGCGTCAGTATGAAGTTCTATCGGATAGTTCGGGTCAAGTAACATTAACACCGGCGCGTCGGTCAGGACGAAATTATCTTCTGCCTTATTATTTTTTTTTTTTTCTCATATCTATCCGTCCAAGCTACGCTTCTATTACCGGAAGTAAGTGCGTACAAGGGATTCATTATCTGTGAGAATTTAGGGACGAATTTTCGAAAGTAAGAGGCTAAACCTATGAATTGCCTGAGCTGTGTGACGGTCGTTGACGCAGGTAAAGAACTCAAGGCGTGTATTTTACCCGGACTGGGACGAACTTCCCCGTTGTGAGTTACATATCCCAAACAGAGTACCGATGTCTTTAGAAAAGAACATTTCGAAAAGTTAAAAGAGAATCCGGCTTTTACGAGGGTATCTAATACGGTGTGCAATCCTTTTTGAGCTTGATCTATCGAGTCGGCAATAATTAGGACGTCGTCCAAGTAAACAACAACGTACGAATACGCGAGGTCGCCTAAGGCATTGAGAATGGCTCTCTGAAAAACGGAGGGTGCATTTTTTTTTTTTTTAATCCAAACGGCATCGTTATGTATTCGTACTGTCCGTCGGGGGTAACAACGCGGTGTACCCTGTCGAATTAGGATTGATGGGAATTTGGTGAAACCCATGTCTAGACTAGTAAAGTATCTCGCGTTTTGCAATCTCGCGATTTGATCAGCAATAAGAGGTAAGGGATACCGACCCGCGACCGTGTTTTTGTTTAGCGCTCGGAAATCTACACACAATCTATCTGAGCCGTTCTTTCTTTCCACAAGTAACATAGGGCTCGCGAACGGTGAATTACTAAGCCTTATGATATTTGGCTCTAATTTATTCGCTTATTTTCTCATGTACTATTCTGCGCTCTTCCTCGCGAAGTCTATTAAGTCTTCTTTGTACGGTGATGTTAGGATCAATTAATTGTATCTCTAACTGGCCTGTATTTACGCGAGTACGTAGGAAACCCGTAACGAATGAATCTTTGAATTTTCGAAAAGAAGGATTAATCGATTTTTATCGCTACCACGTACATCAGCGTCAATTTCATTAACATCGATCTCGTTCTCAGCGGTTTTATTACCGGCGTTAATTATTTTCGCTTTACACATAGCGAGGCTAGTTTGTGTAATATTATGTCAAAACCTTAGTTTAAAATTTAACGAGCAATCGCGATATCATATTTTTAAATAATTATCAGCGAGGGCATGAAAATTTATCTCTAATCACTAACACCTGCAGCGGACAAAATTTGGGATGTACGTTTAGTACAAATTTTTCTTATTCCTCGCATTACTACTATATCGATCGTCCTTTTGCCAGAAAATCTCAAGATTACGAATTCCTTAGTTAGCGAACACTCGGCTCCAAAATCGAAGTAAAATGGAAACGACTCACCCGGATGGCTTGATCTATCAGTTGGTGCCTCCACTACGTAGAAGTCGATTCGACACTCGTTATTGAAATTATATTCAGGGCACTGCTTTGTAAAGGGTTTCCCTCCATAATCAGATTGATAGCTGCGTGCCATGCAGCAGAGTCGAAGCCCACGGTTTCAAGGTTAAAATACGGTGGCGAAAAATCGTTAGGTTCCACACTCGATTTTTGCACTAGCGACGGAATTAACTCGCGCACGATGGTCGTAAGCTCTTACACTGTTGTAACCGGCACTGATCCCACTTCTGATGTCGGGTTTACATTAGAATTAGGGTTAGGGGCGTGAAACGAATCTTCGTTTGGATTACACGTGTCGTTATGCAATAGAGAAGACATTGACTAGTGCAGATACGATTATCATAGAACTGGACAAGTAACCGTCGTAATTAGATATTCGAGAAACTAATGACAATGATCCTAGGTTCAATAACGAATCCGCGGTCAACGGGATGATAGATGAACGTGCTCACAAAATCTAAGTCGGACGCGTAATATCCACTGATCGTAAAGAGTTACTTTATGTGTCGATGGGACCACAAGGAAGAAGAATTTCCGTCCCGATGATGCCACAGAGGAAAACTATCGTGGGGTGTGTCTAAGGGCACGAGATCATCGGATTCGTCGAGGGTAGCCTTCGTTCAGAAAGTAAGGGAAATTGGCGTTGCTGCTAATTGGTCAATCTCCATATCGGTGGTTAGAGAAAGATGCTCGTCGCCCTCAAAGGAAAGTTGCTAGTGGGAGACGTCGTTCGTTGAAAGAAATAGATCTCCCCTATCTTCCCATAGTTGGGACAAAGACTGTTTATCTGTTTGAAGGACTTTAGTCAACTAAATCTTAAGATTTATAACGGGCCCTCAGGCTAGCTGAACATGTACTGCGGAGACGCATCGACATCTGGCAATCATCTTACTCGAAGAATAGGGTCTGCGTGTGGCGAGCTACGGGACAGAGACCGTAGGAATGTTTACTGTCGAGTGTTACAACTATTTCCTTTTTTAAGAAGAGCTATAGAATTGCTCCGTGCCTTTGTTAGACAAAGCGTTCATCCCGTGACCGCGGCTACGTTCGGCGACTGGCTGTCGCCTCGAGCCCAAGCTCACTATCAC
Source organism: Bombus pratorum (assembly GCA_930367275.1). NCBI lineage: Eukaryota > Metazoa > Arthropoda > Insecta > Hymenoptera > Apidae > Bombus > Bombus pratorum. Next base: position 1,343,224 of record OV883992.1, read on the forward strand.
AAATCTCGAGTAAATACAATCGGATCGAATGACGACAATTGTTTAATTACGCCTATGATAGAATCTAGATTACGGTGTTGAGGGATTTTTCCGAAGTTTCAAAGGGAAGGCTCCGATGTCCTTTCATCTCCGACATATATATATATATATATATGATGTATAATGCAAAATAAGGATATAAAGCTAAAATTGATTTCACAATTACACTTGAATATGGTATGAAAAGTAAGGTTTGAAAGAAAATTTCAGATACATTGATTTCCGGAGTTATTTAATTGCTTTTCATGTTTAGTTGTAAATTTCCACAATTGGCAAAATTGCAAAATTCATGCCATTGACATTAAGGAAACAATATAGACTGTAATAAAAGAAAAACAAGAAAATACAAATTCTGACAGTGAATTTAGTAAAAAAAATCAAGAAAAAGTAAGGCAGACGTTAGGAAACTATAGCAAAATAAAAGAAGCTCAAGAGGGCAATGGTAACCATAATAATAAGAAAGAAACACAAGAGAGAGGTCACCAAAATAAATCACAAAGTGTAAAATAGTGGTAGAAGACAAAAAACAAACCAGTAAGAGCAAAGAAAATAAGTTATACAATAAAGGAAATGAAGGAATGATTTTAAATCAAACCTTAAATCCTACAGAAAGTACGAGGAACGAGGAATATGAAAGACAAACTAAAGAAGGTAAGAAAAATTTATCATTAATTAAGAGAGATCTTATATTATAATAGAAAGATACCAGAATATAGCAAAAGATAGGAGAAAAGAATAGAAAATGAGCAGATGAACAAAGCAAAATGGGCAGAAGAAAGAAGCAAACTAACAAAAAAAAGCGAGGTAATAGAAGAGTCAGACAAAATTAAAAGAAGAAAAGAGAGGGACAACTATTATTATAAAAAGGTTGTAAATAAGAGATAAAGTAGAAGAACCCAAAATGATATTGAACATAAATAGATTAAACTTTGTTTCAGGGCATCACTCTTTTCTGGTCATTGTTTGTATCTTCTAATGTTATTTCATGAATATGAAGATGAATATGAGAATGAAAAATAACAGTTTTGAGTTTAGCGATCCATTGTTTCACAAGTAATGATATATAAATTGATTTGGCAAAGGCAACTTTTGGTATCTTGTACGAGGAGAAAAATATATATAACCCAACTAATATTATAGCGAAAACATTCATGGTGTGGATAGAAATTAATGCTTTAATGGTAATCTGACATAAGGACAAAGTCAACCATACACAGTATAGGTATATGGTATAAGAATATGGGTTCTCCACTACTCAACAAGAATAGATAAAACGCAAACACATTTCCTAAAAAGAATATTATACATACTGAAATACCATGTAATGCCCGAGTATATGATTAAAAGCAAGAAGAATAGTCTTGGAACACAAAATAATAAAATGAGGCATAAATTATATGTTAAAACTGACAAACATGAGAGAACACATAATTATACATGAAAACATTGCAAAAAGTAATACACACATAATAAACTCAAATACAGTCGTAAAGCCATGATGATACAGAAATAATAATTTAAACTGAACAATAATAGAAGAAATAACAGAAATACTTTGTGGATAAAAGAAAGAAAAAATAGAATAATCTATCTATAGTGAAGTATATAAACATGATAAAAATATAGAAAAAAATAATTAAAGTTACTTACATATGAAACTGCTATTAATAACTAAAAGGATAATCAAAGTTAGAATAGCCGGGAGACAAAAATGATCAGTGAATGCAGAAAACAGCATAAAATACAAAACAGATGAAGACAAAATATATAATATGTGTAAGAAAAATAGATTGGATAGTATTCAGAATTTACAACAAAATTCACTAAAAAACACCAATAGGATGGTCATTTCCTTTTATGACAAAGAAAAATAGTTACGAGGACTGACAAATTTTATTAAAAAACAAAAGCAGCATTAAGCTAAGATCATTTTATCATAGAAGAATAGCAATTCAGACAAATTCACAAATTATAATAATCTAAGAACAACTTAAAAACTTTGTTATGTTTGTTTTGCAGTAACCAACGAATTTAAAGACTTTTAACCTAAGTATGAATATGCCACAAATAATTTTATGTAGAAATAAACATAAATAATATTAAATAAATAGAATTTTTCTTATTGAAATGTGAAAGTCTGTAATAAAAGATAAATTAAAAAAGAAAAAATAACTTTAACAAAGAAGAAATTTATAAAAATTTATTCTTAAAAAATTGTGGCCAATCAGATACGTGAAATAAAAAATTATTAGAAGAAACATGATTAATTTACAAGATCATACGAAAGGAGAAATAAAACATGTACCGTATTCTCTCAACATACGATTGCGAAGAGGTTTACTTACTCTATATTTCATTTCCGAACTTCTTCGTTTCCATGCAGTCATAGCAGTTCAGAACTATTTTATGAAAATAAAGAATTTCCTACATCAAATTATTTGATTTGCAATACCTCATATATTTCTAAATTACTCACACAAAATTAGTACAGCCTGTGAACAATGCAAATATTAAAAAGAAATAAGCGATACAGTAGCCCAAACAAGGACAAAAGTTGAAATAAGACATCAAAAATAGCAGTTATTATTCAAATTTGTATGAAAAATCCTTGAGAAATTAAATTCTTTAAATGAAAGACGGTTATGTATATGAAAATCAAAAATGCAGTGAAAATACAAAAAACATAAAAGAAGAAAACTGTATTTGTTATTACGACTTACTGTTGCATGTAGAATAATTTCCATTTCGGTTACTGTACTACCCTTGTTATTAAATAGGTTTTGGAGTTCGATATTTAATTGATTCACACATATTCAGTTTTTATATTCTGTATTTCACCACCATGTACAGCCATATGAACACACCGAATACTCTCAGATAATTAACACGTGGCGGAAGTCGTACCAACTTCGCATGTAGGAACTAGTGATCGTACCAACATGACATTTATCTCAACAGATTAAACATTACTGAACTCTATGATGATGCGCTAGCATGATATAATGTCGACGATGAGGTAGCGTTGTTTGCTGATTGGTTATACTTCAGGACTACAAGTGGGATCTCTGTACGGTCGCTGGTTAAATCGGTCACTTTGTGATATGTTTATGAAATCTAAACGTAATTCTTTTGTTAACATTTTCATAATTATACTTTAATTTTAGGATTAATTCAACAAATATTTAATAATTATTTTAATATCGATTACTATAAATAACGATTATTATAATGCGAAATTGTATGTGTATATAATATGTTAAAATATGTAAATGTATGTGAAATAAAATATATAAATGTGTGCATATGCAAAATATATTACATGTGTGTGTACCTACATTCAAAACACGTAACAGTTATACAATATTCTAGATTACGAATTTGGTTTTTATCGTTCATTATGTTCTTTTATTACAATTTAGTTGTCAGTTGCAAATCGATTCATAAGATTCATAAGGGAAGGATCCTTTTATTGCGAATAGACTAATGGAAAGTTTTTCTCTAAAATCAATTACAAATAATAATTTTGAATAAAAACGGAAGAATAAATGTCTTTCTTAAAGGAAGAAAAATGAATAAGGTATGAAAATCTAATAGCTGATAAAATTTTATTCGTTATTCCTTATTGACTGTCGATATTAGACCTTGATATTTCGTGTCAGGTATCCCTATCTCTGACATTCAATAAGAAAGGAGAAGATTTATTTAGAACTTTACGTCCTCGAGAATGTTTCTAGTCTCATAAGAAACAGTTTTTGTAAACAAAATCTTATTTTTAAAATCACAGCCGCTACTAGAGACTGCGGAGCGCGGAACAAGTCTCGCTCTGACAAAATAATATTATTATACACATGTATAGCATTACAAATTAGAAACAGAAAAGACATGTACCTCTGTAGCTCATAACTTTCTTTGACGAAAATTTATTCCTATTCTAATTCTAAAGTTTTTAGTAATAATAATGTAATATCGGAATATATTAAAGGTGTAATTTTGTCCGATTAATTATAATTTATTAATAATGGATTGAAAATACAGATATTAGTTAGACAGAAAAAACGATGTTTGATTAACAGGAAAACTAAATGCAATGCTCGTATTTACATCAAATAACTTGACAACTATTTGGTAACTCTCTCTCTCTCTCTCTCTCTCTCTCTCTCTCTCTCTCTCTCTCTCTCTCTCTCACTAGCAACTCTAACACTCGACATCACTCACAACTCTATCAATTCTAACGACTCTATGCTTTGACGTCTCGATCAACTCTGACTCTAGCAAATGCATTCCTGCTCGCTCGTGCTCGCTCTTGCTCTCGTCCTCTCTCACACACACACACACACACTTTTCGGCTCACATACTCTGGCCTCTCGGTTGCCACTCTTTGAAATATGAAACCGTACTTCTGTTTTGACGCTGCTTATCTTTTCTCGCATCACGGTTACTAGGCGCTCTTGGATGTAAACAAACCACAAAAAGACGACGTACACGGTGTTTTCTAATTTCAGCCGATCTCCAATCAAAGCTATTCTACGATATTACAATAATAACAAAATAATGACTCGATGATTGAGTACAAATTAACAAAAATACCCGTATCTGAAATGTTTATTATTTTGAAACTTAGTGAAGTACAATTATTTCATAAAGTTTATTATTCTCGCTTTGTTTCGTGCAAAATCAATAATTATATCTTCGTAATTTCAATTTTCACATAACTTATTCAAATTAAATAATCCATTAGATAGTCTTCCCTGAGACATAGTAGTATGTATATAATTTTTAATTAATTTTAATCTAGAGAAAGTACACCAGCGCAGAAAGTGCAGAAGCGATTGGAATAATTAATAATATTCTTAAAGTAACATAAAATTGGAAAATAAATCCTTAATTTTATGTATCATATTCGAACATTGCATTGGTGTTATATACAACAAATTTTTACTATATATGTCACAAAATATTTTTATTTCATTAAGCATGTCGCTTCTATCTACATTTCGATGATTTTCATTTTCTAAAATAATGTCCAAATTCATACGGTGTTTAATCGGTTCCGCTGCTTTCATATTTTTTAGTAAATCACAGTCTCCTTAAAACACTTGCTGGAAAATTTATTTTAATTTATTTGTATGCTTGTATCTATATTTAATATATATGTCGGAGCGAGGTTGGAACTTTGGGCGTTTGATGAACCTTTACTTACGTTACCGTCACGAATGTCTCTAATATGTATCGGTACAAATGTGAACACTACAAGAGGATATGAATAATAGCGACGATAATATGATAGAGCTGATGGTGACAATGAATCCAGGTTCGATAACGAATCCACGGTCCACGGGGGGGCAAGTATCAACGTCATGCACGATTCTCGATAACTTCATCAGCAATGCGTCCAACGACTAACTAACTAACTAACTAACTTGATCCAAAAGAAACTGTCCTTATATATTCCTGTCCCCACTTCTCGGGTCAATCTTTGTTTTTAAGGAGAGCCATATAATCATTTCATACCTCTGTCAGGTACACGTCCCTCCCGTGGCCGTGGCTACGTCTAGTGACCCGCTATGTCACCTTGAACCTGAACACATCGTCATAAAGCCAGGTTGGAACATTAAAGTTATTTCTTATTTATTATTGCTTAAATGCGGGTATTGTAAAAGTCCGGATTAGGGTATTGGGGTTTTCCCAGCATTCCAGCCGGGAAATCCCGCTGTCCTTCCGTCTCCGACATATGTTACAGTACCGTTTCTGAAAAAATTTGATTTCATCCTATTTTGGTTTCTAATGCACAGGAAACTATAGTTTAATATCAACTTGACATCTAGATCTTAAATATGCATATCGTTAAATATGCAAACTCGTTAATTATAAAAATAGGTAACTCCATCCAAAATATATGTGTCGGAGATGAAAGGAAAGCCGAAGCCTTTCCTTGGAAATTTTGGGAACACCCTCTAGTACTCTAGCCTAGATTTTATCATAGCTGTAATTGTTCGAGATTTGTGATAGCGAGATTGGGTTCGAGGTGACAATCGGTCGCCGAACGTAGTCACGGTTACGGGATGGACGTTTTGTCTAACGGAGGACTGGAGTGGTTGTATGGGTTTTCTGAGAAATGTGGTTGTGGCGGCATACGGCCTCGGGAGCGGGCCTAGCCACGTGTGATATTGCCTCGGATGTGCCGATACAATGGGACATACATTGTATTAATAATCAAACTCCAGGCAGAAACTGCCTAGCAACGGCGTTTGGAACCTTCTCGATGCTTCCAAACGAGTATAGAAAACAAATGCAATCGTACAGCGAGAAAGATCTCCACGAGGCTGGTGTGACGTCAATCCACATCAGAGACCAGGCCGCTGTCGCGACCGGCTCACTTTATAATCGGAGATAAAGATGTGGCAGCACTCGGCGACAATGTATATCGCCGAAGTGCCTAACGAGCCAGCAATATCCCAACGGTCCTTCCGCCGAATATTCGAGGAGAAGGCGTGCGTGGCGGCGATCGCGGATGCCTAACAACCTCAAGGATAGTGGGGATATTAAGAGGTGACAAAAGACAAATAACCGAATCCGATCGGAAGTCGAGTTGTAAGAGTCAGTCTTAAAAAGTCACGCCTAGAGCTCTGAAGTAAAAATTGTGAATTGTGTTAGAAGAAAAATAAAGCTTCTTTTTTTTATTTTTTTTTTGTTGTTCTTTTGTGTTATTTTACGTGACAAGGACGTGCCGGGGGCGACGCGACGAGAATGTTGAACATGATCCGTCGAATTACATCGACCTTGTGTCGGTTCGACCGGTTTTATTAATCTTAAAATATTTCTCCAACGTGGAAAAGAAAAAAACCGGGCGCGCAACCATAACCGTAACTAATTTTTTTTTTCTTTATTTATTTAGATTTTACAATTTGTCCTATAGGACATTTGGTAAAATTTTATAGCGGTGTGATAATATATCATGTGGGTGGTTACCCCAGTCGGGTACCATCATCATGTTTGTTAGATTGTGTCCTTTGTGAGGTCTGTTGGGTGCTTCCTTTTTAACCTTCTTTCTATACCTGTTGTGTTGACCGTTTCCGCTGTCAACCGGTTCGGGTGTGTTGCTATTCTTTCTCTGTACCTTCTTGCATATCTGTTAATTTCCTCCTTGACCGTCGGTATTCCCAGGTCTTTCCTAATGTCTTCGTTTCTAACGTACCATGGCGCGTTTACTATTGTTCTTAGTATTTTAGCTTGCATTGTCTCTATTTTGGTTATATGGCTCATTGCCGCTGTTCCCCATAGCGGTATTCCGTACGTCCAGATTGGTTTTATTATCGTTTTATATATTTTTAATTTATTTTCTATGCTTAGTTTGGATTTTCGACTTGTTAGCCAATACATTTGTCTCCTTGCTATCTGTATTTTGTCTATTATTGATTTAATATGCTGTTTCCATGTGAATCGTGTATCTAAGTGGAGTCCTAGGTATTTGACTTGCCTTGCTTGGACTATGTGCGTGCCGTTTAGTATAATGTTTGGTGGTATCTGCTTTCGCAGCGTGAATGTGATGTGCTTGCATTTATCAGGGTTTGCTTTAATCTGTTTAGTTTTTAGCCATTTTTCAATTTCTGTAATATTTTCCTGTAATAATGCAACTGCTGTTGCAGGGTTAGTGTGCCTGACTATTACAGCTGTGTCATCCGCAAATGTCAGAATTTTGCTATTGTTGGTTGTTGGAATGTTGGCCGTGTATAGCGTGTATAAAATTGGTCCTAAGACGCTTCCTTGCGGAACCCTGCTTTGATGTCTTTAACTTCAGACTATGCGTCTTTAATCTTTACTATGAATGTTCTACTGCTTAAGTATGATTTAATTAAATGGTATATCTGCTCCGGGAATTGTTTCCTGATTGTTTGAATTAGGTTTTCGTGATTTATTTTGTCATAAGCTTTCCCTATGTCCATAAAGAGGGCTGTACAGTATTGCTTGTTTTCCAGTGCTTGTATTATTTCGTTGACCAGTCTGTGCATTTGCTCTATAGTGGAGTGTTTGTTTCTGAATCCGAATTGGTGGTCCGGTATTAATTTTTCCTTCTCGATTATTGGTATTATGCGGTCGTATATTACTTTCTTTAGTATTTTGGAAAATATAGGAAGTAGTGATATTGGTCTGTAAGATGTAGTTTGGTGTGGGTCTTTGCCTGGTTTCGGTAACATAATGATTTGTGCCAGTTTCCAAATTTTAGGAAAGTATTGTATTCTTAGTATTGCGTTAACTATTATTGTGATTTGTCTTATCGCTTTTGGCGGAAGGTTCTTCAAGATTTTACCGTTGATTAGGTCGATTCCTGGTGCTTTGTTATTTTTTGTTTTCTCGATTATGCTTTTAATTTCCTGAGCTGTTGTTTTGGGTATGGTGTAGTGCTTGCCAGTTGATGTACTTGTGGTTAGCGAATCCTCGTCCGTATGACTATTGTGGTTGCTGTTGTTGATATTGTGTGGTGTAAATGTGTTGCATAGGTGGTTGGAAAATTCTTCAGCTTGCTCTTCGTTGCTTCTTGCCCATGTGTTATCTGATCTTCTGATTGCTGGGATCATTTTTATTGACTTCCTTATTTTTTTTGTGGCTTTCCAAAGGGAGTAGTTGTAATTCTCGTGTGCAGATAGTGACTCGATGAACCTTGTAAACTCGTTGTTGTTGTGCTCTTTAATTTTGTTTTTTACTTCATTTGCGAGTTTGTTTATTTTGCCTTCGCCTTTCTTTTTTCTCTAATTTTTTCGAGGATATCTAATGGAATTATTTTTGTTTGTCTGTTGGTTGATTCGGGTATAGTGGTTGCTCTGGCTGCTTCTTGAATAGTTTCTGTAAGTGTTGTTACTGCTTGATCGATGTGTTCAGGTGTTTTCAATGGGATGTTGCAGTTGATTTTGCTCTCGATTATTTCTTTAAATGTTTGCCATTTGGTGGTTTTATTGCATAGCGTCTTTGAATTGTTGTAAAGTATTGGTTTGTTTCTGTATGTAATTATTATTGGTGTATGGTCGGAGGTGAGCTCGAGACTGGGTGCTATGTTTAGTTTATTTGCGTTTAGTCCCTTTGTAACTGCAAAATCGAGTAGGTCTGGTATTTTGCTGAGGTCTGTCGGCCAGTATGTCGGTCTTCCCGTGGATAGTATATTGAGGTTGTTATTTCTAATGTAGACCGTAACTAATGTCAGCTTCTTTCGAAGCTTGCGGAGAACTTGTAACGTCAATTTACATCAGAGACCAGGCCACTGTCACAGATGAAATCCGACTAGACAAAGCGATAAGATAGCGAAATTCCAAGCGCCTTAGCATGAGTGACCATCGGGATAACATCCGGTCACTCTATCCGTTCTCAGAAATATATGATCGAAGCCTTTTCCCACTGCCACGAATAAAAGAATTTAAATAATCCCCCTACAATCATCCAAGGCAGTCTTGAACAGTCACGCCTAGAGCTCGAAAGTGTATTGTAAACCAGAAAGAAATAAAGTTTCTTTTTTTCTTAAATTTCTTTTTATTTTACGTGACAAACTCTTCGGCGTAAAGTTTCCGCACGGCAGGCGCAGCCGCGAAAAGTTTCTGCTACGGTGTACACTTGCACTCGGGTGTTTCTTGAATTTGAATATCGCTATGGGCATCGTTTCTCCCCCACGTGAATTTATCTTGCGAATTATCTCTCTCAAGTGTCACGTTCACTCAGCTGCATTCAAACGTGTGCACGTAGTGCGATTCATTCGAGTAGAATCCCGAATCCACGGAAAGAATCCACCTGAAGAAATTGAAATCCGTAATTACGATCAGCCGTGTCAATTTACGAATAATTATAATTACAATAACGATGTACAAAATAATAACACGAGAACTACTGTTGAAACAACCAAATGATCAGTTGACACCAATTACTTTCACACTGGCGCAACTAGCTTCTAACGATCACCACGATCGTTGATATCAATTCCACGCATCACGATTTTTCGCTAAGATCGCGCATATCTTGCTTACGAGTTCGATACTTAAGTCTGCATCTCATGAAATATCAATGAAAAATTGGACATTGAATTAAAAAAAATCTTTTTATTTTTTATTTTTTTTTTTAATTTTTCCATCGAGACAACGATCTACAGTGAGATCCGTTATAACGTACGGCACGCGTACCGAGCGAAAATTCAATGTCGATTTTCTCGAAAACAAAGCCTCAAACGAAAAATTTTTATTCTATATTTTCGACCTCTTTTTTCGCGTAGAATCACCCCCTTTCCGCTTGTACCACCAGTTACCAACCACCCTGTATATTTTTGACATTTATAAGGCATTAATACCTCCCTGTGGCCATTCCATACTCCATTGTCGATGGCTGTTCTCGACCCCTTTTTTATCCATCGATAAAAATGTTATCCCTGTCCCGAAAAGCAGCTTATGTGGAGAAAAAGGGTAACCGTGGGATCGAAAACCTTACCGCGCATCGTATCGTTTATTTGAAAGGTTCACTACACGTAAGCAAGTGGCACGCTGAGATAAAGTTTGAATCACTGGAGCAATAAAAATGAATACGAGGACAATATATCTCGCCAAGAAATCCTTCGTTTCCCTGTGCCAGGCCGCTGACCTATACAACTATGCATTGTCTGTCAAAGATTCGTTCATACACTGTAATATCGGAATATATTGAAGGTGTAGTTTTGTCCGATTAATTATAATTTATTAATAGAGGATTGAAAATACAGATAGTTAGACAGAAAAACGATGTTTGATTAACAGGAAGAACTAAACGCAACGCTTGTATTAACACAAATAACTTAACAACTATTTGGTAACTCTCTTTCACTCTCACTAGCAACTCTAATATTCGACAACACTTACAACTCAATTCTAACAACTCTATGTTTCGACGTCTCGATCAACTCAATTCTAACAACTCTATGTTTTGACGTCTCGATCAACTCTGACCTCGCAAAATGCCTTCCTTGACTACCAAACTGTTTTGACGCTGCTCATCTTTTCTCGCGTCACCGTTGCTGGGCGCTCTTGGATGTAAACAAGCCACAGAAAGACGACGTACACGATGTCTTCTAATTTCAGCCGATCTCTAATTTAATTTACTTCATGATATTACACTCGGCCTTTCCTGACAATCACATCTGCCCTCAGATGTGCTTATCATCACTGCTCGCACTTGCATCACTATCGTCAACATTCCACCACTTCATGTGATCGGCTGCCGTGGAAGTCGTACGTGGCCCTTCGTGCTCCCCCTCTCGCTGCACTATGTATCGGTCGTTTCGCAGGACTTTTACCACCCGATACGGTCCAAGAAACTTCGGATGCAGCTTTAACCCAGGACCGCCCTGCGTCCTCTCGATTGCCACTAGATCTCCCGTCCTATATGATGTCGCTTTCTTGCGTCTTTTGTTATACGCCCGCTTGTTTCGGGTTTGTATCTCCTCGATCCGTCTCTTTGCGTCTGCACGCAACTGATCCCGTTCCTCTTGGAACAACGCGACCTGTTCGTCCTCGATTAGCTGGCTGATCTGTGGATCGTCTCGCAGTCTCATTCGTGTCCCAAACAGTAACTGGAACGGGGCAGCGTTCGTACTTACATTGGGAGCTGCATTCAAGTACCTCTGTGCTGTTTCCAGGTGTTTGAACCACTTGCCCGGCGTTGGCGCAGACAGCTTCGTCAGCAGTGGAATAAGTGTTCGGTTCACCCTTTCTACTTGTCCATTCGCCCGCGGGATCCCAGTTGTAGTCCGAACGTGCTGGATGCCTTCCTCTCTGCAGTAGTCTTCGAAAACGCCGGCCGTGAATGCTGTTCCGCGATCGGAGATGATTCTCCTCGGATTCCCAAAAATCACAGACTGCTTCCTCAAGCGACTAACAACCTCGGCAGAACCTGTCGATTTGGTGGGATACAGCCATACGAACTTTGTGAAAGCGTCCACCACCACAAAGATATGGCGATAACTTTTTTTCGTGGAGGGTAACGGTCCAAGATGGTCGACGTGGTAGGTGTCGAGCGGCAATTCTCCCTTGTCGATGGTATTTAGTAACCCCTCCTGTTTTCCCTGTTTTCTCTCCGCAAGGATACAGTCGATGCAACTCTGCACTACCTTTTCCACCTTTTCGCGCATTCCTTTAAACCAATAATCCCTCCTTAACAACGCTTCTGTCTTGGTGATACCAAAATGACCGCGTTCGTGAGCTCGTTGAACCACCTGAGTCTGCATCGACTTTGGCACGACTAGTAACGGTGCGTCCCTTATTTCTCGATATAAAACACCGTTCTTTAGGATGTACCCATCATCCTCATGTCGTTCTATGTTGTCTCGGATCTGTCGCAGGTCGTCTTCTTGCTGCTGTGCATTCCTTATCCGCGCAACGATCCCCCGCTCGTCCTCGTCTATCAGCATGACCTCGGGTAGCGGATTCCGACTCAACGCATCGACATGCATCATACCGCTCCCGGGTCTGTGCTCCACCTTGTAATCAAATTCTTCCAAAAGGATCGCCCACCTCGCAACACGTACGCACAAGTCCCTCTTCTGCATTGTTAACGCAAACGCCTGACAATCTGTGACGATTTTAAATGGGATACCGAGCAGGTAAACGCGGAATTTCTTTAGCGCTTTTACAATGGCCAGAACTTCAAGTTCGTAACTGGTGTATTTCTCCTCAGCCAGCGAAGTCTTTCCACTCGAATAATACACAGGGTGAAAAGCGTTGTCCTCGCTGTCGCGTTGCAATAAAATCGCACCATATCCCATACTACACGCATCCGTATGCAGTTGAGTTTCCGCCCCCACGCGATATAGTTTTAATACCGGTTTCTCGCTTAGGGCTGTCTTCAGCCTTACAAACGCTTCTCGCTCGCACGATTCGAACCTGAATGGAACATTTTTCCTTAACAAATCTGACAACGGTCTCGCAATGATAGAATATCGGGGCACAAACTTTCTAAAATATCCCGCTAGACCAAGGAAACTTTGAACATCTTTAGCGGACTGAGGCTCCGGAAAATTAGCGACGGCCCTAGTTTTGTGTTCCGATGGCTGAACGTTACCGCCTCCGACGATATGGCCCAGATACTCTACCCTTGTCTGTAGGAATCGACACTTTTTCCAGTTTATGAGGAGTCCGTGTTCGCTAGCGACATGCAACACCAATTTTAGCTTCTCAATCCCACTCGAAAGGTCAGTCGATGGCACAATCAGGTCGTCCATGTATGTTAGAACAACCCCCGTCGCGATCAATTCTTTAAAAACCGCATTTATATATTTTTGAAAAACGGCTGGTGAATTACATAGTCCAAACGGCATCTTGAGGAACTCATACTGGCCCGTGGGGACTATGAATGCCGTATACTTCCTACTACTCTCCCCTACAGAAACATGAAAAAATCCGTTTTTGAGATCTAGAGTGCTGAATACCTTCGAGCCCTGCAACAAATCTAATTGGTCTTCGATCAAGGGCAGCGGGTACCTGTCCTTCACTATTTTTCGATTCAGCCGTCGGTAATCAACACAGATTCTAGTTGAGCCATCTTTTTTTTTGACTAGAACGATCGGACTGGCATAATCGGAATGTGACTGGCGTATTATGCCGTCTTCCAGCCACATTTTGATTTGTCTATCGACTTCGACCTTGTCTTGTGGAGACAGTCTTCGCGGCCTTTCGTAAAGTGGAACATCATCCTGTAATATCAGGTTCATTTCGATCCCTACTTCGCGTGTTTTCAGCGGTCTATACTCTCGGATCAGATTTTCCACTGACTGCCTATGTTGCATGTCCCTAACGTGGGACAAATCTATCTCATCCGCTTGTATCTCTACATCTATTTTGAGGACTTCCGGATACTCATCGGGGTTTTCGTCCTTTATTCTACGAATAACAGACTCTCCCCTTTTTATATTTACTTCAACAGTATCCAAAAAGTCTGCGCCAATAATAAGCGAATGTTGCATCACTGTGTCTGGAACTACATGTATGGTTATACAGTACGACTCATTGTCTATAATAATGTTCGTCGAAAATTTCCCGAGCGTAAAATTTCTTCTGAAACCGACACCGCGAAATCCAATGATTTCCCGACTTAATCTGGGCGCTCCGATTTTCACATACTGATCTGCTCGCATTAGAGTCAGCTCACTACCGGTGTCTATCAACGCGGTCAACTCGAAATTTTCGATCTTAACGTCCTTACCACGCCTTGTTTGTAACGACCGAAACACGCTATAAATTTTTTTTGAGGACTCACCCAAATTGTCGCATTTTGATGCGATGTGTCCGTACTCCCCACATTTGAAGCATTTAGGTCCTCTCGACTTGCTCGGACACTGCGCACACACGTGCTCCGCATCACCACAATTGTAGCATCGCATCTTCCTCGCGTCTCCAGATCGACCGGGTTCCTTGTTCCTCTCGGTTTCGGCCAGCTTCGCCATCGGCTTTACCCTGCTACTCTTCGGCTCCTCAAATTTCGTCCTCATCTCCATGTCTCTTTTTATCGCTTCGTAGCGCCTAAAACGCTCTTTTAATTGCTCGATATTCCTGGCTCCGTATAGCACAGTTTTGTTCGCGACCTCGTCGGGAATGCCTTGAATAATATAGTCTATCAAGGATTGCGTATCGACCCTTCCTCGTTTTGCAACCCCGCACATATAATACATATATTGTTGCAGACTTTCATCTGCTTTCTTCTTTCTATAGGATAACTCGCGATGTATCTGTTGGTCGCTTACTACATTTTCAAATTCATTCCTCAACGCCCTTTTTAGCTTTGCCCAGGACTTCGCGCATCGTTCTTGTTGTACGAAGGCCTGAGCGGAGCCTGCGAGCAATTTCCTGGCATAGATCGCCATGTGAGCGTCCGACCAACCCCACACTTCTGCCATTTCCTCGAAATCTTCTATCCACTGAGTTACACTCAGCAGATCATCCCCGCTGAATTTCTTTAATAAGTCCTCTGCATCTTTAAAATTCAATACGGAACCAACGCATACCTTCTGGTGATACTCATCGCGGTCCTGACACACCGCTCGCGTGCCTCGTTTATCGTCCTCGCCTTCACTTTCGTCGGAGCTCTCTTCTTCCGACGATGCATCGTTTCCTTCTAGGGCCGCCTGTAGCCGCGCACGTAGTTCGGATTTTTTTCCCGTTACCTTTAACCCCAAGTTAGCGAGACGCGCTCTCAACTCTTTCGTCCTCAGCTTCACGAGGTCTTCCTCTCCCTCTTGACTGCGTTCGGCTCTCTGCTTGCTTCCTAGATCTCGCTGGTTTGTTGGTTCTTCGCCACGCTTCGAATCCTTAGGAGCAGATCGGCCAGGTTTGCACGCTCTGTTCAACCTGGCAACCAGCACCGATCTCGCACCGGATATAGGCAGGTTCATTTGTGCGAGCTTACTCCTCAGCTCCTCCAGCGTCAAATCCTCCTCACCCGACAATCGTTCGTCTTCAACGTTTGCCATTTTATTCTATTCTTTTCTATTCCCGCACAAATAACTCCGTTAAATCGCGTCGTTCTCTGTCTTATTCAATCCCGGCTGAGCCCCCACTTGTAATATCGGAATATATTGAAGGTGTAGTTTTGTCCGATTAATTATAATTTATTAATAGAAGATTGAAAATACAGATAGTTAGACAGAAAAACGATGTTTGATTAACAGGAAGAACTAAACGCAACGCTTGTATTAACACAAATAACTTAACAACTATTTGGTAACTCTCTTTCACTCTCACTAGCAACTCTAATATTCGACAACACTTACAACTCAATTCTAACAACTCTATGTTTCGACGTCTCGATCAACTCAATTCTAACAACTCTATGTTTTGACGTCTCGATCAACTCTGACCTCGCAAAATGCCTTCCTTGACTACCAAACTGTTTTGACGCTGCTCATCTTTTCTCGCGTCACCGTTGCTGGGCGCTCTTGGATGTAAACAAGCCACAGAAAGACGACGTACACGATGTCTTCTAATTTCAGCCGATCTCTAATTTAATTTACTTCATGATATTACAACACATAACTTTTATCGTCATCCGTTTCCTTATGAAATTGATATTTCTAGATACAATCTCGAATAGTCTTAAAAGTTTCTCATACTTGTGTATTTTATTTCTTTCTCCAATATATTTTCCGAATTCTGATAAAATCAGTTCTTTTATTATTTATTTATTTATTTATTTTCACTGATAATCCATTTTACAAACGAGTCATACAGTAGAACAATAGAATAAAATAACAAGTAATTCATACTTAGAAAGAAAATACATATATTGTATAAATATGTGTACTTTTCCGAGAAATGATCGTATTTAACAGAAACACCATTTTTAGAAATATTATTAATACTTCTGTCTAGTTTTGTAACATGTTAGTATTTTTGTTACTTGTTTTCTTTCATTTCAAACGAAGAAAGAGGAAACAGCCTGTCCGGGGAAACTTCAGAGGCAAAAATTATGTTGCAAATTATATTGGGGAATAAATTAACTTTCTTTATACTCAAGAATAATAGTAACAGCTTTAATACACGTATATGTATAGGGATAGACAAGAGAGCACAGCTGAGGCAATATTTCATAGCAACCACGTTCGTTCACTGACCTACTCTACGCATCAGCTTCCAAAAGTATTCAAACTGGCCGAATAAGCAACAGTTCAAACCCCTTCTCCGTCTTTTCTTCTCTCTTCGTTCCTCTGCATGGCTCATTGACAGTCCCGGGCGACAACAGTGTGGCAAATTAAATTAAATCCGCCTACAGGGCAACGCGATCGATAGATTTTCATTTTGCGTGGAGCGTTTTCGATTGGAGCGAGCAGGACGAAACGACGCCGTAAAGACGAAAAAGGAGAAGGAAAGAACAAGGGCGAAATGAAAATATTGCCTCGCGGCCCTTTCGTCCCCATCGGTCTCTCTGACAATCGTCATCCTCTCTTGTGGGTGCCACCTATCCACCCACTCTCTCTTCGCTTCTCTTCTCTTCTCTTCTCGATTCTCTTTTGCCACCGGTTGTATTTCCAAAGATCAATCTCCCGATTTATTCACCAAGCATGCAGCTAGTCGTGAAATTTTCCTGCACCCGGTATCATAGCAATAGCGTGTAATAAGCGAACCAGACGCTGTGCTGAAACGAGATTCGGTCAACGAATTATGTATTTATTATACCAAGATAAGCTGAAAAAGCGAGAATCATGGACATTGTGTTTGTTATATTACTTAAATATCAGTTAAACGATAGTCTTGTGCGTATTGTGTGTTTATCTAGTGCGATTTTGGTATTGAAGCATCGAAATAAACTAGTGGGATGTTCAGATGATGAAAGTGAGACGTAACGTGGTGAAAATGTTGGTTGGACATTTATCAATAGACAAGTAATAGAACTCGTAATATTTAGCGGATTCAGTTTCAATTTCTTTAGATAAGTTCATGAAAATATAACTTTGTATAAATAGTCTATTATACATAGTCCAGCATCAAAATATTCTACGAACGTTCTTATTTATAATCGAATTCCGATTCGTTTAATTGTCTATATGTTTGAGGGTTTTCGTTACCATATGTACCTTTCTCGCCGATTTCTATCAATCAATAGAAATATTTCTAACGGGAGATTTTGAATTATTGCTTGATATTTATGAAATAAAAGCTGTCGATCTAAGTGGAATAGAAAAACATACTTCAGAGTCAATTATACGGTCTATCAATAACATAAAGAATATTGAGCGAATTTAACATATTTACAAAAAGAATGTGTACCTGGAAAGTCGCGAAGAAGACTATTGTAGTATCGGAAAAATTAGAGGTATAAATTTTTTCCGATTACTTACAATTTATTAATAATGGATTGAATGTACAGATATTAATTGGACAGAAAACGATGTTTGTTTAACAGAAAACTAAATGCAGTGCTCGTATCTATATCAAATAACTTTACAGCTATTTGGTAACTCTCTCTCTCTCTCTCTCTCTCTCTCTCTCTCTAGCAACTTTAACAACTCTACAACACTCACAACTCGATCAATTCTCCAAACTCTACTCTTCGACGTCTCAATCAACTCTGACTCTCGCAACACACACAGTTTTCGGCTCGCATACTCTAACCTCTGGGTCATCCCCTCCTTGAAACACGAAACCGTACCTTTGTTCTGACGCTGTTTATTGTTTTCTCACATCACTGTTATTAGGTGATTTTAGTCACGTAGGCGCTCTTAAATGTAAACGAACCACAGAAAGACGACGTACACGGTTTTTTTTAATTCCAACCGACCTCTATTCCAAGTTATTTTACGATATTACACTATTGTGAATAAAATTCACAATAAGTGGGCTCACAAGATATTGAGAGAAAGGAATATAGACTATAACGACGTTATTAGTTTCAAATGTTAATTGAAGTTATGGATTTATTACTGAAGGAGGCAACAGAATAATTAATGTATGAAACCTTTGTGATATATTAAAAGGCAAGAACGGCCAATAAACGCGACCAGCTTGATTATGAAAGCATTTGAGAGAAGACTTCTATTTGATTGAATTTTAGCAATAAGTGGGCAGAGCCATGTTTTCTACTTATAAGCAGCGAACTATCCATACCGATCAATGAGGTTAAGTGTCTGCATGGCTTTATTTCGAGCAGTTTCGATAGTAAAGTGCGCCGCACTCTCCATCAACCGAATAGTATTAGGAGCGCTATTGCTACTAACCACTCGTTATTTCGCTATCGATCGATTCTAAGAATTATTTCGGCGCGCGTGTACGACTAAATTATAGTTCCGGCGGGCTATTACTAATTTTAAATTTAAAAATTTACTACCTATTTCTTCGTACAATAAAGAAAACGTTAGAATACATTACATACCATCAAACAAATTACAATTATAATCATCATATATTATTTTCTTACATAATTCGACTAAAAATTGGTAAGAACGAGAATAGAGATTGAAGTCGATACGCCACCGACTACATCATTACAGGTTTCATATAGAACTTAAAGATTTTTTTAAAAAAGTTAATTTAGGATTCTGTTTTCTCGAAAGACTTTATGATTCAAAATTTATTTAAGGGAAACAATAGAACAAAATGAATTTTGCTTTAGTAACTGAGAGAAAAGTAAGAAAATCAACAGATACGAACTTATCATATTCTTTCCGTGTGGTCTTCAAGTCAAACAAACATATAATACGATTATATGGTAAAAACAATATCAGTTAAGGTAACTTCAATAATCTGGAGGTTTTACATCGTTTCTTTCGTAATCGAAGATTCACAATCAATATTACGTTTACGTTTAACATTTATGATAATCCAGCGATTGAGATTTGTCACGCCTGATTACCCTTGCAGTGTAGCAATATCCATTCGTGAAAGCAGCTTGATATCGGAACCAATTTTCTCTATCGAATACAATAATAGATTTGAAAGGATCTTTTTATCAGATCTGCTTCGGACGAACATATTGAGAGGGATATTATACGTGTACACCTCTCAGCTTGTAAAATTAAATTACGCAGGTCGCTTCGCGTTCGCGGCTCATATTGAAAAAAGAGGGAAATTTTCTCCTACGTTCAACACTTTGCGCATAACGTTATTCACGTCACAATTTTGTTTCAGGTTATTCGACAGCGGTTCGATGCAGAAGTTCAAGATTTTTTTCCACGATATCGAGGTAAAGGTGGCAGTATATAAATGTAAACTCGCAAGTAACCGAGAAGTTACACGAAGTTCGCAATAAGAAACTCGCTCCCTTGCTTATGTAACGTCAATTCATATTAGAGGCCGGATGTGTGCAGGTCTTCAGCGCGTACCCTCAATTAGCCCAGGAACCCACCATAAAATTAAACTTTTAGTTTATTATTTTTGTGTTATCTGTTTGGTCCTTGAAACAGCCCTTAGGTTATTATACGTCTTTACTAATTACGGGAAAAGCAGGTAGTTACCTAATGGGAAAACCCCAATACTTGACTAACGGAAAAGCTGGTTTTTCCTATAAACTATCTTCATTTATTAACACGACCTATAACCAATGGGCATCGTGGATCGTTACCCTCACTTTTCCTAACGGAAGGTGCGAACAGCGAATCCGCGTTGTTAATTAAAAAGGGCACACACACACCGAGCTTTCCTCCGTAATGAGACGAGAACACCTAGAGGAGAAATAGACAAAACCCTCGAACAGTGAACATCTCTCTGATCAGTGTAAACCTGTGCTAGAAAATAAAGACAGTAGTTGTGTTACGACTCAGCTATTTTATTTTCATCAACCTACCCTTAAGTTTACGTGACACTTACTTGCGCTGCGTTACACTGAATTTAGTTCTATGGATTTACGAAAAATTACTTTCGAAATTAGTTCTTATAAATTGCCAGATATCCTTTGAGTGTAAATTCGAAAATTTTACATTTTACATTCTTTAGTTCTTGTAGAATATACTCATATTCGAGTGGTAAATAGACTAATTATTAACTGTTGGGTAATTTGTAACTTCTTTATACATTTTCAGATCAGTTCCAAACTTTAGCAATATCACCATGATAATTGTGCTTCATGGCGATATTAACAATATTTCAAAAAGTTTCGTATAACACACATAATATATTCGTAAAAGTTTTCTATAATAAATGTTCAAGTACTGTCATAGGTTACTATATAATAGAATTAGGGTAACATTAACGGATCATATCAGTTAAGGGTTAAATTCAGTTTTAGATATCAAATCTTGATCGAAGAGAAATTAGTTAGATCAAAAATGAGGAAAGGCTTGATTTCTCAAACAGGTATTCGGGAACGACGAAATTGGACAATAAAGCTGGTTCCTGGAGTTAAACAAAACGTATCTGTTAAACGGAATACTTCTACGAAATCTGCTCGCCAAACAAGGGTACTGCCGTATTTAAGAATGACATCGCAGTCTGTTCTCTGTGTAACGGATTCCCGGTCTCGAGATTGTCAATCGAAACAGGACTCTTGACATGCTTGTTACCACGTGACTTAAGCGTGTTCTAAGACATGCCGAGTGGAGGCAGGGAGATGAGGAGAGGGTCGGAAACGTTGAATCTTGCAAACAGCCTCGAGGACTTGTTCGTCACCCTCGTGAAGATTAATAAAGCTACGAACTGCGAATAGGGACGGTAAATGACGGGATTGCTAGATAAGAAGTGGTCACCACCCATTAAAATTATCCGGTTACTTACGAGAATGAAACTAAACTAAATATGGAAATAATTAAAAATAGTTTAGAATGTACCGTCGATCACAAAAATTTACACACACACTCAACGAATTTGATCAATTATCGAATTTTATTCTTATTATTTTATTTGCTCGATGTATTACGATATTTCTATAAAGAATTAAAAATATAAAACATTTACGAATAAAAATCATGCTCGGAAAGTACTTCGGAAAGAACGAAGCCTTCGATATTATCGAGATCAAGAATATTGCGGGCCATAGGCTGTTATTGAGTCTTATTAGGATTTCCAACGTGTTAATATTAAATCTACTTCTTTCGTGACTTCATGTAAGTGTACCGAAGATATTTACACTTTTATGAAATTGTATTCTTTTATTTCTTACGTTTTCCATTCGATATGTATAATGTTGTGTTATCTTTTATTATTTTATTTTTAATGTAATGTTATTTTTTCATGTACCACGATTATGCCACGTATACTTGAGGGTTGGATGATAAAATAAAATAGCTGAGTCGTAACGCGACTATCAATTTTGCTTCTATTAAACTTTATTATGAATTCAGCAGTCACAATGGAATATACACTGAATTAACACACATAAATCACAATTTACTCCAACAACTTTATGTAAAACCTAGTTACACTGATACGTTAAGTACGCGACCACTCTAAGGGTAGAAACTCGGTAAAAGGTGTTGACTATTCTAGAGATAGAGACTGAGTAGTGTTTAGTGACGATGTTGCGGCGGAGGAAAGCTAGCGGTGGATATCTGAAGCCACGAGATGAGCTGATTCGTTAAGAACAATTTTGGTTAGGTAAGCGAGGGCGATAGACATTGCTTTTGACTGGGGCACAAGAACCCTGGTGGACTAGGAAGGGTCTTAGCCGCCCTTGAGAGAAAGTTGCTAACGGAAAATACCGAATGTGAGAAAACTAACTTTCCCGTATCTTCTCGTGGTAAACAAAAATGTAAAGAACACTGGAAATAGAAGATGCTTGTTTTTGGTCTGAAAGACTTTAACTATGAAAATGCCAAGGTTTATTGGTGGGTCCTTAAGACTATTGAGGGTACGCAGTAAGAATGTGTCACGTAAAATTCAGGGTTGGTTGATGAAATAAAATAGCTGAGTCGTAACACAACTATCGTCTTTATTTTCTAGCACAGCACAGGTTTACATTGATCGGAGAGATGTTCACTGTTTGATGGTTTTGTCTATTTCTCCTCAGGTGTCGTCGTCTCATCGCGGAGGAAAGCTCGGTGTGAGTGTGCTCTTCTTAATTAACAACGCGGATTCGCTGTTCGCACCTTCCGTTAGGAAAAGTGAGGGTAACGATCCACGATGCCAATTGGTATAGGTTATGTTAATAAATGAAGATAGGAGGAGAAAGCCTCCTACCAACGCGGCTAGTAGGTAATATTGTTTATGGGAAAAACCAGCTTTTTCGTTAGTCAAGTATTGGGTTTTTCCCATTAGGTAACTACCGGCTTTCCCCGTAATTAGCGTGGATGTATAATAAACTTAAAAAGCTTAGGTTTATGGTGGGTCCCTGGGGTAATTGAGGGTGCGCGGTGGACTCCGATAAAATGTACGTTACAGATGCGTAGACATCTGGATGCCATCTTGCCCTCGGTGTGTGGCCTGGTCTCTGTTGTGGATTGAGATTTGGTTGATGTTACAATTACTTGGACACCATATACGTACGAACGTTTTAGTAGTTAGGATCAAGACGCGTTCAAACAAATGAGAGAAGCATTTGTAATCCTTACAGAGAGAAAGCAATTAAATTGATGCCCCGCTGCTCTCTTCTTTCGTGGAATTACCCGGTGAGTAAACGGTAAAATTCGATTATTACCGAGTTCATTGCGATTTTCAACTTCACACTTGAATGCTTGACAATTTTGTGATCGTCAACGACTCGAATGGAACGGCAATTTTCACTGCCACGCATTTGCGACGAGTTCCTTTTAAATGGTACGTAGATCTATCCCAAGCCTTTTTTTTCTTGGTTTAAAAATTTTCAGTTCGTTGTTGAGTGACCTCCTAACCTCTCCTAACCTCTACCCGAATACTAGCCTCATAGCCTCACGACTAGTTATTCAATTTGAATTAACTAGCTCGATGATGGCCCAGGAATCACGACCAGGCTCTCCTGAGCAAATTCATAATTGCTCCACGCTACCTCCTCCGTGGCAAAAGTGCAACAGATCCCCCCGTACCAATGACGCCAAACATTCTAAGAAGCGAAAAATAGAAGCACCAAAAACGAACACAAACGACACCCAGAACGAACACACAACAATCAAAGTAAACACTTACAACAGATTCGCCGTATTGGAATCCACAACCGATCCCATGGAAATCGCAGACCCACCATCAAACCAACACTCCCAAAGAAATTCCCCTACCCCACCAATATTTGTTGATGACGTCATTGACATACAAACGATGATCAAGTCCATAGAGAGAGATATCTCCAAAGAGGACTACAACCTGAAAATCAACAATAATAAAGTAAAAATCCTGCCGACAAACCCTGATGCAAACAGAAGACTCACCAAACTACTTAAGACCTTGAACGCCAACTTTCATACATACCAGCTCAAACACGAAAGACCTTTTCGAGTGGTTCTACGCAACATCCACCACTCAGCAGACATAGATGAACTCAAATTCGAACTCTCAAAACTCGGCCACGAAGTCATCAACGTTAGTAACATAAGGCATAGAGTCTCGAAAGACCCGCTATCCTTATTTTTTATCGACATAAAACAAACGCCTAACAATAAGGAAATTTACAACATCAGTCGTCTAATGAACTCAATAGTAAAATTCGAACCACCGCTTGCTAAAAAAGAGATAGTGTAATGTAAAAGGTGCCAAAGTACGGTCACACGCAGAAATACTGCAACCATACCTTCCGCTGCATTAAATGTGCAGGTACACACCCCACTGACCAGTGCACTAAATCACCGGAAACCCCAGCGAAGTGCATCCACTGTCAAGGGGACCATCCTGCTAACTACAAAGGCTGCTCAGCTTACAAAACCCTGTACACAAATAAGTACCCTAAACTCAGAGCAAAAGAGACAACCAATCTAATACCCAGTCCCCCTAAATTCACAACTACTCCAATTCCCCTCACCAATCAAATACCCAGTCCTCCTAAATTCGCTACTACTTCAACCTCCTACGCCCAAGCAGTACCGGGAATCCAAAATAATCCGAATAGCCACAACGACCATCCTCAACATAGTGTCCCCAATTCACCAAACACAGGCAGCGTTTCTAGACTTGAAAAGCTAATAGAAAAACAATTAGAGCAAATAAATAATTTGCTATCACTATTAACACTCATCATGGATAAATTAATGCGCCCCGACGCAAAATAAAACCAAGACGTTTAGCTCTTTGGAATGCCAACGGTCTAGCTCAACACAAACTTGAACTAGAACTCTTCCTTAAACAGCAGCAAATCGAAGTAATGCTCGTATCGGAAACCCACTTCACCGACAAAAACTATCTGAAAATAAATGGTTATAACTTGTACCATACCCAACATCCCAGCGGAAAAGCCCACGGCGGCACCGGAATCATAATCAAATCCAGCATTAAGCACTACGAACTTCCATCATTCCAAAAAGACTACCTCCAAGCAACAAACGTAGCAATAGAAGACTGCCATGGTACAATCACCACTTCAGCAGTATCCTGCCCCCTCACACACTCCATCGCCAAAGAAGACTTTGACAACTTCCTTGACACCCTGGGCAGTAGATTCATAGCTGGAGGAGACTATAATGCCAAACATACCCAATGGGGCAGCAGACTGATTACGGTAAGAGGCAAAAATCTCTTAAACAGCATAATAACCAACAATCTCAACTACCTCACCACATACGAACCCACACACTGGCCCAGTGACACTAACAAAATACCTGACCTTCTTGACTTCTTCATAACTAAAAATATCTCGCCAAGTGTCACGTCCCGCGCTACGCACGTGCCGTAACGAAAAAACGAAAAACCGCAATATACAAATAACGCGAGTGACAATTCGAATATTCAAAACGAACGCACGATACAACGAAAATGGGAATTTTGTAATAAAAGATTAATTAAATGTAGTCATATATAGAGAATTAGTATATGAGGGCAAATAACAAATAATAAAATAAAAATAAGTACTCTAACGAAATAGTAAATATAAAGAGTACAACATAACCTATAATTTCATAATTCAACTAAGGATAAACTATGAAGAATCAATTAACCCAAAAGTGACTCGCAAATTAATTAATAAATCACGACATAATACTATATTCAATCCAGATAACTTACAATTCCACAATTTAATCAAATCTTGCAATAACATCATGAATAATTCAAAGAAAAGGAAGAAGGAATGGAATGATAGGAATACACACATTTATAACAAATATGAAATGTCAAACAATTTAATATATAGCAAATATGAACATACAAAACCACAATAAACAAAATATATCTTATATACAACTAAATATAAAATATATAAAACACCAAGGCATATTAACACACTTTAATAAACCAGACACTATTGTCAGAATTCACACATGAAACGTCAAGATCGAAGAAAAAGGAATTCCACGAACAATACACTTGAACAAGTTAAAACTAACACATATTCAAAACAGACCACCAGAACGATTTCATGCGGCAACGTAGTACTGTGGTATACGGAACAACACTGCTCATCGAATACTGCAGACCTAAAAGGAAAAGGAAAATTACTATGCGTGTTCTAACTACTACTTAAATATAAAGTGTGTCATTCAATAAAATAATTACAAAGCAGTGGAAGTGAAAAGTACCTCGTGAGCAATTACTCATCGCAGAAGGAAGTGTATATGCGAAAACAGGTTATGTGTCCACATCCATAGAACATAATGTATGACAGCCAGCTGAAACAAATGGAAGAATTAACTTCAATTAATTCAATGCAAAATATAATAATACTAAATGTTTACAACAATATTGTGGTTAAATCAAAAGGAAGTGTGACACTGTTAGTCAAATAATACAGATAGTAGAAACGTAAAAGAAAAGGAAAATTATTATGTATGTGTTCTAACCATCATTTAAATACACAACATGTTAATTCAATAAAATAATTAAAAAGCAGTGAAAGTTAAAAGCACCCAGTGCACTATTAATCGTCGTAGAAGGAAACGTACATACAGGAATTTCGCAGAAACAAGTTGCGGACCCACTCCGTAGAACATAGTATACGAATGTCATGGATAAACTAACCTCAATTGCCTTAATATATATAAAGGAGAATAATACTATTAAAGACTTACAATAATATCTCAATTAAACTAAATGAAGCACGATAACAATCAATAATTGATGTTCGACAACAGATTTACAGTTGGTTAATGGAAAATAAAACCGAAAAATCAAGAAAATTAGTGACATTATAACAAACGATTCAACATCAACGGAATGGTCTTAGCAAACAGAAAAGTTATGAAGATATCGAAAGTAATAAATACCGAGAGAACCAATTATAACCTAAAAAGGGGAAGAATGTTATAAACTATCTTGGAATAGAAATTGATAATAACAAGAAGCTTGTTACTCACATCGGAAGATATACATTAAAGCCGACGCAGTTACAAGAAACCTACTACCAAGCTTAAGTGAATACTTATGGAATACTGAACCAGATACTACCGAAACAGTAAAGACGGCAACAGGAAACTGAAAACTAAAGAAAATTTGTGACACCATAACAAATAATCCAACGCTAACGAAGCGGTCTTAGCGAACATGATAGTGGACGGACTACTTTACTATACAGATATTTATAAATTATAGTGTTTTATATATATCTATATATATATACTTACAATTCTAGGATAAGTAAAAGTAGTCATGATAAGTGTTGGACATGTAGCAAAGAACTAGAAGATACCAAACGCGCACCATGTAACTGTTCCAAGTCAAGGACTCCGCGTTGAAGGATTAGAATTGTAGAACCTATAAACAATAAAGATTTTAACTAACAATGTATAGATTGGCTCCAAAATTCTATGTAAAGGCGGCAAATTACACGCACAAGGTAACGACAACTTCATAACAAAGAAACAGAAAATAGCCAATAATATAGGAATAGGTTAGAAATTAATCAAGATCGATTAACCCAGCATCAACGATAAACGCGATTAAGATAAGAAATTATTATATTGTACTAAGTTATTATAGCATAATTGCATTGAGTCTGGCGTAGAGAAATAAGGTTATGTTACGCAATAGAACTGGTAATAACACAGTATGCACATATTAGTACTAAATTAATTAAGCGAACACTCTATAAAAATAAGCTACTCAAAACACAACAATAAAACAGTGCTATTGATAAATTATAAAATTTAACAATAACACAATCCGCATGCTATCATATTAAAATAACACTCAGTATATATATACACACTATAATGATTACACAAACAATACCATTGTCATCCTAAATGCGCTAAAATAGATGAAGCTAAGCGACGGACGAATAATTATTTTAGTATTAAACAAATTAAGGACGCGTCACTATACTTTTACCGAAGACATTCATGAGCGGCCATCTTGGATAGTCATGAACATAGGATAGCTCTTACACGTGCGCATCGGAATACATGCAAAAATTATACACATTAAATAAATGCAAAATAATATTATTCCCACTTCAATTATACGTCGACCATTAAAATAAAGTTACAAATAATTAACAAATAAATAACAGATTCGACATTAATAAAAGTCACTGTATACTAGGGACATTCACAGACAGCCATTTTGGATAATCAACACGTGCATATAGTAACTTTTATGCGTTACAAAATAAATATTTAATAGATGATAATACAAATAGAAGATTGTAAGGATGAAAGAATAAACAATAATTAATACAATATAACACATTATATGATAACAGGAATATTAGAAATTAATAGAAACCAGCCGTGAGAAACAAACCATGAAATAATATATTAAACTTATTATTATAAAATTAATTTAAATACATTGTTTGCCTTATTGGAAAAATTACATTGTAAAAAATATATATATATATTTGTGTGTTCTACACTATTAAATCAAAAATTATAATATATTAAACTTATTATTATAAAATTAATTTAAATACATTGTTTACCTTACTGGAAAAATTACATTGTAAAATATATATATATATATTTGTGTGTTCTATACTATTAAATCAAAAATTATATACACATCAATAGACCTAGCGAAACATAATCTAAACCACTGAACACATATGTACATTCTAATTAAACTCACTAATTTAAATAGATAACACATGACACAATAGTTGTAAAATAATTAACATGTAAACAAACTTAAAAGAACCACGTTGTAAAATAAAATGTATATATATATATATATATATATATATATATATATATATATATATATATGTCGGGTTTGCATTAAAATTAGAGTTAGGGGCGTGAAACGAATCTTCGTTTGGATTACACGTGTCGTTATGCAATAGAGAAGACATTGACTAGTGCAGATACGATTATCATAGAACTGGACAAGTAACCGTGGTAATTAGCTATCCGAGAAACTAATGACAATGATCCTAGGTTCAATAACGAATCCGCGGTCGACGGGATGATAGATGAACGTGCTCACGTAATATCCGCTGATCGTAAGGAGTTACTTTATTCGTCGATGGGACCACAAGGAAGAATGCCTTTCCGTCCCGATGATGTCACAGAGGAAAAACTATGATGGGGTGTGTCTAAGGACACGAGATCATCGGATTCGTCGAGCATAGCCTTCGTTCGGAAAGTAAGGGAAATTGACATTGCTGCTAATTGGTCAATCTCCATATCGATGGTTAGAAAAGGGATGCTAGCCGCCCTCGAGGGAAAGTCGGTAGTGGGAGACGTCATTCGTTGAAAAATAGGTCTCCCCTATCTTCCCATAGTTGGGACAAAGACTGTTTGTCTGTTTGAAGGACTTTAGTCAACTAAATCTTAAGATTTATAACGGGCCCTCAGGCTAGCTGAATATGTACTGCGGAGACACATCGACATCTGGCAATCATCTTACTCGAAGAATAGGGTCTGCGTGTGGCGAGCTACGGGACAGAGACCGTAGGAATGTTTACTGTCGAGTGTTACAACTATTTCCTTTTTTTAAGGAGAGCTATAGAATTACTCCATGCCTTTGTTGCGTGAACAAAGCGTTCATCCCGTGACCGCGGCTACGTTCGGCGACTGGCTGTCGCCTCGAGCCCAAGCTCACTATCACAAATCTCGAGTAAATACAATCGGATCGAATGACGACAATTGTTTAATTACGCCTATGATAGAATCTAGATTACGGTGTTGAGGAATTTCTCCGAAGTTCCAAAGGGAAGGCTCCGATGTCCTTTCATCTCCGACACGGCCATCCTGACAATCACGCGTCCTCGCGTGTAACTAAAATATTGGATTTTCCTAACATTAGATTTGATACAATCGACATGATTTACAATTTAATCGAATGCCAAAGTAATCCAAGGGTCTAGTTCAATAACAGGATTTTGCTCGAGGTTTTGGTGGCAAAGAAAGAAAAAAGCAAAATTATTATCATTGTAATTAGTATTCGGAGTGCTGGCCGTAACCTGTGGTCTATCAGTCGGATCGTAGTGGCATGAAGGACTATTTGCGATTTTGTATCCCGATGAATCTCGGTTTTTCTAGACTGCACGACCGCCCATGGTTTTATTACATTGCCACCGGTAGTTCGTGCGATTATATAACCGATTTAAATCCCTGACATTAGCAGTTCGTGCGGATACACAACCGCATCGGATTCGTGGCATCGCCACTCGCGGTTCGCTCAAATACGGGACCGCGTTGGATTCGTGGCATCGCCACTCGCGGTTCGCTCAAATACGGGACCACGTTGGATTCATGGCATCGCCACTCGCGGTTCGCTCAAATACGGGACCGCGTTGGATTCGTGGCATCACCACTCGCGGTTCGCTCAAATACGGGACCGCGTTGGATTCGTGGTGTTAGTATTTAAGTGTTAAGGGCATAGGGCTAATGACCCTCAGGGGTCGGGGTTGTCATATCGCTCGGATCACTGTCCTCACCACTACTAACGACCTCCAAATCCGCCGGGATGCGGCCATCGGGCATTTTCCGCAACCTGTCGTGACTGTATTTGTAAGAGCGTTTGCCGTCTCGCCTTTTTAGAATATACCTGTCTCCCTCCAAAATCTCTGATATTATAAATGGACCCTTAAATTTCGGATCTAGTTTACATTGGTTTCTTTCTCAATTCTCCGTAACACAAAATCACCGAGGTTAAACCTATAATCACTTTCGCTTTAGTTTTGTCAAATTTGTCTTTGTCGTATTTGGCACTAGTCTCTATATCCTTCATCGCCTGCAGTCTTACGCTGGAGATATCTACTTCTCTTTTTTCGGTATTGTCGGGTAGGGACAAGCCGTAGGGTCTTGCTGTTTTACCGATTAGCAGTTCCGATGGACTCGATTTAGTCACGCGGTTGGTGGTACAATTTAAAGCCAGTTGTACTTCTCCGATCGCGTCTTACCAAGACCGCCCGGTCGTTTCTATTGTTGTGAACGTACTTTTTAGCGTACCCATAATACGCTCTACCTGTCTATCGGCCCTACTAGCACTGGTTGCTATTAAGGGGAGTTTAATGTGTCTATTTAGACAAAAATCTTGAAATTCTTTGCCCGTAGGACACCTTTCATGATCCGCTATTATCCGGCAAGGACTGCCGAATAAAAATATAGGATACTTAAGTGCTTTAACGGTACTAAGGGAATCTATTTTACGAGTATGATACAAATATGCGAATTTAGTGAAGCTGTCGACCAAAACAATGACGCATTCTTTCGAATCACTTTTACCGCTTAGTTTGCCCGTTATGTCCACGTGAACTGTATGCCAAGGTATGCTGGTCTTAGGTATAGGATGTAATTCAGCTTGTATTTTACCTGAACTTGCCTTTGAAACTGGACAAGCATGACAGTTCTTTACGAATTTGCGAACATACTTCGCTATTCCTTCGAACCAGTAATACTCGCACAGTTTCTTGAGCGTTTTATCCCAACCTAAGTGCATAATGGACTGCTGCACACGGTTAATAACGGACCACCTAAAATCTCTTGGGACAATGGGCAAGCAGAGAGTTCTGCCTGTCTCCGTATTTTGCGATGAAGGGTACCGGACCGTAATTCACACGTATTCGCGACGTCTCCCGCGGGCTCTTCGTTCTACAATTTGTTGACGATCTCAGAAATTCGTGGGTCGCGACGTTGTTCCGCTAGTAGCCAATCGTCGGAGGTTTCGGTCAGGTTAATTTCTTTCTCTACAATTATGTTGATGGTACGGTGATCCAAGTTTACGGGATTTCGCGAGAAGGAATCTACGTGGCCCATTCGTTTACCTTATCGATACACAGTGTCAAAATTAAAAGTTTGTAAATAAGTAAGTTTCACCTTATCGTTAGATGCCTTCGAGGAATTGCAACCAGTGGCGACAAGAAATTCTTGCCCGCGTAGATAATGACGGAAATGTTTGACGGCGTTTACAACTGCTAACGTCTCTAGTCCATAGGAATGATACCTAGATTCCGCAGGACTACTTCTTACACCGTAATATTCTATTACTCTATTTTTACCTTCAATCTTGTGCATTAAAATAGTCTCACATCCATCCGAACTAGCGCCAGTATGAAGTTCTATCGGATAGTTCGGGTCAAGTAACATTAACACCGGCGCGTCGGTCAGGACGAAATTATCTTCTGCCTTATTATTTTTTTTTTTTTTCTCATATCTATCCGTCCAAGCTACGCTTCTATTACCGGAAGTAAGTGCGTACAAGGGATTCATTATCTGTGAGAATTTAGGGACGAATTTTCGAAAGTAAGAGGCTAAACCTATGAATTGCCTGAGCTGTGTGACGGTCGTTGACGCAGGTAAAGAACTCAAGGCGTGTATTTTACCCGGACTGAGACGAACCTCTCCGTTGTGAGTTACATATCCCAAATAGAGTACCGATGTCGTTAGGAAAGAACATTTCGAAAAGTTAAAAGAGAATCCGGCTTTTACGAGGGTATCTAACACGGTGTGCAATCCTTTTAGAGCTTGATCTATCGAGTCGACAATAATTAGGACGTCGTCCAAGTAAACAACAACGTACGAATACGCGAGGTCGCCTAAGGCATTGAGAATGGCTCTCTGAAAAACGAAGGGTGCATTTCTTTTTTTTTTTTTTTTCTTTTTCTTCAATCCAAACGGCATCGTTATGTATTCGTATTGTCCGTCGGGGGTAACGAACGCTGTATACCCTGTCAAATTAGGATTGATGGGAATTTGGTGAAACCCGCTGGCCATGTCTAGACTAGTAAAGTATCTCGCGTTTTGCAATATCGCGATTTGATCAGCAATAAGAGGTAAGGGATACCGATCCGCGGCCGTGTTTTTGTTTAGTGCTCGGAAATCTACACACGATCTATCTGAGCCGTTCTTTCTCTCCACAAGTAACATAGGGCTCGCGAACGGTGAATTACTAGGCCTTATGGTATTTGGCTCTAATTTATTCGCTTATTCTCTCATGTACTATTCTGCGCTCTTTCTCGCGAAGTCTATTAGGTCTTCTTTGTACGGCGATGTTAGGATCAATTAATTGTATCTCTAACTGGCCTGTATTTACGCGAGTACGTAGGAAACCCGTGACGAATGGATCTTTGAATTTTCGAAAAGAAGGATTAATCGATTTTTATCGCTACCACGTACATCAGCGTCAATTTCATTAACATCGATCTCGTTCTCGGCGGTTTTATTACCGGCGTTAATTATTTTTGCTTTACACATAGCGAGGCTAGTTTGTGTAATATTATGTCAAAACCTTAGTTTAAAATTTAACGAGCAATCGCGATATCATATTTTTAAATAATTATCAGCGAGGACATAAACATTTATCTCTAATCACTAACACCTGCAACGGACAAGATTTGAGATGCACGTTTAGTACAAGTATTTCTTATTCCTCGCATTACTACTATATCAATCGTTCTTTTGCCAGAAATTCTCAAGACTACGGATTCTTTAATTAGTGAACGCTCGGCTCCAAAATCGGAGTAAAATGGAAACGACTCACCCGGATGACTTGATCTACCAGTTGGTGCCTCCACTACGTAGAAGTCGATTCGACACTCGTTATTGAAATTATATTCAGGGCGTTGCTTTGTAAAGGATTTTCTTCCATAATCAGATTGATAGCTGCGCGCCATGCAGCGGAGTCGAAGCCCGCGATTTCAGAATTAAAACACGGTGGCGAAAAATCGTTAGGTTCCACACTCGATTTTGCACTAGCGACGGAATTAATTCGCGCACGATGGTCGTAAGCTCTTACACTGTTATAACCGGCACTGATCCCACTTCTGATGTCGGGTTTGCATTAAAATTAGAGTTAGGGGCGTGAAACGAATCTTCGTTTGGATTACACGTGTCGTTATGCAATAGAGAAGACATTGACTAGTGCAGATACGATTATCATAGAACTGGACAAGTAACCGTGGTAATTAGCTATCCGAGAAACTAATGACAATGATTCTAGGTTCAATAACGAATCCGCGGTCGACGGGATGATAGATGAACGTGCTCACGTAATATCCGCTGATCGTAAGGAGTTACTTTATTCGTCGATGGGACCACAAGGAAGAATGCCTTTCCGTCCCGATGATGTCACAGAGGAAAAACTATGATGGGGTGTGTCTAAGGACACGAGATCATCGGATTCGTCGAGCATAGCCTTCGTTCGGAAAGTAAGGGAAATTGACATTGCTGCTAATTGGTCAATCTCCATATCGATGGTTAGAAAAGGGATGCTAGCCGCCCTCGAGGGAAAGTCGGTAGTGGGAGACGTCATTCGTTGAAAAATAGGTCTCCCCTATCTTCCCATAGTTGGGACAAAGACTGTTTGTCTGTTTGAAGGACTTTAGTCAACTAAATCTTAAGATTTATAACGGGCCCTCAGGCTAGCTGAATATGTACTGCGGAGACACATCGACATCTGGCAATCATCTTACTCGAAGAATAGGGTCTGCGTGTGGCGAGCTACGGGACAGAGACCGTAGGAATGTTTACTGTCGAGTGTTACAACTATTTCCTTTTTTTAAGGAGAGCTATAGAATTACTCCATGCCTTTGTTGCGTGAACAAAGCGTTCATCCCGTGACCGCGGCTACGTTCGGCGACTGGCTGTCGCCTCGAGCCCAAGCTCACTATCACAAATCTCGAGTAAATACAATCGGATCGAATGACGACAATTGTTTAATTACGCCTATGATAGAATCTAGATTACGGTGTTGAGGAATTTCTCCGAAGTTCCAAAGGGAAGGCTCCGATGTCCTTTCATCTCCGACATATATATATATATATATGTCGGGTCAGGATTCGAACTTTGGGCGCGTGACAACTCTTCAGGTGGATTAGCCATCGTTTCACAAAGCCGAGATTTTATTCACGCGTATATACAAGTCTATCACTAAGCTTAACAACTAATAAGTACCACTAATAATGAGTCTAACAAATACTAAACCTAATGAATAATGCGATCTACGAATAATAAATTAAATAACACTAGTTGCAAAGTTTTAGGTTCAAACGAATCCACGGTCACCGGGATAACTCTTTACTCAGCGAAACTAATGTTAGGTGCAAATGCGATTGTCGAAAATGCTCGATGTGTCACTCTCCAAGGCAACCGCAAGAATGCCAGCCTCGTGGAGATTTTTCTCGCTGTACGATTGCATTTTGTTTTCTATACCCGTTTGGAAGCATCGAGAAGGTTCCAAACGCCGTTGCTAGGCACACTCGTTGGAAGCATCGAGAAAGTTCCAAACGCCGTTGCTAGGCAGTTTCTGTCTGGAGTTTTGATTATTGATACAATGTATGTCCCATTGCATCGGTACCTCCGAGGCAACATCACACGTGGCTAGGCCCGCTCTCGAGGCCGCATGCCGCCACAACCACATTTTTCGGAAAACACATACAACCACTCCAGACCTCCGTTAGACAAAACGTCCATCCCGTGACCGTGGCTACGTTCGGCGACCGATTGTCGCCTCGAACCCAATCTCGCTTATTACAAATCTTAAACGATTACAACCATAATAAAATCTAGGCTAAGGTACTAGAGGATGTTCCCAAAATTTCCAAGGAAAGGCTTCGGCTTTCCTTTCATCTCCGACACGGCCATCCTGACTATCACACGTCCTCGGGTGTACCTTCGGTAACAAAACAAAAAGAAACAAGATTAGTATCATTGTGATTAGCATTCAAAGTGCCAGTTGCATTCTGTGTGCTTTCAGTCGGGTCGTAATGACATGACGGACCATTCTCGATTTCACACCCAAATGGGTCTCATCCTTCGAATCGCACATTCACTCAAAGTTCGTTACATAACCAGCTTCGTAACACGATCGCTGTCGACACTAGACCAGCTCCAGCCTCGTGACATTGTCGCTGTCGGTACTAGACCAGCTCCAGCCTCGTGACATTATCGGTACTAGACCGGCTCCAGCTTCGTGACATCGTCGCTGTCGGTACTAGACCAGCTCCAACTTCGTGACATTATCGGTACTAGACCGGCTCCAGCTTCGTGACATTGTCGCTGTCGGTACTAGACCAGCTCCAACTTCGTGACATTGTCGGTACTAGACCGGCTCCAGCTTCATGACATTGTCACTTCCAGTGCTTGACCACACTGAACTCCACCCCATGGCCGCACCTGGGCTCATATAATCCTACGATCCTCTGAGATCGGGGTACTCACATCGCCATGGTCACTGTTCTCGTCATCACAACAGACATCCAACTCATCAGGAATGCAACTATCCGGCATTTTCCTTAACCTGTCATGACTGTACTTGTATGACCTTTTCCCATCCAGTGTTTTCAAGGTATATCGGTCTCCTTCCAGGACCTCCGATATCACAAACGGACCCCTGAATTTTGGATCCAATTTTGTCTGGTTCCTTTCTTCATTTTGGCGCAGTACCAAATCACCGAGATTAAACCTAACTACTTTAGCTTTGGTTTTATCAAATCTCTCTTTGTCATACCTAGCACTAGCTTCCATCTCTTTTATTGCCTGTTGTCTTACACTGGAGATGTCTATTTCTTTTTCCTCGATGTTATCAGGTAGTAATAAGTCTACGGTCTTGCTGCTCTACCAATCAATAACTCTAAAGGACTCGATTTGGTTACGCGGTTGATGGTGCAATTCAAAGCCAATTGCGTCTCCCCGATCGCGTCTTGCCATGAACGCCCGGTCGTTTCTGCCGTTGTAAACATATTTTTCAACGTACTCATAACGCGTTCTACTTGCCCATTGGCCCTACTGGCACCGGTCGCGATCAAATGAACTTTGATTTGTTTGCTCTCACAGAATTCTTGAAATTCCCGGCCCGTGAAACATCTACCCTGATCTGCTATTATCCGACAGGGACTACCGAACAAAAATATGGCGGACTTAAGTGCCTTGATAACGCTAAGCGAATCCAATTTGCGTGTGTGGTGTAAGTGCACGAATTTCGTAAAAGCATCGACCAAGACGATGACATACTCTTTCGAGTCATTCTTGCCACTCAGCTTGCCCGTTATGTCCATATGCACCGTATGCCACGGTATGCCGGTCTTAGGTATAGGATGCAGTTCAGCTTGTATTTTACCTGAACTAGCCTTCGAAACTCTACAAGCATGGCAGTTCTCGACGAATTTGCGAACATACTTCGCCATTCCCTCGAACCAGTAATACTCATAGAGCCTCTCGAGCGTCTTATCCCATCCTAAGTGCATAATTGACTGATGCACATGGTTGATGACGGACCATCTAAAACCTCTCGGAACAATGGGTAAGCAGAGGGTTCTGCCCTTTCGTTGTATTTTACGGTAAAGTGTACCGGATCGCAGTTCGTACGTATTCGCGATATCTTCCGCGAGCTCTTCGTTCTGTAGTTTATTAACGATTTCGGAGATTTGCGGATCGCGACGTTGTTCCGCTAATAGCCAATCTTCGGAGATCTCGGCCAGATTAATCTCTTTCTTTGCGACCTTGTCGATCACACGGCGATTCAAGTCTACGGGGTTTCGCGAAAAGAAATCTACGTGGGCCATTCGTTTACCCTCTCGATACATGATGTCAAAATCGAATGTTTGCAAATAAGCCCACCACCTATAAACCCGGTCGTTTAAATTTACTTTGTTGCTGGAGGCTTTCAAAGAATTACAGTCGGTAACTACTAAGAATTTCCGTCCATGTAAGTAGTGTCGGAAATGCTTGACGGCGCTTACTACTGCTAGTGTCTCCAGTTCGTACGAATGATACCTAGATTCCGCGGGACTGGTCCTTTTACTATAATATTCGATGACTCTGTTTTTCCCCTCGACCTTATGCATTAAAATAGCTCCATACCCCTCCGAACTAGCGTCGGTATGCAGCTCTATGGGATGACTGGGATCAAATATCATTAACACCGGCGCGTCGGTCAGAACGGAAATTACCTTTTGTCTTATCTTTTCGTGCCTGTCTGTCCAAGTTATGTGCTTGCTACTAGAAGTGAGTGCATACAAGGGTTTCATCACTTCCGAAAATTTAGGAATAAATTTCCGGAAGTAAGAGGCCAAACCTATGAACTGCCTAAGCTGTGTGACGGTCGACGGTGCAGGTAAAGAATTCAAAGCTTGTATTTTTCCCGGGTTTGGACGAACTTCTCCGTTACGAATTACATATCCCAAATAAAGTACCGACGTCTTCAGAAAGGAACATTTAGCGAAATTGAAAGAAAATCCGGCGTTTACGAGGGTGTTTAGTACAGTGTGCAACCTTTCTAGAGCTTGATCTATCGAATCGGCAATTATTAAAACGTCGTCCAAATAAACAACGACATACGAATAAGCGAGGTCGCCTAAGGCTTTGAAAATGGCTCTCTGGAAAACGGCTGGTGCATTTTTCAGCCCAAACGGCATCGTCACGTACTCGTATTGACCGTCGGGGGTAACGAACGCAGTATATTCCGTCGAGTTAGGATGAATGGGAATCTGATGAAATCCGCTAGCCATGTCCAGGCTAATGAAGTATCTCGCACTTTGCAGTCTCGCGATTTGATCAGCAATAAGGGGTAAGGGATACCGATCCGCGACCGTATTTTTATTCAGCGCTCGGAAGTCTACACACAATCTGTCTGAGCCGTCCTTCTTCTTCACGAGTATCATCGGGCTCGCGAACGGCGAATTACTAGGTCTTACAATTTGTGCTCTAATTAATTCGTCTATTCTCTCGCGTACTATTCTTCGCTCTTCCTCGCTAAGCCTGTAAGGACTTCTCTGCACGGTGACGTTGGGATCAATTAACCGTATTTCTAACTGACCCGTACTGACGCGAGTACGCGGGAAACCCGTAATGAATGATTCTTTAAATTTTTCGAGAACAGAGATTAATCGATCTTTATCGTTACCGACCACGTCAGTGTCAACCTCGTTAATGTTGACCGCATCTTCCGCGACTTTACCACAAGCGTTAATGACCTTTGTTTTACAAATAACGAGACTATTTTGCGTGATATTTACGTCGAATCCTTGGCTTAAAATCTCGCGACCAATCATGATATCGTATTTTAAGTAATCATCAGCAAGGACATGAAAAACTATCTCCAATGTAAGACCGTTAATACAAACAGTGGACAAAATCTGAAGTGTACTCTTAATACAAGTATTCCCGATTCCCCGCATCACTACTACATCGGTTATTCTTTTACCCGAAAATTTCGAGGCTAAGGACTCTTTAATTAACGAACACTCGGCCCCAGAATCAAAGTAAAATGGATACGACTCACCCAGATGGCTTAATCTACCAGCCGGAGCTTCCACTACACAGGAGTCGATCCGGCGTTCGTCAATGGAATCGTAATTTCTTTTCCGCGATGATGGACAATTAGGCGCGATATGTCCCTCCTCGTGGCATTTGAAGCAGGTCACCTTCGACGGTGCGGCTGGGCGTTTCTCCTTTGGGTTTCGTATATCCTGCTCCTTCCCCGTTTGTGTTTTCAGGCGACACTCCGTTCTCCTGTGTCCGTGGGCACCACAGCGGTAGCACTTAATCCGAGAAACTGATAGCCTGCTTCGTTTAGCTTCAGGTTCCGTTAGTGAATTTCCTGGCGAAAATGTCGGCTGATCGTTGTAAGTAAGAACCCTCATTTCATCATGAAATTGGTCCTCCGTCTTGATATTACTCGCGAGCGTTAGTCGCCGAAAGCGTCGATCTTGTGAACTTAGCATATAAAAGGCGAAGGCATTGATCACTTCGGGCATCGTTAGATCTTGCAACTTCATCTGCAGCATGGAACGGAGGCGACTACCGTACGCTCCTGAGGATTCAGTCTCCGACGGTCGTTCTCTGGATATCCTTATTAACGCCGAAGCGGCTGTCTCTTTGCCACCAAAACGCGAAAGAAATTGTTCCTTAAACGTTGGCCAGGTAAGCTTTCCACCGCGCACTATTTGTGAAAGCCAATGCGCAGCAGAACCCCTTAGGGCGTGATTTAGAGCGGAAAGTAACGCACTATCTTGCATCGGGTGGTCTTTCAAAATCAGATCAGCATGAGAGCACCACGCGGATGGATCGGCACCCGCGCCTTCGGGGTCAAAACGTGGTAACCTTGTATCCTTAGATTCCGTACTCGGTCTTTGCTCCCCCGGTTTGTGCGCTAGCGTCTGAATTAAGTCGCGTATAAGGGCCATTTGCTCTTGTATCACTTTAAACGGTTCTGATCCCACTTCTAATGTCGGGTCAGGATTCGAACTTTGGGCGCGTGACAACTCTTCAGGTGGATTAGCCATCGTTTCACAAAGCCGAGATTTTATTCACGCGTATATACAAGTCTATCACTAAGCTTAACAACTAATAAGTACCACTAATAATAAGTCTAACAAATACTAAACCTAATGAATAATGCGATCTACGAATAATAAATTGAATAACACTAGTTGCAAAGTTTTAGGTTCAAACGAATCCACGGTCACCGGGATAACTCTTTACTCAGCGAAACTAATGTTAGGTGCAAATGCGATTGTCGAAAATGCTCGATGTGTCACTCTCCAAGGCAACCGCAAGAATGCCAGCCTCGTGGAGATTTTTCTCGCTGTACGATTGCATTTTGTTTTCTATACCCGTTTGGAAGCATCGAGAAGGTTCCAAACGCCGTTGCTAGGCACACTCGTTGGAAGCATCGAGAAAGTTCCAAACGCCGTTGCTAGGCAGTTTCTGTCTGGAGTTTTGATTATTGATACAATGTATGTCCCATTGCATCGGTACCTCCGAGGCAACATCACACGTGGCTAGGCCCGCTCTCGAGGCCGCATGCCGCCACAACCACATTTCTCGGAAAACACATACAACCACTCCAGACCTCCGTTAGACAAAACGTCCATCCCGTGACCGTGGCTACGTTCGGCGACCGATTGTCGCCTCGAACCCAATCTCGCTTATTACTAATCTTAAACGATTACAACTATAATAAAATCTAGGCTAAGGTACTAGAGGATGTTCCCAAAATTTCCAAGGAAAGGCTTCGGCTTTCCTTTCATCTCCGACATATATATAGTAAACAAGTCCATAAACACAGCCAAGTCGTCTACATCCTGTCCATATGCCGTCCAAAAGTATCCAATCAATGTCCATAAACTCGCCAGGTCGTCAACAAATAAGCCAAACAATGATAATATTTACTGTCATTGCGCTATCTAAATTTCCCCTGTCAAACGCCTGCATACTGCTAAAGATCCGATGATGCGCGCCCAGAACGCCACAATATAGAAAATAACAACATATATAATAAATGCTGAACAATATGTAAAAAATACCATAAATCAGTAAAATAAATAATAACCAATAAATAATAGAATAAATAAATAAATAAATAATTAAATAATTTAAATAATAAATAATAAATAAATAAAACGAATACAATACTAGTTACTCAATATAAAGATATAAATAAATAAATAGAAATAAACTAAAAATAAATAAATAATAAAATAAACTAAAAAAATAAATAATAAAATTAAATTAAATTAAATAAATAATAAAATACTAAAATATTATAGCTGTGCATGCATCCAACCGTTACATACTCCAACCTACGAATCACTACGCAACTCCTACAGCCCCTCATTACGCGGCACCCCATTACTTATTTATTCATTCCAATTAACTCAGTTCGGCTCGTGTCACAATAGATAAATAGCCAAATAAATAGTATAAAAACCCTAGCCGGCCCGACTTTATTCCTTAAAAATAGGAACATACAGCGAGCCGACTGTACATGCTCACATTATTGTTTATTGTTTATTATTTGCAGTTATCCAATATCGCGTATGTATATAAGCGACTATTTACCGTGACGCGTGGATCTACCATTATAGTCGATGGGGTCTTGTCTAGATGTTTATTTGACTTTACCCGAAGGTCGCTAATACCGGATAAATTCAATTTAACGATTACTAACCGTACTTATCGTTTCCCGTACACTTCCTATTATATCCTCCACTTACTTATTCTTGTTCAGTGAGGATATTTTCACGCAATTACGCACAAACGTCTTGTTGCTCACCCACTCGATCATCATACATGCCAACTCTATTTCCATTTCCACACACTCTCTCTCCCCCGCATCGCCCAACACTATTTCGCTCCCATGCATTCTCCTGTCTCCTCAGTCCACTCATACCCCTAATTTCATTTCACTACCACCTTACAATTATTATTATTATTATTATTATTATTATTATTATTATTATTATTACACTTCCCGCCTCATTGACCCATTACACCCTACTAGAATCACACCGAACTCAAACGCTCCTACGTCCTTGTACATACACCCGGCTCGCGGGAGCAACCCGTCAACACGTTCGCACTCCATCGCGTTCCCAGCCGAACTCAACATTGGATTTGACCTGGACCAGAGTTGACATCATATAAACAGGGGCACGTGCGCTGTATTTGGCAGCAAATGTGGAGTAGAAAGCGCACCGAACTCTCAACATATATTCAATGGAAATGGTGATACGTTCAATTGAATATTTCAGGCAGAATCTCCAAA
This sequence comes from Bombus pratorum, assembly GCA_930367275.1. NCBI lineage: Eukaryota > Metazoa > Arthropoda > Insecta > Hymenoptera > Apidae > Bombus > Bombus pratorum. The sequence goes on from OV883992.1 coordinate 1,385,664, forward strand.
ACTGCAATAACGCTGTATTTGAAACGGCCCAGAGTTGACAATGCGCAAACTGGTTGATGTGTGCAGTTTTTTGCAGCAAATGTACGGTATCACGGGCATGGAATAGTATACATATCATCAATAGCACTGGAGATATGTTAAATTGATAATTGAAGCCTGAATATGCAGAACTGCTATTACAGTGAAATGGCGGTAGACCAGAGTTGACACAGCGCAAACCGGCTTATATGCGCTATGTTTGACAGCAAATGTGGAATAGAGCGCGCAAAGAATTGTCGACATATCTCGCATGGAAACGGAGATACGTTCAATTGAATATTTGTAGTAGAATCTGTAATTTTGCAATTGCGTTGGATTTGACAGAACACAGAGATGATAGAGAGCTAACCGGCTGAAGGGCGCAGTATGTGGCAGCAAATTTGTAGTATAACGCGCATCGAATTGCCGACATGCCGCCAATAGCAGCGGAGATACGTTCTATTGAATATTGAAGCCTGAATTTGCAGTAGCGCAACAACATTTTAATTGACCTCGACCCGAGTTGGCATAATGTAAACCGGAGGAGGTCCCCCATATTTGGCAGCAAATGTGGAGTATAACGCGCATTGAATTTTGGACATGCCACCAATAGCAGCGGAGGTACGTTTAATTGAATACTTAACCCTAAATATGTTAACTGCAATATCAATAGATTTGGCATGGACCAGGGCAGACATACAAAAACCGGCTTATGCGCGCTGTATTTGGCAGCAAATGTGGCGTATGGCACGCATCGAATTGTCGACATACCACCAATAGCAGCGGAGATACGTTTAATTGAATACTGCAGCATAATGGATGGAGCAGGAGTGCTGTATTCGGCAGCAAATGTGGAGTATAACGCGTATTGCTTCGTTGACATGTCTCCAGTGGAAACCGAGATACGTTCAATTGAATATTGAAGCATGAATATGCTGTACTGCAATAAAATTGGAATTGACCTCGCCCCGAGTTTACATAATATAAACAGGAGTAGCTGCTCTGTATTTGGTAGGAAGTGTGGAGTATAATGTGCATCGAATTGTTGACATACCACCAATAGCAGTGTAGATGCGTTAAATTGAATACTGAAGACGAAATATGCAAAACTCTAATTACAGAGGATTTGGCAGGGACCAGATTTGACAAAGCAGTTGATGTGGTTACCACTTCTAAGAAAACTGTGCATCTGGTCTTTTTAGTTTTCTCATGCACCGAAGCCATCGACAAAAGACTGCGACGAAGTCAGACCATTAACATAGGACAGGCGACGTTGGTTTCGGGGTTTTCAGTTATTGGGTAACACAGCTAGCGTGAGGATCTGGACCAGCTCAAATTGTATTCTTACTTATAATTACACTTCTATTTAAATATATTTTCTGCCTTAAAATTTATCCACGTGTTTTCTCTGTTTATACGTCGAATAACCTCAACAACAGCAAATCCGACTGATGTGCGCTGTATGTGGCAGAAAATGTGGAGTATAACGCATATAGAATTGTCGAGATATCTGGAATTGAAACTGAGATACGCGCAATTGAATATTAAAGACAGAATCTGCAAAGCGGCAATTACGCTGGATTTCACAGGACACAGAGTTGACATTGCGCAATCTGGTTGATGTGCGCTGCATTTGCCAGCAAATGTGGGGTATACTGCGCATCGAATTGTCCACATATCTCCGATGGAAACGGAGATACTTTCACTTGAATACTGAAGCAAGAATATGCAGTACAGCAATAACATTGGATTTGTCCTTGAGCCGAGATGGCATAATGTAAACAGAAGCAGGTCCGCTAAATTTGGTAGCGAATGAGGAGTATAACGGGCATCGAATTGCCGGGATATCGCCAATAGCAGTGTAGAAACGACGAATGGAATATTAAAGCCCGAATATGCAGTACTGCATCAACATTGGATTTGACCTCGACCCGAGTTGACATTATGTAAACTGGTACAGGTGCTCAGTATTGGGCAGCAAGTGGGGAATGTAACGCGTATCGAATTGTCGACATATCTCCAATGGAAACGGAGTTACGTTCAATTGAATATTTCAGGCACAATCTGCAAAACAGCAATAACGCTGTATCTGACAGAGCCCCGAGTTGACATTGCGCAAACTGGTTGATGTGCACTGTATTTGGCAGGAAATGTGCGGTATAACGCGCATTGAATTGTCTACATATCACCAATAGCAGAGGAGATACTTTCAATTGATAATTGAAGCCTATATATGCAGTACTGCAATGACATTGTGCTTATACATATACATATACATAATACATATTATACATATTAAAATAATACATATTACATACATATAATACGTAATACATATTAAAACAGTCATACCAATCCCTCGGACTTTCATTTAACCCATAAAGCGCTTTCGATAATTTACAAACTCTATTCGTTCCGTCCGCATATCCCTTTGGTTGATTTACATATACCTCCGAAGTTACTTCACCATTTAAAAAGGCAGTTTCTACATCCATTTGCTCAATGATTAATCCATTTTGACAACAATATGATAGCAATATCTTAAAGGTCTGATTACTCGCTACTGGAGAATATATGTCATCGGCTGCGTTTCTTTGTTGAAATCCCCTTACCACTAATCTAGCCTTATACCTGTCCTTTGATTTTCTCGTGTAAACCCACTTTACATGTAAAACTTCTTTGCCTTTTACCCTTTGTACCAATTTCCAAGTTTTATTCTTATAGAGACATTCTATTTCCTTATCCATAGCCTGTTTCCAATCTTCATTATTTTCGCAACAAATCGCCTCCTCAAATATACGAGGGATATCTACTTTACAATAATTTGCATGAATCGCGCAAATATTTTCCTTTTCTGGATACCTTACTGGAGTTCTCTTA
>OV883992.1:1388594-1454360 GCA_930367275.1 Bombus pratorum
AAAAAACTACTATCATTTTCATCTTCCCTGCTTTCTAACTCTTCCTTATTCATACCATCCAATAAATAATTATCTTTGCTATCATTTCTATCTGCATCTAATAAATTTCCTCAAAACCGATACATTTAGTGTCTGTCTCTATGATCTCTACATGTCCAGCTATTGTTATTTTCCCACCTAATAAGACTCTGTATCCTACTTCACTATATCCTAATAGAATTCCCATATCTGCCTTCTTGTCCCATTTGGAAACTCTTTTTTGTTCTGATTTTCTTACAAAAACTTTACTTCCATATAGATGTAGATTTTTAACACTTGGTTTTCTCCCGAAGAATATTTCAAAAGGTGTCTTCCTCTCTATAGTATTCGCTAGTATTCGATTTTTCAAGTATGCCGCTGTACATACTATTTCCGGCCAGTACCTATTATGTACTTTCGCTTCCGCTATCAAGCAACGCGCTATGTCCATCACTGTTCTATTATACCTTTCCGCTGTCCCGTTTAATTCATGTACGTATGATGGGCAATTATTTATTCTTATACCTTTATCCCTAGCAAATTTATAAATTGGATTATTTAAATATTCTTTACCATTATCGCATCTTAATATTTTTAACCTCTTGCCCGTTAAGTTCTCGGCTTCATTTACGAACTGTACGGAAGAATCAAAGACCTCATCTTTTGATTTTATACAATAAATTCTCGCTACTTTACTATAATCATCGATAAATGAAATAAAATATTTTTCTCTATTGAATCCGGTAGTTTTAAAGGGACCACATACGTCCGTATGAATAATTTCCATTATTTCCCTAGCCTTAGTTCGATTATTTTTGAAAGGTAGATTATGCATTTTGCTTTCTATACACACCCCACATTTCAAAAATTCCTTTCCAAATTCATTCGGTATGCCAGTCACTAGCTGCTCTTTACCCAGAATATTTAAGTATTTAAAATTTACCTGTTCTAGCATCCTATGCCATCTTTCCTTTTTACTCATACCACTACGTTCGGCGCTGTTTAGTACCTGCTTCTTCCCTTTCAATATACCTTTTATTCTATATGTCCCATTCTCTTTGAACGCTACAGCTGTAAGTTTATTATCCTCATCTATTACTTTTGCAATATTTCCTTTTGAAATAACCGTATTCTTATTGTCTGTTAGTTTACCTAAACTAATCAAATTTGCGGATATTTCTTTCGCATAAAATACTTTCCTCATATTTATTTTATTTTGTTTTCCAAATACTTCGAAGTAGCTTATAACGTTCCCAACTTTTGTCGCTTTTATCTGTCTATTATCGCCTAAATATATATTTACCGGTTCTTTTAGGTCGATAGATCTATCAAAATAATTTATATCATTAATTATGTGATCGGTGCAACCGCTATCTAATTGCCACACTATTTCGTTCTTACTTATTTCAATCGTCTCACTACTGTGTGCTGCGTGCGCCGTTGCTATCCATATGCCTGCTCTTGAATTTCCATGCTCGCCCGTGCTGGTTGTTGATTGACGATGGAAGTTTCCACGTCTCCTGCTCGTATAGCCTTTGTTTCCTCTTCCTCTGTTTCGACCACGTGTTGACCCATGCCAATAGCCGTTACTGCTTCCCGCTTGGACGCCATTTTGACACTCTCTCGCAAAGTGTCCTAACCTTCCCCATCTGAAGCATCCTTCCTTTTTTGCAGAAAAGGCGTTGGTTTGCCTTTCTCCTCGATTGGATTTATTTTTCTTCTCTGCTATTTCTATTTTATTTTTCACATACGCTACCGTTTGATTCTCTTCTTTCAATGCGTCTATTATGCCTGCTATGTAGCTGTATTCTTCGGGTAACGTATTCAGCATGTAATTCAGCTTTTCCCTCTCACTTACTTGTGCGCGCGCACTTTTTAATTCATTAATTAACTTTTCGAAATCGTTAAAGAATGATGCTGAATCACTGTAGTTCTCCAGTCTTATGTTTTCCAATCTCCTTCTGCATACGATCTGCAGAGCCGTCGACTCTTTCAAGTACATTTCATCAAACCTTTTTATTATATCATACGCCGTTTTTCCTTCTCTAACATACTCCAATTGTCTGTTCGATATTGCACTATAAATTATATTTATCGCCTCCAAATCCTTTTTGTCCCAGTCTTCATTGTCTCTTTCGTTCTTCACTCTAGTTGTAACAACCTCGCATTCCTTATACTTGAGAAACATCGTGATTCTTTGCTTCCACATTCCATAATCCTCACCATCGAATACAGGTATCATGATCTCCGATCTCTCCATTTTAATTGATTTTTTTTTCTTTTCTTACTCAAGCGTTCCTACGTGCTCGTAGTATATTTTTCCTCTGAACGTTTCTTCCCTTACTGAAACTCACTCGCAAGATCGTAACCACGCACTAAATACCTTGCAAAACTAGTAACCACGCTCTGCTACCATGTTAAGGAAATGACAGGATTCGCAGATACAAATAATTGACTTTATTTCACACACAACAGCTATACATCTATATTACACTCTGAAGACCGTCTTGCACGCACGCTTGTTGCCAACCGACTATCCTAGAATCTTCTCACGACAGTCTTTTGTCTCAACTAAGACCTGGACGCCCTCTGACGCTCACACACACACTCCCATGTACAGTGTAAATGTATCATTTCCCTAACAGATATGTCGACAATTCGGTGCACGTTCTTCTCCACCTTTGCTGCCAAATACAGAGCGTATCAATCGGTTTGCGCTATGTCAAATCAGTGCCCTGTCAAATCCAGCGCAATTGCAATATTTCAGATTCTATCTTATATAGTTAATTTAACGTACCTATGCTGCTATTGGTGATATGTCGACAATTTGATGCTCGTTGTTCTCCACATTTGCTACCAAATACAACGAACATACTTCTGTTTACGGTATGTCAACTCTGGTCCAGGTCAAATCTAACGTTATTACAGTTCTGCACGTACGGGCATCAATACTCAATTCAACGTAGCTCCGCTGGTATTGGTGATATGTCGATAATTCGATGCATATTATACTGCATAATTGCAATCAAATGCAGCGCACATGCTGCCCGTAAGTGCTATGTCAACTCTGGGCCCTGTCAATTACATTGTAATTGAAGTTTAGCATATTTAGGCTGCAATATTCAATTAAACATATCTACACTGCTATTGATGATATCTCGACAATTCGATGCGCGTTATACTTCACATTAGCTGCCAAATGCAGCGCCCTTCAGCCAGTTTGCGCTATGTCAACCCTGGTTCTTGCCAAATCCTTTGTAATTGCAGTTTAGCATATTTAGCCTTAAGTACCCAATTAAACGTATCTCCGCTGCTATTGGTGGTATGTCGACAATTCGATGCGCGTTATACTCCACATTTGCTGCAAAATACAGCGGACCAGCTCCTGTATGCGTTATATCAACTCAAGTCGAGGTCAAATCCAATGTTATTGCAGTTCTGCATATTCATGCTTCAATATTCAATTGAAAGAATCTCCGCTTCCATTGAAGATATGTCGACAATACGATGCTCGTTATACACCACATTTCCTGCCAAATAAAGTACACATCCACCCGTTTACATTATGTCAACTCGGGTCGAGTTTGAATCCAATGTTTTTGCAGTACTGCATATTCCATCTTAAATATTCAATTGAACCTATCTCCGTTCCCATTGGAAATGTGGCGACAATTCGATGCGCGTTATACCCCACATTTGCTGTCAAATACAGTGCACACCAATCGGTTTGCGCAATGTCAACGCTGTATCCTGTCAAATCCTTTGTAATTGCAGTTTAGCATATTTAGGCTTAAGTACCCAATTAAACGTATCTCCGCTGCTATCGGTGGTATGTCGACAATTCGATGCGCATTGTACTCTTCATGCTCTTCAACGCCTTCAAGTATTTTGTCTGTCAGCTATTTGTACTTTCTAAATTGCCCATAAATACGTTAATAATTTCTTTTAGGGGTTCCAAGACAGATCAATTATTGTATTAAGAAAGTTGTTGTTCCATTTGGAGGATTGCGGTTGATCTTTTTTCGAATGCAGAACAATTTCTGCGACACACCCGTCAAGAAAGGGCATGCAGCTTCACAGTAACAGATAGCATGAGTGTTCAAATTTTTTACTTTACGCGTGTTTAGGACTGATGTCGTACTTTTAGTCGAAAGTGATTCCACGCTGTGTCAGTGGAAGCTAAATCGATTAAATTGCCGCTCTTAACGTTCAAAATACAGGAAGGATTTTTTAATATGGATAACGTGGCTAAAACATCTCAAATCAAATTTTTAACTGTTAATGAAAAGCTTCGTAATTCAAACACATTTGTATATACCATTTACTCGTCTTCTCCTATTTTATATTCGTGTTAATCTCAAGAAATAGAATCAGTATAAAAGAAAGAGCAATACTTATCTTGGAACTGAGTGGAGTTTAAGAAAGTTTAATCGAAGCAATGTATCGAATAAAAGCTGAATAAAGCGGCAAACGTGAAGCGGTGTGATATAGGAATTCCAAAATTGGATATTAGAATTCTAGGAAGGTGACATCGAACTAACAATTCTACGAATATTCGATTATAACCTGGGAGCAAGCATCCATAATCATTTTCTCTGTCTATGATTGTATTATATCCGTTAATAATAATATGTAATTTCTTGTTCATCTCTTTATCTCTTCAGGTCTCGTAGGGGAAGGAAATGAAAGTATTCTGCGTGTTGTAGACTCATTCTTAAACTATTATAACGTAACTATCTCCCGTTCTACATTTACGTGTTTCATTGCTTGCCTGCGACAGCTGTAACTTAAGGCATAACAGGTTTTGGCACCCCTGTATCGTGCAAACATCTGTATCATTGCAATGAAAGCGAGGCTATCGAAACGTTGCGGTGTAGACACTTTACACAGTAAAAGTTTTCAACCAATGTTATGGTAGTGCTCATAGCCGATTGACAGCGGCCACAGCCTATATGTAAATCGAGCATTGGAGGCACGTGTTAGGTAATGTACAGACCAATTGTACGGTAGATATTCGGTTCTAGTCGCTGTATGGTTCGTACAAGTCAGCACTAGATTATTGCAGCTCTTCATTTCCCTTCGGTCGCCTAGAATTATTCACTGCCGTGACGGTAAATGTCAACAGTGACTTGGTTCTGCTACCTTGCACACTCGATTAGCATTATTTCAATTGTGATATATTGTTATGAAATAATTCAACGCTCATTGATTTGTCTGGTGAAAATCTGCTTCTGAGCGACGGCAATATGTACATGAACGCACAAGACAGATGCAGCAATGTTCTTAGACACATGGTATTCAAGATTCCACTTGAACTCATTCTACCCGGTCAGTACAAGCGCCAATGAGCACGAATTCATGAGATATATATATGTAAACTCCCTAAGGATTAAACGCCGATAAACAAAGGGACTTTCTCTGTTTAACGGACAGTGTGACCTTACTTGTTGTTACGGACAACCGATTTGCCAAACAGTCATTTCACAGACGGACGCTTAGAGAAGAAGAAGGATTTAGAGCGTTAGAAATAGACACGATCATAAGAGAGAAATTATTATTCAGAGTATTGGAGATTGACAGAGGAAAAGCGGTAGTTTAGGACGTGGAAAATCGATTCTCGATTTTCAGGTAGACCTTGTACAAAGCTTTGTCATTTTAATCATTAATTGTTGTTTACCTCTGTATTTTATTTAAGTATTGTTACAATAAACTCGATTTTCAGATTTTAGAATCGATAACTGAATTATCCTAGAATTGAGCATTATATATATGTATGAAATTACATGCACACGCGATCGATTCTGACTGACCAGAACTCTCACCCGGAAGCGGAACACGCCATCCACCGTGACGAGCAGCACATATATATGTCTCAATTCTCAGTCAGGCCGTCAGTCGTGAACGCGCAACAGTAGAAGCAACATGGAGTTTTTTAGATCTCTATTACGCGTCGTTGGTCTGTTCGTGCCAAGCAAGGTAGATATCATTTCCGAACTACCACTGGAGATTTCGCACTTGATACTTCGAAAATTGGATCCCCCGACCCTGCAGAGCGCCGTGCTTGTCTCGCGCAAATGGTTGAACGTATGTAGATCGGACAAGTGTCTACGGCGGAGAGCACGACGTCACATGCGACATACGAGAAAGCGAGTCAGGGAAGAGTTTCTCGGACCAGCAGCCGCGAAAGCTGCCAACCAAGAATCAAGCAGTAGAGTACGTGGTGGTAGGAACCTAAGGCGCGAAGTAAGCTTATCCGCTGCTCGTGCGGCGGTCGTCGTTGGAAGGCCACGTGGTCCTCCGAAAATTTCGAAGCGAAATCGTCCCATCGATGTTGGATCACAAAAATGTATCAGATTTTAATTGATAGTATGTACCTTAATTTGACTGCTTGCTTTTGCGAGAACTTGAAACGGTCTTGTCCTGCGAAAATTATTCGGAACTGTACCGTAAGTCTTGAAATAAAATGGTTCCATTGAGAGGGCAATTTGTTTCAGTCGCGGCAATATTCTGACGAAATATCGACAATGTAACTTACATTGACGCTGAGTCGTGCAATGCGTTGCATTGCTTCCGTTGAAGTGGAATACTATCTGTATCGTAACAGGCCCATTATTGAATATTAAATTCAACGTATCACCGCTGCTATTGGAGATTTGACGCTAACTAGATGTGAGATGTATTCCTCATTTGCAGCCAGATACAGAGCAAATCAGCCGATTCGCGCTATGTCAACTCTGGTACCTGTCAAATCCAGCGTAATTAGAATTTTGCAGATTCTATCTTAAATATTCAAAAGAACGTATCTCAGTTACTATTCCAGATATCTCGACAATTCGACGCGCGTTATACTCCACGTATGCTGCCAAATTCAACGCACCTGCTCTTGGTTACATTATGTCAACTCGGGTCAAGGTCAAATCCGATAATATTAAAGTACTGCATATCCAGGGTTCAATATTCAATTAAACGTATCTCCGCTTCCATTGGAGATATGTCAACAATTCTATGCGCGTTGTACTACACTCTCGCTGCCAAATACAGCGCCCTTCAACCGGTTTGCGCTATGTCAACTTTGTTCCCTGCCATATCCTTTGTTATTGCAGTTTAGCATATTTAGGCTCAAGTATTCAATTAAACGTATCTCCGCTGCTATTAGTGGCATGTCGAAAATTCTATAAGCTTTATTCTCCTCATTCGCTGCCAAATACAGCGGACCTGCTCCTGTTTACATTATGTCAACTGGGGTCGAGGTCAAATTCAATGTTTTTGCAGTACTGCATATTCGGGATTCAATATTCCATTGAATGTTTCTACACTGCTATTGGTGATATCTCGACAAGACGATGCCCGTTATACTCCCCATTCGCTGACAAATACAGCGCACCTGCTCCTGCTTACATTTTGTCAACTCCAGTCGAGGTCAAATCCAATGTTATTGCCGTACTGCATATTTAGGTTTCAATATTCCATTGAACGTATTTATACTGCTATTGGTGATATCTGTATCCTGTATCTCACTGACTTGTAGTACAGTGGAAATTAAAATATACATTTTTCCCCGATTAATTACAATTCATTAATAATTGATTGAATGTACAGATATGACTTGGTCATAAAGCGATGTTTGATTAACGGGAGCTAAAGGCAGTGCTCGTATCTATCTCAAATAACTTTAGAGCTATTTGATAACTCTCGTTACAACGAATCTAACACACACTCTCTCTATCTCTCTCTCACTAGCAACTCTAACAACTCGACAACACTGACAACTCGATCAACTCTATCAACTCTACTCTTCGACGTCTCGATCAAATCTGACTCTCGCGACACGCTCACTTTTCATCTCGCATACCCTGACCTCTCGGTAATCGCTCCTTGAACCCGTGAAACCGTCCTTCTGCTCTAGCATTGTTAATTGTTTTTCTCGTAACTCTGCATGCTCATGTTTTGCAAGAACTAGGTGACTTTAGTCACACAGGCGCTCTCCAATGTAAAATAACCACAGAAGGACGATGACACGGTTTTTTTCTATTCCTAACCGATCTCTAATCAAAGTTTTTTTACGATATTACATTCGGCCTTTCCTGACAATCACATCTGCCCTCAGATGTGCTGCTCGCGCTTACATCACTATCGTCAGCATTCCACCACTTCATGTGGTCGGCTGCCGTGGAAGTTGCATGTGGCCCTTCGTGCTCGCCCTCTCGCTGCAGTATGTATCGGTCATTTCGCAGAACTTTTACCACCCGATACGGTACAAGAAACTTCGGATGCAGCTTTAGCCCAGGACCGCCCTGCGTCCTCTCGATCGCCACTAGATCTCCCGTCCTGTATGCTGTCGCCTTCTTGCGTCTCTTGTTATACGCCCGCTTGTTTCGAGTTTGGATCTCCTCGATCCGTCTCTTTGCGTCTGCGCGCAACTCATCCCGTTCCTCTTGGAACACCGCGGCCTGTTCGTCCTCGATTAGCTGGCTGATCTGTGGATCGTCTCTCAGCCTCGTTCGTGTTCCGAACAACAACTGGAACGGGGCAGCGTTCGTACTTACATTGGGAGCTGCATTTAAGTACCTCTGTGCTGTTTCCAGGTGTTTGAACCACTTGCCCGGCGTTGGCGCAGACAGCTTCGTCAGCAGTGGAATAAGCGTTCGGTTCGCCCTTTCTACGCGTCCATTTGCCCGCGGGATCCCAGTTGTAGTCCGAACGTGCTGGATGCCTTCCTCTCTGCAGTAGTCTTCGAAAGCGCCGGCCGTGAATGCTGTACCGCGATCGGAGATGATTCTCCTCGGGTTCCCAAAATTCACAGACTGCTTCCTCAAGCGACTAATGACCTCAGCAGAAACCATCGATTTGGTGGGATACAACCATACGAACTTTGTGAAAGCGTCCACCACCACAAGGATATGGCGATAACTTTTTTTTGTAGAGGGTAATGGTCCATGGTGGTCGACGTGGTAGGTGTCGAGCGGCAATTCTCCCTTGTCGATGGTATTTAATAACCCCTAATGTTTTCCCTGCTTTCTCTCCGCAAGGATACAGTCTGTCAGGACACTTCTATGCATGCCCTATTCCATATATGCTGAAAAATACAGCGCACGTCATTCCGTTTGCGCTATGGCAACTCTGGGCACTGTCAAAGCCAGCGTAATTGCAATTTAGCAGATTCTATATTAAATATTCAGTTGAGCATATCTCAGTTTCTATTCCAGATACCACGAAAGGTTGATACGCGTTATAGTCCACATTTGCTGCCAAATACAGCTCACCTGCTCCTATTTACATTATGTCAACTCTGTGCTCTGACAACTCCAGCGCAATTGCAATTTTGGAGATTCCGTGTTAAATATTCAATTGAACGTATCTACACTGCTATTGATGATATCTAGACAAGCCAGTGCGCGTTATACTCCTCATTAGCTGCCCACTAGAGCGCAAATCATCCGGCTTGCGCATTGTCAACTCTGTGTCCTGTGAAATCCAACGTAATTGGCGTTTTGGCGATTCTGCTTGAAATATTCAATAAGCTTATCTCAGTTTCTATTCCAGATATCTCGAGGATTCCATGCGCGCTGTACTCCACATTTGCAGCTAAATACAGCGCACCTGGTCCTGTTTACATTACGTCAACTAGGGACGATGACAAATCCAATGTTATTGCAGTACTGCATATTCAGGATTCATTATTCCATTGCTCGTTTCTACTCTGCTATTGGAGGTATGTCGACAATTCAATGCGCGCACTACTCCACATATGCTGCCAAATACAGCTTACGTCATTCCGTTTGCGCTATGGCAATTCTGTGCCCTGTCAAGTACAGAGTTAATGCAGATATGCAGATTCTGCCTTAAATATTCAATTGAGCTTATCTCAGTTTCAATTCCAGATATCGATACAATTCGGTGCGCGTTATGCTCCTCACACGCTGCCAAATACAGGGCCCTTCAGCCGGTTTGCGCCATGTCAAATATGTGTTCTGTAAAATTCAGCGTAGTTGCAATTTTGTAGAATCTGGCTTAAATATTCAATTGAACGTATCACCGTATCCGTTGGAAATATGTCGACAGATCGATGCGCGTTATACTCCACAATTGCTGCCAAATACAGCGCACCAGCTCCTGTTTACATTTTGTCAACTTGGGTCGAGGTTAAATCCAATGTTTCTGCAGTACTGCATATCCAGGCTTCAATATTCAATTGGTCGTGTCACCGTTTCCATTGGCGATCTGTCGGCAATTCGATGCACGTTATACACCACATTTGCTGCTAAATACAGTGCACATCAGCCGCGTTGCGCAATGTCTTGTCTGTATCCTGTCAAATCCATTGTAATTTCTGTTTAGCATATTTAGGCTTAAGCACTCAATTAAACGTATGTGAACTGCTATCGGTGGTATGTCGACAATTCGGTGCGCGTTTCAGCCAACATTTGCTGCCAAATACAGCGCATATCAGCCGGTTTGAGCACTGTAAATTCTGTATCCTGTCAAATTCATTGCAGTTGCAGTTTAGAATATTTAGGCTTAAGTATTCAATGAAACGTATCTCCGCTGCTATTGGCGACATCTCGACAATTCGATGCGCGTTATACTCCTCACTCGCTGCCAAATACAGCGCCCTTCAGCCGGTTCACGCTATGTCATCTCTGTGTCCTATCAAATCCAGCGTAACTGCAATTTTGCAGATTCTAACCTAAATATTCAATTGAACGTATCACAGATTCCATTTGAGATATGTCGAAAGATGGAAGCGCGTTATACTCCACATTTGCTGCCTAATACAGCGCACTTGTTCGTGTTTACATAATGTCAACTCGGGTCGAGGTCAAATCCAATGCTATTGTAGTACTGCATATCCAGTATTCAATATTCAGTTGAACGCATATCCGTTTCCATTGGAGAATTGTCGACAATTAGATGCGCGTTCTACTCCACATTTGCTGATAAATACAGCGGACCTGCTCCTGTATACATTATGTCAACTCGGGTCGACGTCAAATCCAATGTTATTGCAGAACTGCATATCCTGGCTTCAGTACCCATTTAAACGTATCTCCGCTGCTATCGGTGGTATGTCGTCAATACGATGCGCGTTGTACTCCTCAATCACTGCCAAATACAGCGCCCTTCGGCCCATTTAGGCTATGATAACTCTGGGCCGTGTCAATTACAACGTTCTTGCAGTTTTGGAGATTATGCCTGAAATATTCAATTGAACGTATCTCTGTTTCCATTGGGGATATGCCCACACTCCGAATCGCATTACACTCCACATTTGCTGTCAAATACAGCGCACCTGCTCCTGTTTACATTACGTCAACGTCAAGGTCAAATCAAATGTTATTGCAGTACTGCATATTCGGGATTCAATATTCCATTGAACGTTTCTACACTGCTATTGGTGGTATGTTGACAATGCGATACGCGTTATACTCCACACTCACTGCCAAATGCAGCGCTTATCAGACGGTTTGCGCTATGTCTACTTTGTGCCCTGTCAAATACAGCGTTGTTGCAATTTTGCAGATTCAGTCTTAATATTCAATTAAGCGTAACTCAGATTCTATTCCAGATATCACGACAATTCTATGCGCGTTATACTCCACATTTGCTTCCAAACACAGCTCACCTGGACCTGTTTACATTATGGCAACTCCGTTGACTGTAAACCTCTGAGCAGGACAGACCTCTCAGTGTGCGCGTCAAAGTAGACAATCATTCACTATGGTAGAAGGAAAAAGTGACAAAAAGTGACAAACAGTGACAAAAATAAAAAAAAATATTGCAGTGAAAAAATTGCATTGACATCATCCCTATAAATGCAAATAAACAAAAATAAAATAAAGCAAAATAAAATTGTATAAAAAAATGGAAGTTACCGATAATGAAGCCAAAAGCAACGAAACGGAACCCACCTTGGACCCAATAAGAAAAGTCATCAAGAGAGAAAATATCACACAAAGAACAGCCAAAGAAATCAACAATAGTTTAAGACAACCAACCCTGGTTGCCAGGATGAAAAGACTAGTAAACATCCTAGAAAACACAGTCGAAGATTATCACTCCAGCCAAGAAGAAAAAGCTGAAGAAATCAAAATCATGAAGCCCATATGAGCTACCTCACCTCCAGCGATCATAACAAAAAACAGGTTCAATATACTACAATCAGAACCAGAACCTCAACCACAACTGGGACCATCAAACTACCCAACATAGAGCTCAACCCTAGGACAAATAAAAGAACGAAAAGAAATATTACGAGGCAAAATGGGAAAACAGAATCCCACCATACCGCCAAAACAATCAACCCCGCAGGGGTGACATGCGTCATCGTACAACCCAGGAGGCCCAGCTACATCAACATCGCCACGGGGGGGGGGGCACCTGACGGACACCCCACCAGACACACCGCAGAGGAGCGTACGAACGCGCCTTCCACTACAAGGAAAACAAACCGCCGCCTATCAACATACCGCTACAAGACCCAAAGTACACGGTAACGCTCATTGAAAAAGTAGCAAACATCAAACAATTCCATATTAAAAGAATACACGCAGGTGAACATGCTCTCTACCTCCGAAACCTACCCGATTTCCACAAAGCTAAAGAAACACTCCTCGCAGCCAACACAACCTTTTACACGTATACACCCAAAACACAGAAACACCACACATACTTGTTAAATGACTTAGACAATAGTTACACTGAAACAGAAATACTCACAGATCTACAATCCTTGCAAATAGACGACGTCCAGTTTACAAAAGTCCCACGATTTGCGACAAAAAGATCAAGGGAGAACAATATATTACTCCCAATTTACATAATTCAATTATCCCCCGATAGCAATATAAGTAGCTTGTTAAAAATGAACCATTTTGACTACTTCAGAATAAAATGGGAAAAAATAATAAAAAAGAATGATGACATAACTCAATGCCACAAATGCCAACGACTAGGTCACACAGCACAAAACTGTAACCTAAACTACCGCTGTGTTAAATGCACTGAGCCCCATGGTCCAGGAGACTGCAAAATAAAAAAAGGAAACGCAGTAAGCAAAGACAAAATATTCTGCGTTAACCGCAAAAACTACGGACACCTCGCGTCATACAAGGATTGCTCCCAACTCGTAGAGCTGCGGAAAAAGCTGGCCAAAAAAATAAAAAAAGACAAAGAAACAAAGATAAAACGTATTGCCCAAATAAGCTGTAAATACGTTCCAGAACTAAAGTTCTCTGACCTAGTGAAACAACAAACAAAATTAAATCAAATAATCGAAAACCAAGCGTTAAAAGAACAACAAATGCAATTAAATGAAATAAAAAAAAACACTATCAACGCACGAAGAAAGGTTCGACGCCATCTTCAGCACTTTTAATAGTACAGATGACGAATAACCAAAATCCACTTAACCAACAATTACAGCAAAAAACATATAAATTAAACTTAAAACATCTGAAAATAATTGCAATAAATGCCAACTCTCTAATTTCAAACCAAAAAAGATACAGTATGCTAACCCTAATACATAAAGAAACCCCCGATATCGTACTCATCTCAGAAACAAAACTAAACAAAAGACACAAAGTACACTTCAAAAACTACTCCATGATAAGACACGACACACCGAACGCCAGCCAAGGAGGAGGAACAGCAATCCTCGTAAAAACCCTATAAAATACAATACAATTCTAATTGACAAAATAACAAGTTTGAAAATGCTAGAAACAACGATCAAAAAATAAAAACAAGCAATAAGGAAAACTTATTCATCACGGCAGCCTACGCAATCCTCGGAAACCAGAAAGAATTTAGCTACGAATTCAATAAACTTTTCGAACACTTACAGCTCAACAAACCGGAAAACTACTATATAATAGCAGGCGGTCTTAACGCAAAACATACAAGCTGGAAAAACGAAATAAACAACACGAGAGGCAACTTCATTAGAAACTGGCTAGACAATAAAAGCATCCATTACAAAACAAACTTATACAGTTCCGAGCTACCCTCTTACCCAAAAGGAGGCTCATACCTGGACATATGCCTAGCAGGTGCGCGACTAAAATTTCAAAACCTACGTCCAAGTAACACTCTCAAAACCTTAGCCTATGACAGTGACCATGACGCCCTAGTATTTCACGTAAACAAGAATACACCTGACTTCCTAACACTCGAAACACAGACCGAGACGCCCAGGTACAATTACAAAAAGACAGAATGAAAAAGGTTCCAAAATATACTCGAACAAATCTGCGACCTAAAGATCTACGACAACGTCAACCTGACAGACAAATCGACTCATTCATAGACGAAATAAAAAAACATACACAAGTCGCTCTCCAAAAATCCGTGTCAAACATAAAACAAAAAAATTCATGCGAGCCCTATATCAACAATAAAATACTAGAACTACAACGTGACAAAAGCTACATACTCTCCAAAATAAACAATATAAAATACAACTATTCTTACGACAAAAGAGAAGAACTAGAATTCCTAAAGTATACTCACTATACAAAATAAGAGCGCAACTGAAACAAGAATTCAAATACAGCGCACCTGCTCCTGTTTACATTGTATCAACGCGAGTCGAGGTCAAATCCAATGATATTGCAGTACTACATATCCAGGCTTCAATATTCAATTGAACGTATCTCCGTTTCCATTGGAGATATGTCGACAATTCGATGCGCGTTATAATCCACATATGCTGCAAAATACTGCGCACCTGCTCCTGTTTACATTATGTCAACTTGGGTCGAAGTCAAATCCAACGTTTTTGCAGTATTGCACATTCTTGCTTCAACATTCAATTGAACGTATCTCCGTTTCTATTGGAGATATGTCGACAATTTGATGCGCTTCCTATTCCACATTTGCTGCCAAATACAGCGCACATAAACCGGTTTGCGCAATTTCAACTTTGTGTCTTGTCAAATCCAGCGTTATTGCAGTTTTGTAGATTCTGTGTTAAATATTCAATTGAACGTATCTACACTGCTATTGGAGATATCTCGGCAATTCGATGCGCGCACTACTCCACATATGTTGCCAAACACAGCGCATGTCATTCGGTTTGCGCTATGTCAACTTTGGGCCCTGTCAAGTACAGCGTTATTGCAGTGTTGGAGATTGTGCCTGAAATATTGAATTGATCGAATCTCAGTTTCTATCCCAGATATCTGACATTTCGATGCGCGTTATACTCCACATTTGCTGCCAAATACAGCGCCCTTCAGCCGTTTTGCGCAATATCAACCCTGGTCCCTGCAAAATCCTTTGCAATTGCAGTTTAGCATATTTAGCGTTAAGTATTCAATTAAACGTATCTCCGCTGCTATTATTAGTATGTCGACTATTGGAGGCTCGTTATGCTCCACATTTGCCGCCAAATGCTGCGCACATCGTTCGGTTTGCGCTATGTTATCTCTGGGTCCTGTCAAATGCAGCGCTACTGCAGTATTGGAGATTCAGTCTGAAATATTCAATTGCTCGTATCTCCGTTTCCCTTCCAGATATATCGACAATTTGATGCGATTTCTACTCCACATTTGTTGCCAAATACAGTGCGCATCAGCCGGTTTTTCCTATGTCAAATCAGGTCCCTGGCTAATTCATTGCAATTGCAATTTTGCAGATTCTACCTTAAATATTCCTTTGAACGTACCTCCGTTTCTATTGGAGATATGTCGACAATTCGAATCGCGATATACTCCACAATTGCTGCCAAAAACAGCGCTCCTGCTGTTGCTTACATTATGTGAACTCGGGTCGAGGTCAAATCCAATGTTTTTGCAGTACTGCATTGTTAGAGAAACGATACATTTACACTGTACATGGGAGTGTGTGTGTAAGCGTCAGGGGGCATCCAGGTCTTAGTTGACACAAAAGTCTATTGTTAGTCCTTAGAAGCTTCTAGAATAGTCGGTTGACAACAAGCGTGCGTGCAAGACGGTTATCGAGGTCTCCAGAGTGTAATATGGATGTATAGCTGTTGTGTGTGAAATAAAGTTGTTGAGAATTGTGGATCTTTTTAGCCGAAATAATGTTATAGGAACACTAAATTTACACTGTACGATTGCATTTTGTTTTCTATACCCGTTTGGAAGCATCGAGGAGGTTCCAAGCGTCGTTGCTAGGCACACTCGTTGGAAGCATCGAGAAAATTCCAAACGCCGTTGCTAGGCAGTTTCTGCCTGGAGTTTTGATTATTAATACAATGTATGTCCCATTGCATCGGCACCTCCGAGGCAACATCACACGTGGCTAGGCCCGCTCTCGAGGCCGCATGCCGCCACAACCACATTTCTCGGAGAACACATACAAGCACTCCAGACCTCCGTTAGACAAAACGTCCATTCCGTGACCGTGGTATAATAAAATCTAGGCTAAGGCACTAGAGGATGTTTCCAAAATTTCCAAGGAAAGGCTTCGGCTTCCTTTCATCTCCGACATATATATATACTATACGAGAAAATCATGACAGGTGTAAGGCTAGATTAGTGGTAAGAGGATTTCATCAAAGAAACGTAGTCGATGACATATATTCTCCAGTAGCGTGTAATCAGACCCTTATGATTTTGCTAACATACTGTCTTCAAAATGGATATTCATTGAGCAAATGGATGTGGAAACTGCCTTTTTAAATGGAGAAGTGAGCTCGGAGGTATATGTAAATCCACCAAAGGGATATGCGGACGGAACGAATAGAGTTTGTAAATTATCGAAAGCGCTTTATGGGTTAAATGAAAGTCCGAGGGTTTGGTATGACTGTTTTGATATGGATGTGACGAGATAAGGTTTTAAGAAGAATAATGTAGAATTGTACTTATATACGCATGGAGAAGGGGAAAATGTTGTTTGTTTGCTAATATATGTAGATGATTTGTTAATTTGTAGTAAAGACAGAAGAGGAATACAGGATATAAAGAAGTTATTAAAGGACAAATTTAAAATGAAATGAATTGATGTGTCAACCCTGGTCCCTGCCAAATCCATTGTAATTGCAGTTTTGCATATTTAGTCTTCAGTATTCAATTAAACGTATCTGGGCTGCTATTGGTGCCATGTCGACAATTCGATGCGCGTTATACTCGACATGTCCTGCTAAATACAGAGCACATCTTCCCATTTTACCTAAGTCAAGTCTATGTCCTATCAAATCCAGCGTAATTGGAATTTTGCACATTTTGTCTGAAATGTTCAATTGACCGTACCTCCGTTTCCATTGGAGATATGTCGTCAATTCGATGCGCGTTATACTCCCCACTTGCTGCCCAATACAGCCCATTTGCTCATGTTTTCATAATGTCAACTCGGGTCGAGGTCAAATCCAATGTCATTGCATATACAGGCTTCAATTATCAATTGAAAGTATCTCCTCTGCTATTCGTGATATGTAGAAAATTCAATGCGCGTTATACCGCACATTTCCTGCCAAATACAGTGCACATCAACCAGTTTGCGTAATGTCAACTCGGGGCTCTGTCAAATACAGCGTTATTGCTGTTTTGTAGATTGTGCCTGAAATATTCAATTTTGCGTATCTTAGCTTCTATTCTAGATATCTCGATAACTCGAGCCGCGATATAGTCCACATTAGCTGCCAAATACAGCTCACCTGCCCTATTTACATTATGTCAACTCTGTGCTCTGACAAATCCAGCGCAATTGCAATTTTAGAGATACACCGCTATTGGTAATAGCTCGACGAGTCGATGCCCGTTATACTCCTCAATCGCTACCAAATTTAACGGACCTGCTTCTGTTTACATTATGCCAACTCGGCTCGAGGACAAATCCAATGTTATTGCTGTACTGCATATTCATGCTTCAGTAGTTAAGTGAAAGTATCTCCGTTTCCATCGGAGATATGTGGACAATTCGATGCGCAGTATACCCCACATATGCTGGCAAATGCAGCGCACATCAACCAGATAGCGCAATGTCAACTCTGTGTCCAGTGAAATCCAGCGTAATTGCCGTTTTGGAGATTCTGCCGGAAATATCCCATTGAAGGAATCTGCGTTTCCATTGGAGACAATTCGACAGTTCGATGCTAGCTATACCTCACATTTGCTGCCAAATACAGCGCACATCAACCGGTTTGCGCAATGTCAACTCTGTATCCTGTCAAATCCAGCGTAAGTGCCGCTTTGCAGATTCTGTCTTTAATATTCAATTGCGCGTATCTCAGTTTCAATTCCAGATATCTCGACAATTCTATATGCGTTATACTCCACATTTTCTGCCACATACAGCGCACATCAGTCGGATTTGCTGTTGTTGAGGTTATTCGACGTATAAACAGAGAAAACACGTGGATAAATTTTAAGGCAGAAAATATATTTAAATAGAAGTGTAATTATAAGTAAGAATACAATTTGAGCTGGTCCAGATCCTCACGCTAGCTGTGTTACCCAATAACTGAAAACCCCGAAACCAACGTCGCCTGTCCTATGTTAATGGTCTGACTTCGTCGCAGTCTTTTGTCGATGGCTTCGGTGCATGAGAAAACTAAAAAGACCAGATGCACAGTTTTCTTAGAAGTGGTAACCACATCAACTGCTTTGTCAAATCTGGTCCCTGCCAAATCCTCTGTAATTAGAGTTTTGCATATTTCGTCTTCAGTATTCAATTTAACGCATCTACACTGCTATTGGTGGTATGTCAACAATTCGATGCACATTATACTCCACACTTCCTACCAAATACAGAGCAGCTACTCCTGTTTATATTATGTAAACTCGGGGCGAGGTCAATTCCAATTTTATTGCAGTACAGCATATTCATGCTTCAATATTCAATTGAACGTATCTCGGTTTCCACTGGAGACATGTCAACGAAGCAATACGCGTTATACTCCACATTTGCTGCCGAATACAGCACTCCTGCTCCATCCATTATGCTGCAGTATTCAATTAAACGTATCTCCGCTGCTATTGGTGGTATGTCGACAATTCGATGCGTGCCATACGCCACATTTGCTGCCAAATACAGCGCGCATAAGCCGGTTTTTGTATGTCTGCCCTGGTCCATGCCAAATCTATTGATATTGCAGTTAACATATTTAGGGTTAAGTATTCAATTAAACGTACCTCCGCTGCTATTGGTGGCATGTCCAAAATTCAATGCGCGTTATACTCCACATTTGCTGCCAAATATGGGGGACCTCCTCCGGTTTACATTATGCCAACTCGGGTCGAGGTCAATTAAAATGTTGTTGCGCTACTGCAAATTCAGGCTTCAATATTCAATAGAACGTATCTCCGCTGCTATTGGCGGCATGTCGGCAATTCGATGCGCGTTATACTACAAATTTGCTGCCACATACTGCGCCCTTCAGCCGGTTAGCTCTCTATCATCTCTGTGTTCTGTCAAATCCAACGCAATTGCAAAATTACAGATTCTACTACAAATATTCAATTGAACGTATCTCCGTTTCCATGCGAGATATGTCGACAATTCTTTGCGCGCTCTATTCCACATTTGCTGTCAAACATAGCGCATATAAGCCGGTTTGCGCTGTGTCAACTCTGGTCTACCGCCATTTCACTGTAATAGCAGTTCTGCATATTCAGGCTTCAATTATCAATTTAACATATCTCCAGTGCTATTGATGATATGTATACTATTCCATGCCCGTGATACCGTACATTTGCTGCAAAAAACTGCACACATCAACCAGTTTGCGCATTGTCAACTCTGGGCCGTTTCAAATACAGCGTTATTGCAGTTTTGGAGATTCTGCCTGAAATATTCAATTGAACGTATCACCATTTCCATTGAATATATGTTGAGAGTTCGGTGCGCTTTCTACTCCACATTTGCTGCCAAATACAGCGCACGTGCCCCTGTTTATATGATGTCAACTCTGGTCCAGGTCAAATCCAATGTTGAGTTCGGCTGGGAACGCGATGGAGTGCGAACGTGTTGACGGGTTGCTCCCGCGAGCCGGGTGTATGTACAAGGACGTAGGAGCGTTTGAGTTCGGTGTGATTCTAGTAGGGTGTAATGGGTCAATGAGGCGGGAAGTGTAATAATAATAATAATAATAATAATAATAATAATAATTGTAAGGTGGTAGTGAAATGAAATTAGGGGTATGAGTGGACTGAGGAGACAGGAGAATGCATGGGAGCGAAATAGTGTTGGGCGATGCGGGGGAGAGAGATTGTGTGGAAATGGAAATAGAGTTGGCATGTATGATGATCGAGTGGGTGAGCAACAAGACGTTTGTGCGTAATTGCGTGAAAATATCCTCACTGAACAAGAATAAGTAAGTGGAGGATATAATAGGAAGTGTACGGGAAACGATAAGTACGGTTAGTAATCGTTAAATTGAATTTATCCGGTATTAGCGACCTTCGGGTAAAGTCAAATAAACATCTAGACAAGACCCCATCGACTATAATGGTAGATCCACGCGTCACGGTAAATAGTCGCTTATATACATACGCGATATTGGATAACTGCAAATAATAAACAATAAACAATAATGTGAGCATGTACAGTCGGCTCGCTGTATGTTCCTATTTTTAAGGAATAAAGTCGGGCCGGCTAGGGTTTTTATACTATTTATTTGGCCATTTATCTATTGTGACACGAGCCGAACTGAGTTAATTGGAATGAATAAATAAGTAATGGGGTGCCGCGTAATGAGGGGCTGTAGGAGTTGCGTAGTGATTCGTAGGTTGGAGTATGTAACGGTTGGATGCATGCACAGCTATAATATTTTAGTATTTTATTATTTATTTAATTTAATTTAATTTTATTATTTATTTTTTTAGTTTATTTTATTATTTATTTATTTTTAGTTTATTTTTATTTATTTATTTATATCTTTATATTGAGTAACTAGTATTGTTTTCGTTTTATTTATTTATTATTTATTATTTAAATTATTTATTTATTTATTTATTTATTTATTCTATTATTTATTGGTTATTATTTATTTTACTGATTTATGGTATTTTTTACTTATTGTTCAGTACTTATTATATATGTTGTTATTTTCTATATTGTGGCGTTCTGGGCGAGCATCATCGGGTCTTTGGCAGTATGCAGGCGTTTGACAGGGGAAATTTAGATAGCGCAATTACAGTAAATATTATCATTGTTTGGCTTATTTGTTGACGACCTGGCGAGTTTATGGACAATGATTGGATACTTTTGGTCGGTGTATGGACAGGATGTTGACGACTTGGCTATGTTTATGGACTTGTTTACTATATATATGTCGGGTTTACATTAGAATTAGGGTTAGGGGCGTGAAACGAATCTTCGTTTGGATTACACGTGTCGTTGGGCAATAGAGAAGACATTGACTAGTGCAGATACGATTATCATAGAACTGGACAAGTAGGCGTGGTAATTCGATATTCGAGAAACTAATGACAATGATCCTAGGTTCAATAACGAATCAGCGGTCGACGGGATGATAGATGAACGTGTTCACAAAATCTAAGTCGGACGCGTAATGTCCACTGATCTTAAGGAGTTACTTTATGCGTCGATGGGATCACAAGGAAGAATGAATTTCCGTCCCGATGATGCCACAGGGGAAAACTATCATGGGGTGTGTCTAAGGGCACGAGATCATCGGATTCGTCGAGGGTAGCCTTCGTTCAGAAAGTAAGGGAAATTGGCGTTGCTGCTAATTGGTCAATCTCCATATCGGTGGTTAGAAAAAGATGCTCGTCGCCCTCAAAGGAAAGTTGCTAGTGGGAGACGCCGTTCGTTGAAAAATAGGTCTCCCCTATCTTCCCGTAGTTGGGACAATGACTGTTTGTTTGAAGAACTTTAGTCAACAAAATCTTAAGATTTATAGCGGGCCCTCAGGCTAGCTGGACATGTACTGCGGAGACGCATCGACATCTGGCAATCATCCTACTCGAAGAATAGGGTCTGCGTGTGGCGAGCCACGGGGCAGAAACTGTTGGAACGTTTACTGTCGCGTGCCACCATAAATATTTCT
Organism: Bombus pratorum; assembly: GCA_930367275.1. Lineage (NCBI taxonomy): Eukaryota > Metazoa > Arthropoda > Insecta > Hymenoptera > Apidae > Bombus > Bombus pratorum. Next base: position 1,410,589 of record OV883992.1, read on the forward strand.
TTTATGGAGAGCTATAGAATTACTCCATGCCTTTGCTAGACAAAGCGTTCATCTCGTGACCGCGGCTACGTTCGGCGACTGGCTGTAGCCTCGAGCCCAAGCTCACTATCACAAATCTCGAGTAAATACAATCGGATCGAATGACGACAATTGTTTAATCACGCCTATGATAGAATCTAGATTACGGTGTTGAGGGATTTTTCCGAAGTTCCAAAGGGAAGGCTCCGGTGTCCTTCCATCTCCGACATATACAATATGGACAAGCGAACTAAGGTAAATAAACGTAAGGCGCAGTGGGTTTCGGAGTCCCCAGGCCCCGTCGGGAACACGAGTGGCTTACCAGGCTCGATCCAACGGTCATCATGTTACTGAAATAACGGTGGGGGGGGGATGGGACCCCAGGCACCCCCTTGTGCGGCAATAGCTACTGGGAAAAAGGAAATGGAGAAGGGCAAGCTAAAGAAGGCGACAGCGCGAGTAGAGACCCCGCGGACGGTGATTGACGTGAAACCGAAGGAGAATGTGATAATCTCGGTTATTCCGATAAGAAATGGGGGGGGGAGTGAGGATATCTGCCCCTTTAAACCGAGTGAGAGGCTTCAGAGGAGTTCTATGATTAGTGAAAGGACGGAGGTTGGAGTGGTTGAGGAATCGGAGGGTTCCTTTGGGACAAGAGGGTGTGACCACAGTACGCCGGTAGCAGGGAAAGGACTGCTCTGCGCTAAAAGGCTGGCTAGGAGAGTGCTTGAGAGGAACGTCAGCGTGAAATCCGCGAGATCGGCTATGGGTAGCGAAGCCGAGGATAGTGCGAGAGACGATACGCAGATTAGCGATGTGGACGACCAGGACTTTATGATCTCCAGGGCAGAGTTGAAAGGGCTCACACAAGCCATGGCAGGGGAGGTTAAGATGAGCAACATGGTGTTGAAGAGGTTAAAGTTGGACAAAGAGAAGGATGAAGGGATAAGAGAGATTGGTAACATGATGAAAGGTATCCTGTCTTCCCTGGAGCAGTGTGGGGAACACAAGGACATAGTGGTCATCTCCGAACCCTATAGGCAATTGCCTTATTGGTTTAATGACGTGGGTGGGGATGCATCGGTATGGACCACCCTGTTGAATGGAAAACATGCGGCGATCGAGACCCTGATAAGAAATGTAGGGATTGTGGGGGATAGGGTTGGTGATGTGTTTTGCGTCAGTGGGTATTGTTCCCCCAATAAGGGTAAGGTCCAGTTCAACGATTATTTGAAGAAACTTGAAGGGGTCATAAAGGTGGGGAGGAAAAGAACACCGGCGATTATGGTTGCCGGTGACTTTAATGCGAAATCCTCAGTGTGGGGCGGGGCTCTAAGACGGAACGTAGGGGAACATGCCTGCTGGATGTTATACCTTATATCCATTAGGACGACGGGAAGCTACTCCTTCCTGAGAAATGGAGGGACTAGCTTCCCTGATATACTTAGTGTTAATAGACGAATGAGGCTGAGTTGAAGGGGGAGTAGGGTCCTGGATTGGTACTCAGCCTCTGTCCAATTTTATATTGAGGTTTAGGGATAATATTAAGCGGGTGGAGGGTGGCGCTTTTAGACACTTGACGAAAGAGATGGATGTAGAGAATTATATAAATAAATTTGACGGAGTATATAATGGAAACGGTTTTAAATATGACGCGACGGCATGCGGCGAACGACTGCAGAAGAGTTTGGAGCATACGAGTGCCGTGGACCTGAAGAGGAGATTCCCAGTGGGTGCAAAGGGGAACGCCAACTATTGGTTGAGCGATGAGCTCGCTATGTTAAGGAACGAAACCCAAAGAGCTAGTAGAAGAGCTCAGCGTACGGTGGCGGCCCGCAAGGATGCTGCCGAGGTCCTGTTGGCCAAATGCAAGGACGTTAGGAGGCGACTAAAAAGGGCGATCGGGCGTAGCAAGGAGGAGAGTTGGAAGGGGTTCTGTGTCACCTTAGACCAGGATCCATGGGGCAGGCCGTATCGTGTAGTGCGGAAGGAAATGATGCGGTCGGCGCCAATGGAGCCCCTTGGAAGAGATAGGGTGGAGGGAATCCTAGATGACCTCTTTGTCACCAGGCAGGAACTGCGACCGCCTACGCAGGAAGAGACGTCGATCCTATTTGGCGAAGAAGGAGGGTTTGGCATCGAGGAAGCAGGCATGGGGATAACCGTTGGGAAATGCGATCCCAGGAAGGCGGCTGGAGTGGATGGGATTCCTGGCACTGTAGTGAGGTTATTGGCGGAGCAAAGACTTAGCGTGCTCCTGACAGTGATCAACGGAATAAATACCTGTGGAAAAATACCGGCGGTATGGAAAGAGGCAAGGGTGGTACTAATACCCAAGCCTGGTAAAGATCCAGCGGCGTCATCGGCGTATAGGCCGATTAGCATACTGCGGGCGTTGAGCAAGGTGTGGGAGCACTCGCTGAAAATGCTCACTGAGAGGAGCATTGGTCAGGATCCCTTCCATAGGGACCAGTATGGCTTCAGGAGTAAGTGGGGGACTCTTGTATCCCTGGATAGGACGGTCGCAGTTGCTGAAGAGTGTAGAAGGAAGGGCCTGGTGTGTGTTTTGGTCGCCCTTGATGTGAAGAACGCCTTCAACACTCTAAGGTGGGAGAGGATAATGGAGGAGATTCGAAGGTGACGGCTACCGTTTCGGTTGCAGGAGTTGTTAGCGGACTATCTGGCTGAGAGGAGAATATAGGTACACTGTCGTGACGGTGTAGTAAGGAGGAACGCGTACGCAGGGGTCCCGCAGGGGTCGTTCTTAGGAACGTTTCTGTGGAATCTAGTATATGACGGGGTGCTGGAGGCTCTGGACCGGGAGAAGGATACCGAAGCAGTAGCATTCGTAGACGATATGGCGGTTAGGTTATGGCTACTCAAGGTCAGAGGGTCCCACGACATCAATGAAGGAATAAAGGCGGTCATAGCCTTGGCCACCAGGTGGTGCTGCGAGGCTGGATTGCACCTGGCCAGGGAGAAGACGGAGGTTATCCTCTTAACTAGGAAGAGGATTCCGAAAATTTTTAATCTTGATTTGAGGGATGGGGGGGGGAGATTTCCACTAGCCGTGTTGTGAAGTACCTAGGGGTGGTGTTGGATAATGCTAGGGGATTCTCCCCCCACCTCAAAGCAGTTTGTGATAAAGCTGAACGGTTCTTGGACGCCATACGGAGTCTACTCCCAAACGTCGGTGGGCCCAACGATTTAGTCAGGAGACTGTATTATGGGGTGTGGGAGTCTGTGTTACTATATGGCGCACCGATATGGGCCTCCTCTCTGGAAAGAGAAAGAAATAGGACGATCATGAGAAGGGCGCAAAGGGCAGCGTTGATCCGTACGTCTACCGCCTACCGTACGGTGTCACATGGGGCTCTGTGTGTGCTTACCGGTAGCATGCCGATATACATCAAGGCATGGTTGCGGTGAAAGCAGTATAGAGTGAAGAGGCGGATCAACGAGAGCCCTGAAGAAATGGCACATGTTGGGCAGGAAGAAATGAAGGAGTTGGAGACGGAGGCAGAGGACAGGTGGAGATTAGAGTGGGCGCTCCACAACCCCTGCAATTGGACTAGGAAACTGGTTGAAGATCCGCTGATCTTCTACAAAAGAAGCAGAAGGATCAACTACCATACGATGCAGATCCTTACGGGACACGGTATCTTTAACTGTTGCCGTCATAGGATCGGCAAGGACTCGCACACCAGCTGTTGGGATTGTAGTGCGAGGATGGATGACACCGAGCATGTGCTCTTTTGGTGCCCTAGATGGACGGAGGAGAGAACGGAGTTGGAGGTCGAGATCGGTGAAGATTCTAAATTGGAGAACCGGGTCGTTGAGAAGATGGCCGCGGAGGAGCCGTTGTGGAACAGGTTTCGCGATTTCTGTACACAGGCGATGAAATGCCGGTTTTCTAAAGAAAGGGAGATGGAGGTCAAGGAGAGGAATGGAAGGAAAGGGGAGAAGAAGGGCCAGAGTCGAGGAGAGGAGATAAAGGATTCGGTACGTGGTGTAGAGGCCAAACTGAAGTAATGTCGAATGACTGTACTGGGTTGGTGCCTCGAGTACCGTAGCAGAAAGGTAATGAGGATGGCGATGTCATCTGCCGAGTCCTACATAAACCGGGGACGCGGGTCTTTGGGTATGCGTAATAGAATTTCCCCTCCTCGTTATAAAAAAAAAGTACGACATAGCGAAAACCGGCTGATGTACGCTGTATTTGGCAGTATAATGTACATCGATTTGTCGAGATATTACCAATAGCAGTGTAAAAACGTTCAATGAAATATTGAATACTGAATATACAGTACTGCAAAAACATTGGATTTATTCACGACCGGAGTTGACATTGCGCAAACCGGTTGATGTTCGCTGTATTTGGTAGCAAATGTAGAGTATAATGCGATTCGAACTGTCGAGATAACTGGAATGGAAACTGAGATACGCTCAATTGAATATTTATGACAGAATCTGCAAAATTGCAATTACGCTGGATGTGACATTACACATAGTTGACATAGCGCAAACTGGCTGAAGGGCGCTGTATTTGTCAGCGAGTGAGGAGAATGACGCGCATCGAATTGTCGACAAAGCACCAATGATACGTTTATTTGAGTACTTAAGCCTAAATATGCTAAACTGCAATTACACTGGATTTGTCAGGACTCAGAGTTGACATTGCGCAAACTGATTGATGTGCACCGTATGTGGCGGCAAATGTGGGGTTTAACTCGTATCGAATTGTCGACATATCTACGATGGAACCCGAGATACGTTCAATTGAATATTCAAGCATGATTATGCAGTACTGCAATAACGTAGGATTTGATCACGCCTCGGGTTGTCATAATGTAGCGAGGAGCAGTTGCACTGTCTTTGGCAGTAAATGTGGAGTATATCGCGAATCGAATTTTCGACATACCACCAATAGCTATGGACATACGTTTAATTGTATACTTAAACCTAAATATGCTAAACTGCAATTACAATGGATTTGACAGGATACACTATTGACATTGCGCAAACCGAATGACGTGCACCGTATGTGGCAGCAAATGTGGGATTTAACTCGCATCGAATTGTCCACATATCTCCGATGGAACCCGAGATACGCTCAATTGAATATTGAAGCATGGTTCTGTAGTACTGCAATAAGATTGGCTTTGACCTCGCCCCGAATTGCCATAATGTAAGGAGGGCCAGGTGCGCTGTCTTTGGCAGCAAATGTGGAGTATATCACGGATGGAATTGTCGCCATATCTCCAATCTAAACGGAGATACGTTCTATTGAATATTAAACGCAGAATCTGCAAAATTGTAATTACGCTGGATTTGTCACAGCATAGAGTTGACATAGCGCAAACCGATTGAAGGGCGCTGTATTTGGCAGCAAATGAGGAGTGTAACCCACATTGAATTGTCGACATACCACCAATATCTGTGGAGATACGTTCAATTGTATACTTAAACCAAAATATGCTAAACTGCAATTACAAATGATTTAACATGGATCAGGGTTGACATAGCACAATCTGGCTGATGCGCGCTATATTTGGCAGTAATTGTGGAGTATATCGCGGATCGTATTGTCGAGATATCTCCAATAGAAAAGGAGGTGCGTTCAATTGAATACTGTGTGGCGGATCGGTATCAACGGGACGCGGACAGGTCGAGGCATCAACGTGGCGCAACACCTCCCGGGCGATCCGCGGGTACCGACCACCAACGACAGAGGGCTACGAGGACAACGAGTCTGTCTATCACGCTAGCGGTCGAATATTCGGACACTTCATACAAACACCGCACCTAGCGAGACTCCCTCTACGTCTTAAGCAGGGACTACCGGGCATAGCCTTACCGACGAGTCCACCAGTAGTACCGGGACGATACGCTCATTCTCTTTCCACCAAGCCATTCCCCTTTTCACTTCCGCCAAAACTGAAGCCTGAATGCGCAGTACTGCAATAACCTTGGTTTTGTCGTTGACCCGAGTTGACGTAATGTAAACAGGAGTAGGAGCACTGTATTTGGCAGCAATTGTGGAGTATATCGCGGACCGAATTGTCGACATATCTCCAATGGAAACGGAGGTGCGTTCAATTGAATACTGAAGCCTGGATATGCTGTACTGCATTAACATTGGATTTGACCTCGACCCGAGTTGACATAATGTAAACACGAGCAGGCGCGCTGCATTTGGCAGAAAATGTGGAGTATATCGCGGATCGAATTGTCGAGATATCTGGAATTGAAACAGAGACACGCTCAACTGCATATTTAAGACAGAATGTGCAAAACTGCAACAGCGCTGTATTTGACAGGGCCCACAGTTGAGATAGCGCAAACCGGTTGATGTGCGCTGTATTTGGCAGAAAATGTGGGGGATAACGCGCATCGAATTGTCGAGATATGTCCAACGGAAGCGGAGATACGTTCAATACAATATTGAAGCCTGAATGTGCAGTACTGCAATAACATTGGATTTGTCCTCGAGCCGAGTTGCCATAATGTGAACAGCAGCAGGTGCGCTGCATTTGGCAGCATTTGTGGAGTAGTGCGCGCATCGAATATTCGAGATATCCGGAATTGAAACTGAGATAGGCTCAATTGAATATTTAAGACAGAATCATCAAAACAACTATAACGCTGTATTTGACTGGGCCCGGAGTTGGCATAGCGCAAACGGAATGACGTGCGCTGTATTTGCAGCATAAGTGGAGTAGTGCGCGCATCGAATTGTCGACATATGTCCAATGGGAACGGGGATATATTCAATTGAATATTTAAGGTAGAATCTGCAAAATTGCAATTGCGCTAGATTATGCAGGGCACTGAGTTGACATTGCGCAAACGGGTTAATGTGCGCTTGTATTTGGCAACAAATGTGGGGTATAACGCACTTCGAATTGTCGAGATATCTCCAATAGAAACGGAGATATGTTCAATTGAATATTGAAGACTGGAGATGCAGTACTGCAATAACATTGGATTTGACCTCGATCAGAATTGACATAATGTAAACTGGAGCAGGTCCGCTGTATTTGGCAGGAAATGTGGAGTATAAGACGCATGGAAATGTCGGCATACCAACGATGCAGCGCACATGCGTTTAATTGAATAATTAACCCTAAATATGCTAAACTGCAACTACAAAGGATTTGGCAGGGACAATGGTTGGCATAGCAAAAACCGGCTGATGCGCGCTGTATTTGGCAGCAAATGTGGAGTAGAAAGCGCATCAAATTGTGGACAAATATGAAATGGAAACGGACATACGTTCTATTGAATATTGATGCATGAATATGCATGTTAAGGTAATGAGACGATTCGGAAATACAAATAATTTACTTTTGTTGAGATATGTATAATTTTCTGTGCTGGACTGGGTTTAGCGCGTAGTAGATATACTTATATGTATATATCAGTGTGTGTAAGTATGTATGTGCGCACGGCGTCCCAAAAAAACAGATGACTGTAAACTAGACAGTCGGTTAAGAGTCGGGTATGGAAGAAGGTGCCGAGACGCGTGCAAGTGTGTATCGATGAAAATATAAGGAATCGTCCGTGAAATAAATAGATAACTATTTTAATATGAATCCTCAGTGTAAATTTAGTGTTCCTATAACATTATTTCGGCTTTAAAGATCCACAATTCTCAACAACTTTATTTCACACACAACAGCTATACATCTATATTACACTCTGGAGACCTCGATAACCGTCTTGCACGCACGCTTGTTGTCAACCGACTATTCTAGAAGCTTCTAAGGACTAACAACAGACTTTTGTCTCAACTAGGACCTGGACGTCCCCTGACGCTTACACACACACTCCCATGTACAGTGTAAATGTATCATTTCCCTAACACGCCTCCTTACATTTATACTATTCACTTTATTGTATTTACATACTTGTCGAATCAAGTAACAGAATATTTAACATTTATCGCTTTATTTACATTTCTCTTATTTTACACTCATCTATGACCTAAACCTTTCAAATTTTTCCCTACACAGTGCTTTCGTAAAAATATCCGCAGTATTTTCGTCCGTACTTACTTTAATTATATCTATTTTATTTTCCTTTAATCATTCGTGAACGTAGTGGTAATGAACTTCAACTTGTTTAGAATTTTTCTTTGTGAAATTTCCGTACTTTCCGAAATATGTGTACATTCGTCTCCACGATATAATTATGTCTGAAACGTTTTCTCCTATCATTCAACTTCTTCAAACGTGCATTTGTAAATATCTTATCCCTTTGTTTCACAAATTTTGTACTATCTATGGAATAATTTGCAGATTTAACTATAAATCTTATGTCTCTCTCTGGTTTTTCTGTTTCACTTTCATTCATATTTTTCGTATTTTCCTTATCTGCAACTTCCTTTTCGTCTTTTATATTGTTTGGTACATCTGTTGTAGAACTAAGACCATTTACATTGTCATTCTTTCTAGATATCTTTTTTCCTGCCTTCGCAATTTCTAATTCTGTTTTCTCCGCCTTTACATTTTCCAGTTCAACTTCAATTTCAGTTATATCTATATATATATATATTATATGGAACTTTGGGCGTTTAATGAACCTTTACGTACTTTACCGTCGCGAATGTCGCTAATACGTATCGGTACGAATGTGGACACTACAAGAGGATATGAGTAATAGCGACGATAATATGATAGAGCTGATTGTGACAATGAATCCAGGTTCGATAACGAATCAGTGGTCAACAGGATGATAGATGAACGTTCTAAGTCCGAGTAATTACCGATCGTAAAGACATTACTCTTTGGTCAACGAAATCGCGAGAGAGAATGACTTTCCTGTCCCGACGATGCCACAGAGGAAAACTATAACGGGGTGTGTCTAAGGACACGAGACCATCGGGTTCGTCGGGGATAGCCTTCGTTCGGAAAGTAAGGGAAATTGACGTTGCTGCTAATTGGTCAATCTCCATATCGATGGTTAAAAAAAGATGCTAGCCGCCTTCGAGGGAAAGTTGGTAGTGGGAGATGTCATTCGTTGAAAAGATAGATCTCCCCTATCTTCCCGTAGTTGGGACAAAGACTGTTTGTCGGTTTGAAGGACTTTAGGTAACTAGATCTTAGTGTTTATAACGGCCCTCGGGCTAGCTGATCACGTACTGTGGAGACGCGTCTGCATCTGGTAACCATCATACCCGAAAAATAGAATCTGCGTATGGCGAGCCACGGGACAGAAACCGTTGGAACGTTTACTGTTGCGTGCCACTACAAATATTTCTTTTAAGGAGAGCTATAGAATTACTCCATACCTATGTTAGACAAAGCCTTCATCCCTTGACCGCGAATACGTTGGCGACTGACTGTCGCCTCGAGCCCAAGCTCACCGTCACAAATCTCTGACAATTACAATCGGGTTGAATAACTACAATTGTTTAATTACAGCTATAGTAAACTTTAGATTACAATGTTGCGGGATTATCCAAAGGCTCCGGTGTTCTTTCATCTCCGACATATATTTACCGGTTCCTTAAGGTCACTACATTTCTCAAAGTAATTTAGGTTATATGTGATCGGTAAAACCGCTATCTAATACACACACTATTTCGTTCTTACTTATCTCGCTGTTGTGTGCTGCGTGCGCCGTTGCTATCCATGTGCCTGCTTCTGAGTTTCCATGCTCGCCTGTGCCGGTTGTTGATTGACGATGGAAGTTTCCACGACCCCTGCTCGTATAGCCGTTGCTTCTCTTCCTCTGCTTCGATCACGTGTTGACCCATGCCAATAGCCGTTACTGCTTCCCGCTTGGACGCTATTATGACACTCTCTCGCAAAGTGTCCCTCTCTTACACATTTGAAGCATCCTTCCTTTTTTGCAGAAAAGGCGTTGGTTTGCCTTTCTCCTCGATTGGATTTATCCTTCTATTCTGCCATTTCGGTCTTATTCCTCACGTACGCTACCGTTTGATTCTCTTCTTTTACTACGCTATGTAGCTATACTCTTCAGGTAATGCGGTTAGCACGTAATTTAGCTTTTCCCTCTCATTCACTAGTGCGCCGGCACATTTTAATTCGTTTATCAATTTCTCAAAATAAGCAAAGAATGATTCTGAATTACTGTCGTTATCGAGACTTATCCTCTCCAATCTCCTTCTACACACGACCTGTAGTGCCGCCGACTCTCTTAAGTACATTTCATCAAGCCTTCTCATTATTCCATATGCAGTTTTTTCTTCTCAAATATATTCCAATTGTCTGTTCGATATTGCACTATAAATTATATTTATTGCCTTCAGATCTTTTTTGTCCCAGTCTGTATTGTCTGTTCTGGTCTTCACTCGAGTTATAACAGTATCGCATTCTTTATATCTTAAATACATTATTATTCTCTTCTTCCGCATCCCATAATCCTCGCCATCAAATATCGGGATTATTGTTACCGATCTGTCCATTTTATTTGATTTTCTATTCTTTACTCTAGCGTTCCTACGTGCTCGAAGTAATTTTCCTTTATTTTATAACCTTGAAAATTTCTTCCCTTACTAAACTCACCCAAACTAATTCGCAAGATTAACGCTCTGCGACCATGCTAAGGTAATGAGAGGATTCGGAAATACAAATACTTTACTTTATTTCACACAACAGCTATACACCAACATTACACTATGAAGACCTCGATAACCGTCTTGTACGCACGCTTGTTGTCAACCGACTATTTTAGAAGCTTCTAAGCACTAACAACAGACATGTGTCTCAACTAAGTCCTGGACGTCCTCTGACGCTTACACACACTCCCGTGTACAGTGTAAATGTATCATTTCTCTAACAATGCAGTACTGCAAAAACATTGAATTTAACCCCGACCCGAGTAGACGTAATGTAAACAGGAGCAGGTGCGCTGTATTTGGCAGCAAATGTGGAGTATAACGCGCATCGAATTGTCGAGATATCTGGAATAGAAACTGAGGCACGTGGAATTGAATACGTAACCCTAAATATGTTATACTGCAATTACGAAGCATTTGGCAGAGACCAGGTTTGACATAGCAAAAAACGGCTGATGCGCGCTGTATGTGGCAGCATATGTGGAGTATACTCGTATTGAATTGTTGACATATCTGCAATAGAAGTGGGGATAAATTGATTTGTATATTTAAGCCTGAAGGTGCAAAATTCTAATTACGCTGGATTTGACGGGTACCAGAGTTGACATGGCGCGAATCGGCTGATTTGCACTGTATCTGGCAGCCGAATGAGGAATTCATCTCACATCTAGTTAGCGTCAAATCTCCAATAGCAGCGGTGATACGTTGAATTTAATATTCAATAATGGGCCTGTTACGATACAGATAGTATTCCACTTCAACGGAAGCAATGCAACGCATTGCACGACTCAGCGTCAATGTAAGTTACATTGTCGATATTTCGTCAGAATATTGCCGCGACTGAAACAAATTGCCCTCTCAATGGAACCATTTTATTTCAAGACTTACGGTACAGTTCCGAATAATTTTCGCAGGACAAGACCGTTTCAAGTTCTCGCAAAAGCAAGCAGTCAAATTAAGGTACATACTATCAATTAAAATCTGATACATTTTTGTGATCCAACATCGATGGGACGATTTCGCTTCGAAATTTTCGGAGGACCACGTGGCCTTCCAACGACGACCGCCGCACGAGCAGCGGATAAGCTTACTTCGCGCCTTAGGTTCCTACCACCACGTACTCTACTGCTTGATTCTTGGTTGGCAGCTTTCGCGGCTGCTGGTCCGAGAAACTCTTCCCTGACTCGCTTTCTCGTATGTCGCATGTGACGTCGTGCTCTCCGCCGTAGACACTTGTCCGATCTACATACGTTCAACCATTTGCGCGAGACAAGCACGGCGCTCTGCAGGGTCGGGGGATCCAATTTTCGAAGTATCAAGTGCGAAATCTCCAGTGGTAGTTCGGAAATGATATCTACCTTGCTTGGCACGAACAGACCAACGACGCGTAATAGAGATCTAAAAAACTCCATGTTGCTTCTACTGTTGCGCGTTCACGACTGACGGCCTGACTGAGAATTGAGACATATATATGTGCTGCTCGTCACGGTGGATGGCGTGTTCCGCTTCCGGGTGAGAGTTCTGGTCAGTCAGAATCGATCGCGTGTGCATGTAATTTCATACATATATATAATGCTCAATTCTAGGATAATTCAGTTATCGATTCTAAAATCTGAAAATCGAGTTTATTGTAACAATACTTAAATAAAATACAGAGGTAAACAACAATTAATGATTAAAATGACAAAGCTTTGTACAAGGTCTACCTGAAAATCGAGAATCGATTTTCCACGTCCTAAACTACCGCTTTTCCTCTGTCAATCTCCAATACTCTGAATAATAATTTCTCTCTTATGATCGTGTCTATTTCTAACGCTCTAAATCCTTCTTCTTCTCTAAGCGTCCGTCTGTGAAATGACTGTTTGGCAAATCGGTTGTCCGTAACAACAAGTAAGGTCACACTGTCCGTTAAACAGAGAAAGTCCCTTTGTTTATCGGCGTTTAATCCTTAGGGAGTTTACATATATATATCTCATGAATTCGTGCTCATTGGCGCTTGTACTGACCGGGTAGAATGAGTTCAAGTGGAATCTTGAATACCATGTGTCTAAGAACATTGCTGCATCTGTCTTGTGCGTTCATGTACATATTGCCGTCGCTCAGAAGCAGATTTTCACCAGACAAATCAATGAGCGTTGAATTATTTCATAACAATATATCACAATTGAAATAATGCTAATCGAGTGTGCAAGGTAGCAGAACCAAGTCACTGTTGACATTTACCGTCACGGCAGTGAATAATTCTAGGCGACCGAAGGGAAATGAAGAGCTGCAATAATCTAGTGCTGACTTGTACGAACCATACAGCGACTAGAACCGAATATCTACCGTACAATTGGTCTGTACATTACCTAACACGTGCCTCCAATGCTCGATTTACATATAGGCTGTGGCCGCTGTCAATCGGCTATGAGCACTACCATAACATTGGTTGAAAACTTTTACTGTGTAAAGTGTCTACACCGCAACGTTTCGATAGCCTCGCTTTCATTGCAATGATACAGATGTTTGCACGATACAGGGGTGCCAAAACCTGTTATGCCTTAAGTTACAGCTGTCGCAGGCAAGCAATGAAACACGTAAATGTAGAACGGGAGATAGTTACGTTATAATAGTTTAAGAATGAGTCTACAACACGCAGAATACTTTCATTTCCTTCCCCTACGAGACCTGAAGAGATAAAGAGATGAACAAGAAATTACATATTATTATTAACGGATATAATACAATCATAGACAGAGAAAATGATTATGGATGCTTGCTCCCAGGTTATAATCGAATATTCGTAGAATTGTTAGTTCGATGTCACCTTCCTAGAATTCTAATATCCAATTTTGGAATTCCTATATCACACCGCTTCACGTTTGCCGCTTTATTCAGCTTTTATTCGATACATTGCTTCGATTAAACTTTCTTAAACTCCACTCAGTTCCAAGATAAGTATTGCTCTTTCTTTTATACTGATTCTATTTCTTGAGATTAACACGAATATAAAATAGGAGAAGACGAGTAAATGGTATATACAAATGTGTTTGAATTACGAAGCTTTTCATTAACAGTTAAAAATTTGATTTGAGATGTTTTAGCCACGTTATCCATATTAAAAAATCCTTCCTGTATTTTGAACGTTAAGAGCGGCAATTTAATCGATTTAGCTTCCACTGACACAGCGTGGAATCACTTTCGACTAAAAGTACGACATCAGTCCTAAACACGCGTAAAGTAAAAAATTTGAACACTCATGCTATCTGTTACTGTGAAGCTGCATGCCCTTTCTTGACGGGTGTGTCGCAGAAATTGTTCTGCATTCGAAAAAAGATCAACCGCAATCCTCCAAATGGAACAACAACTTTCTTAATACAATAATTGATCTGTCTTGGAACCCCTAAAAGAAATTATTAACGTATTTATGGGCAATTTAGAAAGTACAAATAGCTGACAGACAAAATACTTGAAGGCGTTGAAGAGCATGAAGAGTACAATGCGCATCGAATTGTCGACATACCACCGATAGCAGCGGAGATACGTTTAATTGGGTACTTAAGCCTAAATATGCTAAACTGCAATTACAAAGGATTTGACAGGATACAGCGTTGACATTGCGCAAACCGATTGGTGTGCACTGTATTTGACAGCAAATGTGGGGTATAACGCGCATCGAATTGTCGCCACATTTCCAATGGGAACGGAGATAGGTTCAATTGAATATTTAAGATGGAATATGCAGTACTGCAAAAACATTGGATTCAAACTCGACCCGAGTTGACATAATGTAAACGGGTGGATGTGTACTTTATTTGGCAGGAAATGTGGTGTATAACGAGCATCGTATTGTCGACATATCTTCAATGGAAGCGGAGATTCTTTCAATTGAATATTGAAGCATGAATATGCAGAACTGCAATAACATTGGATTTGACCTCGACTTGAGTTGATATAACGCATACAGGAGCTGGTCCGCTGTATTTTGCAGCAAATGTGGAGTATAACGCGCATCGAATTGTCGACATACCACCAATAGCAGCGGAGATACGTTTAATTGGGTACTTAAGGCTAAATATGCTAAACTGCAATTACAAAGGATTTGGCAAGAACCAGGGTTGACATAGCGCAAACTGGCTGAAGGGCGCTGCATTTGGCAGCTAATGTGAAGTATAACGCGCATCGAATTGTCGAGATATCATCAATAGCAGTGTAGATATGTTTAATTGAATATTGCAGCCTAAATATGCTAAACTTCAATTACAATGTAATTGACAGGGCCCAGAGTTGACATAGCACTTACGGGCAGCATGTGCGCTGCATTTGATTGCAATTATGCAGTATAATATGCATCGAATTATCGACATATCACCAATACCAGCGGAGCTACGTTGAATTGAGTATTGATGCCCGTACGTGCAGAACTGTAATAACGTTAGATTTGACCTGGACCAGAGTTGACATACCGTAAACAGAAGTATGTTCGTTGTATTTGGTAGCAAATGTGGAGAACAACGAGCATCAAATTGTCGACATATCACCAATAGCAGCATAGGTACGTTAAATTAACTATATAAGATAGAATCTGAAATATTGCAATTGCGCTGGATTTGACAGGGCACTGATTTGACATAGCGCAAACCGATTGATACGCTCTGTATTTGGCAGCAAAGGTGGAGAAGAACGTGCACCGAATTGTCGACATATCTGTTAGGGAAATGATACATTTACACTGTACATGGGAGTGTGTGTGTGAGCGTCAGAGGGCGTCCAGGTCTTAGTTGAGACAAAAGACTGTCGTGAGAAGATTCTAGGATAGTCGGTTGGCAACAAGCGTGCGTGCAAGACGGTCTTCAGAGTGTAATATAGATGTATAGCTGTTGTGTGTGAAATAAAGTCAATTATTTGTATCTGCGAATCCTGTCATTTCCTTAACATGGTAGCAGAGCGTGGTTACTAGTTTTGCAAGGTATTTAGTGCGTGGTTACGATCTTGCGAGTGAGTTTCAGTAAGGGAAGAAACGTTCAGAGGAAAAATATACTACGAGCACGTAGGAACGCTTGAGTAAGAAAAGAAAAAAAAATCAATTAAAATGGAGAGATCGGAGATCATGATACCTGTATTCGATGGTGAGGATTATGGAATGTGGAAGCAAAGAATCACGATGTTTCTCAAGTATAAGGAATGCGAGGTTGTTACAACTAGAGTGAAGAACGAAAGAGACAATGAAGACTGGGACAAAAAGGATTTGGAGGCGATAAATATAATTTATAGTGCAATATCGAACAGACAATTGGAGTATGTTAGAGAAGGAAAAACGGCGTATGATATAATAAAAAGGTTTGATGAAATGTACTTGAAAGAGTCGACGGCTCTGCAGATCGTATGCAGAAGGAGATTGGAAAACATAAGACTGGAGAACTACAGTGATTCAGCATCATTCTTTAACGATTTCGAAAAGTTAATTAATGAATTAAAAAGTGCGCGCGCACAAGTAAGTGAGAGGGAAAAGCTGAATTACATGCTGAATACGTTACCCGAAGAATACAGCTACATAGCAGGCATAATAGACGCATTGAAAGAAGAGAATCAAACGGTAGCGTATGTGAAAAATAAAATAGAAATAGCAGAGAAGAAAAATAAATCCAATCGAGGAGAAAGGCAAACCAACGCCTTTTCTGCAAAAAAGGAAGGATGCTTCAGATGGGGAAGGTTAGGACACTTTGCGAGAGAGTGTCAAAATGGCGTCCAAGCGGGAAGCAGTAACGGCTATTGGCATGGGTCAACACGTGGTCGAAACAGAGGAAGAGGAAACAAAGGCTATACGAGCAGGAGACGTGGAAACTTCCATCGTCAATCAACAACCGGCACGGGCGAGCATGGAAATTCAAGAGCAGGCATATGGATAGCAACGGCGCACGCAGCACACAGTAGTGAGACGATTGAAATAAGTAAGAACGAAATAGTGTGGCAATTAGATAGCGGTTGCACCGATCACATAATTAATGATATAAATTATTTTGATAGATCTATCGACCTAAAAGAACCGGTAAATATATATTTAGGCGATAATAGACAGATAAAAGCGACAAAAGTTGGGAACGTTATAAGCTACTTCGAAGTATTTGGAAAACAAAATAAAATAAATATGAGGAAAGTATTTTATGCGAAAGAAATATCCGCAAATTTGATTAGTTTAGGTAAACTAACAGACAATAAGAATACGGTTATTTCAAAAGGAAATATTGCAAAAGTAATAGATGAGGATAATAAACTTACAGCTGTAGCGTTCAAAGAGAATGGGACATATAGAATAAAAGGTATATTGAAAGGGAAGAAGCAGGTACTAAACAGCGCCGAACGTAGTGGTATGAGTAAAAAGGAAAGATGGCATAGGATGCTAGAACAGGTAAATTTTAAATACTTAAATATTCTGGGTAAAGAGCAGCTAGTGACTGGCATACCGAATGAATTTGGAAAGGAATTTTTGAAATGTGGGGTGTGTATAGAAAGCAAAATGCATAATCTACCTTTCAAAAATAATCGAACTAAGGCTAGGGAAATAATGGAAATTATTCATACGGACGTATGTGGTCCCTTTAAAACTACCGGATTCAATAGAGAAAAATATTTTATTTCATTTATCGATGATTATAGTAAAGTAGCGAGAATTTATTGTATAAAATCAAAAGATGAGGTCTTTGATTCTTCCGTACAGTTCGTAAATGAAGCCGAGAACTTAACGGGCAAGAGGTTAAAAATATTAAGATGCGATAATGGTAAAGAATATTTAAATAATCCAATTTATAAATTTGCTAGGGATAAAGGTATAAGAATAAATAATTGCCCATCATACGTACATGAATTAAACGGGACAGCGGAAAGGTATAATAGAACAGTGATGGACATAGCGCGTTGCTTGATAGCGGAAGCGAAAGTACATAATAGGTACTGGCCGGAAATAGTATGTACAGCGGCATACTTGAAAAATCGAATACTAGCGAATACTATAGAGAGGAAGACACCTTTTGAAATATTCTTCGGGAGAAAACCAAGTGTTAAAAATCTACATCTATATGGAAGTAAAGTTTTTGTAAGAAAATCAGAACAAAAAAGAGTTTCCAAATGGGACAAGAAGGCAGATATGGGAATTCTATTAGGATATAGTGAAGTAGGATACAGAGTCTTATTAGGTGGGAAAATAACAATAGCTGGACATGTAGAGATCATAGAGACAGACACTAAATGTATCGGTTTTGAGGAAATTTATTAGATGCAGATAGAAATGATAGCAAAGATAATTATTTATTGGATGGTATGAATAAGGAAGAGTTAGAAAGCAGGGAAGATGAAAATGATAGTAGTTCTGAAAGCTCAAACATCCCTAGGAGATCTACACGTAATAAGAGAACTCCAGTAAGGTATCCAGAAAAGGAAAATATTTGCGCGATTCATGCAAATTATTGTAAAGTAGATATCCCTCGTATATTTGAGGAGGCGATTTGTTGCGAAAATAATGAAGATTGGAAACAGGCTATGGATAAGGAAATAGAATGTCTCTATAAGAATAAAACTTGGAAATTGGTACAAAGGGTAAAAGGCAAAGAAGTTTTACATGTAAAGTGGGTTTACACGAGAAAATCAAAGGACAGGTATAAGGCTAGATTAGTGGTAAGGGGATTTCAACAAAGAAACGCAGCCGATGACATATATTCTCCAGTAGCGAGTAATCAGACCTTTAAGATATTGCTATCATATTGTTGTCAAAATGGATTAATCATTGAGCAAATGGATGTAGAAACTGCCTTTTTAAATGGTGAAGTAACTTCGGAGGTATATGTAAATCAACCAAAGGGATATGCGGACGGAACGAATAGAGTTTGTAAATTATCGAAAGCGCTTTATGGGTTAAATGAAAGTCCGAGGGATTGGTATGACTGTTTTAATATGTATTACGTATTATATGTATGTAATATGTATTATTTTAATATGTATAATATGTATTATGTATATGTATATGTATAAGCACAATGTCATTGCAGTACTGCATATATAGGCTTCAATTATCAATTGAAAGTATCTCCTCTGCTATTGGTGATATGTAGACAATTCAATGCGCGTTATACCGCACATTTCCTGCCAAATACAGTGCACATCAACCAGTTTGCGCAATGTCAACTCGGGGCTCTGTCAGATACAGCGTTATTGCTGTTTTGCAGATTGTGCCTGAAATATTCAATTGAACGTAACTCCGTTTCCATTGGAGATATGTCGACAATTCGATACGCGTTACATTCCCCACTTGCTGCCCAATACTGAGCACCTGTACCAGTTTACATAATGTCAACTCGGGTCGAGGTCAAATCCAATGTTGATGCAGTACTGCATATTCGGGCTTTAATATTCCATTCGTCGTTTCTACACTGCTATTGGCGATATCCCGGCAATTCGATGCCCGTTATACTCCTCATTCGCTACCAAATTTAGCGGACCTGCTTCTGTTTACATTATGCCATCTCGGCTCAAGGACAAATCCAATGTTATTGCTGTACTGCATATTCTTGCTTCAGTATTCAAGTGAAAGTATCTCCGTTTCCATCGGAGATATGTGGACAATTCGATGCGCAGTATACCCCACATTTGCTGGCAAATGCAGCGCACATCAACCAGATTGCGCAATGTCAACTCTGTGTCCTGTGAAATCCAGCGTAATTGCCGCTTTGCAGATTCTGTCTTTAATATTCAATTGCGCGTATCTCAGTTTCAATTCCAGATATCTCGACAATTCTATATGCGTTATACTCCACATTTTCTGCCACATACAGCGCACATCAGTCGGATTTGCTGTTGTTGAGGTTATTCGACGTATAAACAGAGAAAACACGTGGATAAATTTTAAGGCAGAAAATATATTTAAATAGAAGTGTAATTATAAGTAAGAATACAATTTGAGCTGGTCCAGATCCTCACGCTAGCTGTGTTACCCAATAACTGAAAACCCCGAAACCAACGTCGCCTGTCCTATGTTAATGGTCTGACTTCGTCGCAGTCTTTTGTCGATGGCTTCGGTGCATGAGAAAACTAAAAAGACCAGATGCACAGTTTTCTTAGAAGTGGTAACCACATCAACTGCTTTGTCAAATCTGGTCCCTGCCAAATCCTCTGTAATTAGAGTTTTGCATATTTCGTCTTCAGTATTCAATTTAACGCATCTACACTGCTATTGGTGGTATGTCAACAATTCGATGCACATTATACTCCACACTTCCTACCAAATACAGAGCAGCTACTCCTGTTTATATTATGTAAACTCGGGGCGAGGTCAATTCCAATTTTATTGCAGTACAGCATATTCATGCTTCAATATTCAATTGAACGTATCTCGGTTTCCACTGGAGACATGTCAACGAAGCAATACGCGTTATACTCCACATTTGCTGCCGAATACAGCACTCCTGCTCCATCCATTATGCTGCAGTATTCAATTAAACGTATCTCCGCTGCTATTGGTGGTATGTCGACAATTCGATGCGTGCCATACGCCACATTTGCTGCCAAATACAGCGCGCATAAGCCGGTTTTTGTATGTCTGCCCTGGTCCATGCCAAATCTATTGATATTGCAGTTAACATATTTAGGGTTAAGTATTCAATTAAACGTACCTCCGCTGCTATTGGTGGCATGTCCAAAATTCAATGCGCGTTATACTCCACATTTGCTGCCAAATATGGGGGACCTCCTCCGGTTTACATTATGCCAACTCGGGTCGAGGTCAATTAAAATGTTGTTGCGCTACTGCAAATTCAGGCTTCAATATTCAATAGAACGTATCTCCGCTGCTATTGGCGGCATGTCGGCAATTCGATGCGCGTTATACTACAAATTTGCTGCCACATACTGCGCCCTTCAGCCGGTTAGCTCTCTATCATCTCTGTGTTCTGTCAAATCCAACGCAATTGCAAAATTACAGATTCTACTACAAATATTCAATTGAACGTATCTCCGTTTCCATGCGAGATATGTCGACAATTCTTTGCGCGCTCTATTCCACATTTGCTGTCAAACATAGCGCATATAAGCCGGTTTGCGCTGTGTCAACTCTGGTCTACCGCCATTTCACTGTAATAGCAGTTCTGCATATTCAGGCTTCAATTATCAATTTAACATATCTCCAGTGCTATTGATGATATGTATACTATTCCATGCCCGTGATACCGTACATTTGCTGCAAAAAACTGCACACATCAACCAGTTTGCGCATTGTCAACTCTGGGCCGTTTCAAATACAGCGTTATTGCAGTTTTGGAGATTCTGCCTGAAATATTCAATTGAACGTATCACCATTTCCATTGAATATATGTTGAGAGTTCGGTGCGCTTTCTACTCCACATTTGCTGCCAAATACAGCGCACGTGCCCCTGTTTATATGATGTCAACTCTGGTCCAGGTCAAATGCAATGTTGAGTTCGGCTGGGAACGCGATGGAGTGCGAACGTGTTGACGGGTTGCTCCCGCGAGCCGGGTGTATGTACAAGGACGTAGGAGCGTTTGAGTTCGGTGTGATTCTAGTAGGGTGTAATGGGTCAATGAGGCGGGAAGTGTAATAATAATAATAATAATAATAATAATAATAATAATTGTAAGGTGGTAGTGAAATGAAATTAGGGGTATGAGTGGACTGAGGAGACAGGAGAATGCATGGGAGCGAAATAGTGTTGGGCGATGCGGGGGAGAGAGATTGTGTGGAAATGGAAATAGAGTTGGCATGTATGATGATCGAGTGGGTGAGCAACAAGACGTTTGTGCGTAATTGCGTGAAAATATCCTCACTGAACAAGAATAAGTAAGTGGAGGATATAATAGGAAGTGTACGGGAAACGATAAGTACGGTTAGTAATCGTTAAATTGAATTTATCCGGTATTAGCGACCTTCGGGTAAAGTCAAATAAACATCTAGACAAGACCCCATCGACTATAATGGTAGATCCACGCGTCACGGTAAATAGTCGCTTATATACATACGCGATATTGGATAACTGCAAATAATAAACAATAAACAATAATGTGAGCATGTACAGTCGGCTCGCTGTATGTTCCTATTTTTAAGGAATAAAGTCGGGCCGGCTAGGGTTTTTATACTATTTATTTGGCCATTTATCTATTGTGACACGAGCCGAACTGAGTTAATTGGAATGAATAAATAAGTAATGGGGTGCCGCGTAATGAGGGGCTGTAGGAGTTGCGTAGTGATTCGTAGGTTGGAGTATGTAACGGTTGGATGCATGCACAGCTATAATATTTTAGTATTTTATTATTTATTTAATTTAATTTAATTTTATTATTTATTTTTTTAGTTTATTTTATTATTTATTTATTTTTAGTTTATTTTTATTTATTTATTTATATCTTTATATTGAGTAACTAGTATTGTTTTCGTTTTATTTATTTATTATTTATTATTTAAATTATTTATTTATTTATTTATTTATTTATTCTATTATTTATTGGTTATTATTTATTTTACTGATTTATGGTATTTTTTACTTATTGTTCAGTACTTATTATATATGTTGTTATTTTCTATATTGTGGCGTTCTGGGCGAGCATCATCGGGTCTTTGGCAGTATGCAGGCGTTTGACAGGGGAAATTTAGATAGCGCAATTACAGTAAATATTATCATTGTTTGGCTTATTTGTTGACGACCTGGCGAGTTTATGGACAATGATTGGATACTTTTGGTCGGTGTATGGACAGGATGTTGACGACTTGGCTATGTTTATGCACTTGTTTACTATATATATGTCGGGTTTACATTAGAATTAGGGTTAGGGGCGTGAAACGAATCTTCGTTTGGATTACACGTGTCGTTGGGCAATAGAGAAGACATTGACTAGTGCAGATACGATTATCATAGAACTGGACAAGTAGGCGTGGTAATTCGATATTCGAGAAACTAATGACAATGATCCTAGGTTCAATAACGAATCAGCGGTCGACGGGATGATAGATGAACGTGTTCACAAAATCTAAGTCGGACGCGTAATGTCCACTGATCTTAAGGAGTTACTTTATGCGTCGATGGGATCACAAGGAAGAATGAATTTCCGTCCCGATGATGCCACAGGGGAAAACTATCATGGGGTGTGTCTAAGGGCACGAGATCATCGGATTCGTCGAGGGTAGCCTTCGTTCAGAAAGTAAGGGAAATTGGCGTTGCTGCTAATTGGTCAATCTCCATATCGGTGGTTAGAAAAAGATGCTCGTCGCCCTCAAAGGAAAGTTGCTAGTGGGAGACGCCGTTCGTTGAAAAATAGGTCTCCCCTATCTTCCCGTAGTTGGGACAATGACTGTTTGTTTGAAGAACTTTAGTCAACTAAATCTTAAGATTTATAGCGGGCCCTCAGGCTAGCTGGACATGTACTGCGGAGGCGCATCGACATCTGGCAATCATCCTACTCGAAGAATAGGGTCTGCGTGTGGCGAGCCACGGGGCAGAAACTGTTGGAACGTTTACTGTCGCGTGCCACCATAAATATTTCTTTTATGGAGAGCTATAGAATTACTCCATGCCTTTGCTAGACAAAGCGTTCATCCCGTGACCGCGGCTACGTTCGGCGACTGGCTGTAGCCTCGAGCCCAAGCTCACTATCACAAATCTCGAGTAAATACAATCGGATCGAATGACGACAATTGTTTAATCACGCCTATGATAGAATCTAGATTACGGTGTTGAGGGATTTTTCCGAAGTTCCAAAGGGAAGGCTCCGGTGTCCTTCCATCTCCGACATATACAATATGGACAAGCGAACTAAGGTAAATAAACGTAAGGCGCAGTGGGTTTCGGAGTCCCCAGGCCCCGTCGGGAACACGAGTGGCTTACCAGACTCGATCCAACGGTCATCATGTTACTGAAATAACGGTGGGGGGGATGGGACCCCAGGCACCCCCTTGTGCGGCAATAGCTACTGGGAAAAAGGAAATGGAGAAGGGCAAGCTAAAGATGGCGACAGCGCGAGTAGAGACCCCGCGGACGGTGATTGACGTGAAACCGAAGGAGAATGTGATAATCTCGGTTATTCCGATAAGAAATGGGGGGGGGGGGGGGGGAGGATATCTGCCCCTTTAAACCGAGTGAGAGGCTTCAGAGGAGTTCTATGATTAGTGAAAGGACGGAGGTTGGAGTGGTTGAGGAATCGGAGGGTTCCTTTGGGACAAGAGGGTGTGACCACAGTACGCCGGTAGCAGGGAAAGGACTGCTCTGCGCTAAAAGGCTGGCTAGGAGAGTGCTTGAGAGGAACGTCAGCGTGAAATCCGCGAGATCGGCTATGGGTAGCGAAGCCGAGGATAGTGCGAGAGACGATACGCAGATTAGCGATGTGGACGACCAGGACTTTATGATCTCCAGGGCAGAGTTGAAAGGGCTCACACAAGCCATGGCAGGGGAGGTTAAGATGAGCAACATGGTGTTGAAGAGGTTAAAGTTGGACAAAGAGAAGGATGAAGGGATAAGAGAGATTGGTAACATGATGAAAGGTATCCTGTCTTCCCTGGAGCAGTGTGGGGAACACAAGGACATAGTGGTCATCTCCGAACCCTATAGGCAATTGCCTTATTGGTTTAATGACGTGGGTGGGGATGCATCGGTATGGACCACCCTGTTGAATGGAAAACATGCGGCGAGCGAGACCCTGATAAGAAATGTAGGGATTGTGGGGGATAGGGTTGGTGATGTGTTTTGCGTCAGTGGGTATTGTTCCCCCAATAAGGGTAAGGTCCAGTTCAACGATTATTTGAAGAAACTTGAAGGGGTCATAAAGGTGGGGAGGAAAAGAACACCGGCGATTATGGTTGCCGGTGACTTTAATGCGAAATCCTCAGTGTGGGGCGGGGCTCTAAGACGGAACGTAGGGGAACATGCCTGCTGGATGTTATACCTTATATCCATTAGGACGACGGGAAGCTACTCCTTCCTGAGAAATGGAGGGACTAGCTTCCCTGATATACTTAGTGTTAATAGACGAATGAGGCTGAGTTGAAGGGGGAGTAGGGTCCTGGATTGGTACTCAGCCTCTGTCCAATTTTATATTGAGGTTTAGGGATAATATTAAGCGGGTGGAGGGTGGCGCTTTTAGACACTTGACGAAAGAGATGGATGTAGAGAATTATATAAATAAATTTGACGGAGTATATAATGGAAACGGTTTTAAATATGACGCGACGGCATGCGGCGAACGACTGCAGAAGAGTTTGGAGCATACGAGTGCCGTGGACCTGAAGAGGAGATTCCCAGTGGGTGCAAAGGGGAACGCCAACTATTGGTTGAGCGATGAGCTCGCTATGTTAAGGAACGAAACCCAAAGAGCTAGTAGAAGAGCTCAGCGTACGGTGGCGGCCCGCAAGGATGCTGCCGAGGTCCTGTTGGCCAAATGCAAGGACGTTAGGAGGCGACTAAAAAGGGCGATCGGGCGTAGCAAGGAGGAGAGTTGGAAGGGGTTCTGTGTCACCTTAGACCAGGATCCATGGGGCAGGCCGTATCGTGTAGTGCGGAAGGAAATGATGCGGTCGGCGCCAATGGAGCCCCTTGGAAGAGATAGGGTGGAGGGAATCCTAGATGACCTCTTTGTCACCAGGCAGGAACTGCGACCGCCTACGCAGGAAGAGACGTCGATCCTATCTGGCGAAGAAGGAGGGTTTGGCATCGAGGAAGCAGGCATGGGGATAACCGTTGGGAAATGCGATCCCAGGAAGGCGGCTGGAGTGGATGGGATTCCTGGCACTGTAGTGAGGTTATTGGCGGAGCAAAGACTTAGCGTGCTCCTGACAGTGATCAACGGAATAAATACCTGTGGAAAAATACCGGCGGTATGGAAAGAGGCAAGGGTGGTACTAATACCCAAGCCTGGTAAAGATCCAGCGGCGTCATCGGCGTATAGGCCGATTAGCATACTGCGGGCGTTGAGCAAGGTGTGGGAGCACTCGCTGAAAATGCTCACTGAGAGGAGCATTGGTCAGGATCCCTTCCATAGGGACCAGTATGGCTTCAGGAGTAAGTGGGGGACTCTTGTATCCCTGGATAGGACGGTCGCAGTTGCTGAAGAGTGTAGAAGGAAGGGCCTGGTGTGTGTTCTGGTCGCCCTTGATGTGAAGAACGCCTTCAACACTCTAAGGTGGGAGAGGATAATGGAGGAGATTCG
The DNA here is from genome assembly GCA_930367275.1 of Bombus pratorum. NCBI lineage: Eukaryota > Metazoa > Arthropoda > Insecta > Hymenoptera > Apidae > Bombus > Bombus pratorum. The sequence goes on from OV883992.1 coordinate 1,436,369, forward strand.
AAGGTGACGGCTACCGTTTCGGTTGCAGGAGTTGTTAGCGGACTATCTGGCTGAGAGGAGAATATAGGTACACTGTCGTGACGGTGTAGTAAGGAGGAACGCGTACGCAGGGGTCCCGCAGGGGTCGTTCTTAGGAACGTTTCTGTGGAATCTAGTATATGACGGGGTGCTGGAGGCTCTGGACCGGGAGAAGGATACCGAAGCAGTAGCATTCGTAGACGATATGGCGGTTAGGTTATGGCTACTCAAGGTCAGAGGGTCCCACGACATCAATGAAGGAATAAAGGCGGTCATAGCCTTGGCCACCAGGTGGTGCTGCGAGGCTGGATTGCACCTGGCCAGGGAGAAGACGGAGGTTATCCTCTTAACTAGGAAGAGGATTCCGAAAATTTTTAATCTTGATTTGAGGGATGGGGGGGGGGGAGATTTCCACTAGCCGTGTTGTGAAGTACCTAGGGGTGGTGTTGGATAATGCTAGGGGATTCTCCCCCCCCCCCCCCCACCTCAAAGCAGTTTGTGATAAAGCTGAACGGTTCTTGGACGCCATACGGAGTCTACTCCCAAACGTCGGTGGGCCCAACGATTTAGTCAGGAGACTGTATTATGGGGTGTGGGAGTCTGTGTTACTATATGGCGCACCGATATGGGCCTCCTCTCTGGAAAGAGAAAGAAATAGGACGATCATGAGAAGGGCGCAAAGGGCAGCGTTGATCCGTACGTCTACCGCCTACCGTACGGTGTCACATGGGGCTCTGTGTGTGCTTACCGGTAGCATGCCGATATACATCAAGGCATGGTTGCGGTGAAAGCAGTATAGAGTGAAGAGGCGGATCAACGAGAGCCCTGAAGAAATGGCACATGTTGGGCAGGAAGAAATGAAGGAGTTGGAGACGGAGGCAGAGGACAGGTGGAGATTAGAGTGGGCGCTCCACAACCCCTGCAATTGGACTAGGAAACTGGTTGAAGATCCGCTGATCTTCTACAAAAGAAGCAGAAGGATCAACTACCATACGATGCAGATCCTTACGGGACACGGTATCTTTAACTGTTGCCGTCATAGGATCGGCAAGGACTCGCACACCAGCTGTTGGGATTGTGGTGCGAGGATGGATGACACCGAGCATGTGCTCTTTTGGTGCCCTAGATGGACGGAGGAGAGAACGGAGTTGGAGGTCGAGATCGGTGAAGATTCTAAATTGGAGAACCGGGTCGTTGAGAAGATGGCCGCGGAGGAGCCGTTGTGGAACAGGTTTCGCGATTTCTGTACACAGGCGATGAAATGCCGGTTTTCTAAAGAAAGGGAGATGGAGGTCAAGGAGAGGAATGGAAGGAAAGGGGAGAAGAAGGGCCAGAGTCGAGGAGAGGAGATAAAGGATTCGGTACGTGGTGTAGAGGCCAAACTGAAGTAATGTCGAATGACTGTACTGGGTTGGTGCCTCGAGTACCGTAGCAGAAAGGTAATGAGGATGGCGATGTCATCTGCCGAGTCCTACATAAACCGGGGACGCGGGTCTTTGGGTATGCGTAATAGAATTTCCCCTCCTCGTTATAAAAAAAAAGTACGACATAGCGAAAACCGGCTGATGTACGCTGTATTTGGCAGTATAATGTACATCGATTTGTCGAGATATTACCAATAGCAGTGTAAGAACGTTCAATGAAATATTGAATACTGAATATACAGTACTGCAAAAACATTGGATTTATTCACGACCGGAGTTGACATTGCGCAAACCGGTTGATGTTCGCTGTATTTGGTAGCAAATGTAGAGTATAATGCGATTCGAACTGTCGAGATAACTGGAATGGAAACTGAGATACGCTCAATTGAATATTTATGACAGAATCTGCAAAATTGCAATTACGCTGGATGTGACATTACACATAGTTGACATAGCGCAAACTGGCTGAAGGGCGCTGTATTTGTCAGCGAGTGAGGAGAATGACGCGCATCGAATTGTCGACAAAGCACCAATGATACGTTTATTTGAGTACTTAAGCCTAAATATGCTAAACTGCAATTACACTGGATTTGTCAGGACTCAGAGTTGACATTGCGCAAACTGATTGATGTGCACCGTATGTGGCGGCAAATGTGGGGTTTAACTCGTATCGAATAGTCGACATATCTACGATGGAACCCGAGATACGTTCAATTGAATATTCAAGCATGATTATGCAGTACTGCAATAACGTAGGATTTGATCACGCCTCGGGTTGTCATAATGTAGCGAGGAGCAGTTGCACTGTCTTTGGCAGTAAATGTGGAGTATATCGCGAATCGAATTTTCGACATACCACCAATAGCTATGTACATACGTTTAATTGTATACTTAAACCTAAATATGCTAAACTGCAATTACAATGGATTTGACAGGATACACTATTGACATTGCGCAAACCGAATGACGTGCACCGTATGTGGCAGCAAATGTGGGATTTAACTCGCATCGAATTGTCCACATATCTCCGATGGAACCCGAGATACGCTCAATTGAATATTGAAGCATGGTTCTGTAGTACTGCAATAAGATTGGCTTTGACCTCGCCCCGAATTGCCATAATGTAAGGAGGGCCAGGTGCGCTGTCTTTGGCAGCAAATGTGGAGTATATCACGGATGGAATTGTCGCCATATCTCCAATCTAAACGGAGATACGTTCTATTGAATATTAAACGCAGAATCTGCAAAATTGTAATTACGCTGGATTTGTCACAGCATAGAGTTGACATAGCGCAAACCGATTGAAGGGCGCTGTATTTGGCAGCAAATGAGGAGTGTAACCCACATTGAATTGTCGACATACCACCAATATCTGTGGAGATACGTTCAATTGTATACTTAAACCAAAATATGCTAAACTGCAATTACAAATGATTTAACATGGATCAGGGTTGACATAGCACAATCTGGCTGATGCGCGCTATATTTGGCAGTAATTGTGGAGTATATCGCGGATCGTATTGTCGAGATATCTCCAATAGAAAAGGAGGTGCGTTCAATTGAATACTGTGTGGCGGATCGGTATCAACGGGACGCGGACAGGTCGAGGCATCAACGTGGCGCAACACCTCCCGGGCGATCCGCGGGTACCGACCACCAACGACAGAGGGCTACGAGGACAACGAGTCTGTCTATCACGCTAGCGGTCGAATATTCGGACACTTCATACAAACACCGCACCTAGCGAGACTCCCTCTACGTCTTAAGCAGGGACTACCGGGCATAGCCTTACCGACGAGTCCACCAGTAGTACCGGGACGATACGCTCATTCTCTTTCCACCAAGCCATTCCCCTTTTCACTTCCGCCAAAACTGAAGCCTGAATGCGCAGTACTGCAATAACCTTGGTTTTGTCGTTGACCCGAGTTGACGTAATGTAAACAGGAGTAGGAGCACTGTATTTGGCAGCAATTGTGGAGTATATCGCGGACCGAATTGTCGACATATCTCCAATGGAAACGGAGGTGCGTTCAATTGAATACTGAAGCCTGGATATGCTGTACTGCATTAACATTGGATTTGACCTCGACCCGAGTTGACATAATGTAAACACGAGCAGGCGCGCTGCATTTGGCAGAAAATGTGGAGTATATCGCGGATCGAATTGTCGAGATATCTGGAATTGAAACAGAGACACGCTCAACTGCATATTTAAGACAGAATGTGCAAAACTGCAACAGCGCTGTATTTGACAGGGCCCACAGTTGAGATAGCGCAAACCGGTTGATGTGCGCTGTATTTGGCAGAAAATGTGGGGGATAACGCGCATCGAATTGTCGAGATATGTCCAACGGAAGCGGAGATACGTTCAATACAATATTGAAGCCTGAATGTGCAGTACTGCAATAACATTGGATTTGTCCTCGAGCCGAGTTGCCATAATGTGAACAGCAGCAGGTGCGCTGCATTTGGCAGCATTTGTGGAGTAGTGCGCGCATCGAATATTCGAGATATCCGGAATTGAAACTGAGACAGGCTCAATTGAATATTTAAGACAGAATCATCAAAACAACTATAACGCTGTATTTGACTGGGCCCGGAGTTGGCATAGCGCAAACGGAATGACGTGCGCTGTATTTGCAGCATAAGTGGAGTAGTGCGCGCATCGAATTGTCGACATATGTCCAATGGGAACGGGGATATATTCAATTGAATATTTAAGGTAGAATCTGCAAAATTGCAATTGCGCTAGATTATGCAGGGCACTGAGTTGACATTGCGCAAACGGGTTAATGTGCGCTTGTATTTGGCAACAAATGTGGGGTATAACGCACTTCGAATTGTCGAGATATCTCCAATAGAAACGGAGATATGTTCAATTGAATATTGAAGACTGGAGATGCAATACTGCAATAACATTGGATTTGACCTCGATCAGAATTGACATAATGTAAACTGGAGCAGGTCCGCTGTATTTGGCAGGAAATGTGGAGTATAAGACGCATGGAAATGTCGGCATACCAACGATGCAGCGCACATGCGTTTAATTGAATAATTAACCCTAAATATGCTAAACTGCAACTACAAAGGATTTGGCAGGGACAATGGTTGGCATAGCAAAAACCGGCTGATGCGCGCTGTATTTGGCAGCAAATGTGGAGTAGAAAGCGCATCAAATTGTGGACAAATATGAAATGGAAACGGACATACGTTCTATTGAATATTGATGCATGAATATGCATGTTAAGGTAATGAGACGATTCGGAAATACAAATAATTTACTTTTGTTGAGATATGTATAATTTTCTGTGCTGGACTGGGTTTAGCGCGTAGTAGATATACTTATATGTATATATCAGTGTGTGTAAGTATGTATGTGCGCACGGCGTCCCAAAAAAACAGATGACTGTAAACTAGACAGTCGGTTAAGAGTCGGGTATGGAAGAAGGTGCCGAGACGCGTGCAAGTGTGTATCGATGAAAATATAAGGAATCGTCCGTGAAATAAATAGATAACTATTTTAATATGAATCCTCAGTGTAAATTTAGTGTTCCTATAACATTATTTCGGCTTTAAAGATCCACAATTCTCAACAACTTTATTTCACACACAACAGCTATACATCTATATTACACTCTGGAGACCTCGATAACCGTCTTGCACGCACGCTTGTTGTCAACCGACTATTCTAGAAGCTTCTAAGGACTAACAACAGACTTTTGTCTCAACTAGGACCTGGACGTCCCCTGACGCTTACACACACACTCCCATGTACAGTGTAAATGTATCATTTCCCTAACACGCCTCCTTACATTTATACTATTCACTTTATTGTATTTACATACTTGTCGAATCAAGTAACAGAATATTTAACATTTATCGCTTTATTCATTTCTCTTATTTTACACTCATCTATGACCTAAACCTTTCAAATTTTTCCCTACACAGTGCTTTCGTAAAAATATCCGCAGTATTTTCGTCCGTACTTACTTTAATTATATCTATTTTATTTTCCTTTAATCATTCGTGAACGTAGTGGTAATGAACTTCAACTTGTTTAGAATTTTTCTTTGTGAAATTTCCGTACTTTCCGAAATATGTGTACATTCGTCTCCACGATATAATTATGTCTGAAACGTTTTCTCCTATCATTCAACTTCTTCAAACGTGCATTTGTAAATATCTTATCCCTTTGTTTCACAAATTTTGTACTATCTATGGAATAATTTGCAGATTTAACTATAAATCTTATGTCTCTCTCTGGTTTTTCTGTTTCACTTTCATTCATATTTTTCGTATTTTCCTTATCTGCAACTTCCTTTTCGTCTTTTATATTGTTTGGTACATCTGTTGTAGAACTAAGACCATTTACATTGTCATTCTTTCTAGATATCTTTTTTCCTGCCTTCGCAATTTCTAATTCTGTTTTCTCCGCCTTTACATTTTCCAGTTCAACTTCAATTTCAGTTATATCTATATATATATATATATTATATGGAACTTTGGGCGTTTAATGAACCTTTACGTACTTTACCGTCGCGAATGTCGCTAATACGTATCGGTACGAATGTGGACACTACAAGAGGATATGAGTAATAGCGACGATAATATGATAGAGCTGATTGTGACAATGAATCCAGGTTCGATAACGAATCAGTGGTCAACAGGATGATAGATGAACGTTCTAAGTCCGAGTAATTACCGATCGTAAAGACGTTACTCTTTGGTCAACGAAATCGCGAGAGAGAATGACTTTCCTGTCCCGACGATGCCACAGAGGAAAACTATAACGGGGTGTGTCTAAGGACACGAGACCATCGGGTTCGTCGGGGATAGCCTTCGTTCGGAAAGTAAGGGAAATTGACGTTGCTGCTAATTGGTCAATCTCCATATCGATGGTTAAAAAAAGATGCTAGCCGCCTTCGAGGGAAAGTTGGTAGTGGGAGATGTCATTCGTTGAAAAGATAGATCTCCCCTATCTTCCCGTAGTTGGGACAAAGACTGTTTGTCGGTTTGAAGGACTTTAGGTAACTAGATCTTAGTGTTTATAACGGCCCTCGGGCTAGCTGATCACGTACTGTGGAGACGCGTCTGCATCTGGTAACCATCATACCCGAAGAATAGAATCTGCGTATGGCGAGCCACGGGACAGAAACCGTTGGAACGTTTACTGTTGCGTGCCACTACAAATATTTCTTTTAAGGAGAGCTATAGAATTACTCCATACCTATGTTAGACAAAGCCTTCATCCCTTGACCGCGAATACGTTGGCGACTGACTGTCGCCTCGAGCCCAAGCTCACCGTCACAAATCTCTGACAATTACAATCGGGTTGAATAACTACAATTGTTTAATTACAGCTATAGTAAACTTTAGATTACAATGTTGCGGGATTATCCAAAGGCTCCGGTGTTCTTTCATCTCCGACATATATTTACCGGTTCCTTAAGGTCACTACATTTCTCAAAGTAATTTAGGTTATATGTGATCGGTAAAACCGCTATCTAATACACACACTATTTCGTTCTTACTTATCTCGCTGTTGTGTGCTGCGTGCGCCGTTGCTATCCATGTGCCTGCTTCTGAGTTTCCATGCTCGCCTGTGCCGGTTGTTGATTGACGATGGAAGTTTCCACGACCCCTGCTCGTATAGCCGTTGCTTCTCTTCCTCTGCTTCGATCACGTGTTGACCCATGCCAATAGCCGTTACTGCTTCCCGCTTGGACGCTATTATGACACTCTCTCGCAAAGTGTCCCTCTCTTACACATTTGAAGCATCCTTCCTTTTTTGCAGAAAAGGCGTTGGTTTGCCTTTCTCCTCGATTGGATTTATCCTTCTATTCTGCCATTTCGGTCTTATTCCTCACGTACGCTACCGTTTGATTCTCTTCTTTTACTACGCTATGTAGCTATACTCTTCAGGTAATGCGGTTAGCACGTAATTTAGCTTTTCCCTCTCATTCACTAGTGCGCCGGCACATTTTAATTCGTTTATCAATTTCTCAAAATAAGCAAAGAATGATTCTGAATTACTGTCGTTATCGAGACTTATCCTCTCCAATCTCCTTCTACACACGACCTGTAGTGCCGCCGACTCTCTTAAGTACATTTCATCAAGCCTTCTCATTATTCCATATGCAGTTTTTTCTTCTCAAATATATTCCAATTGTCTGTTCGATATTGCACTATAAATTATATTTATTGCCTTCAGATCTTTTTTGTCCCAGTCTGTATTGTCTGTTCTGGTCTTCACTCGAGTTATAACAGTATCGCATTCTTTATATCTTAAATACATTATTATTCTCTTCTTCCGCATCCCATAATCCTCGCCATCAAATATCGGGATTATTGTTACCGATCTGTCCATTTTATTTGATTTTCTATTCTTTACTCTAGCGTTCCTACGTGCTCGAAGTAATTTTCCTTTATTTTATAACCTTGAAAATTTCTTCCCTTACTAAACTCACCCAAACTAATTCGCAAGATTAACGCTCTGCGACCATGCTAAGGTAATGAGAGGATTCGGAAATACAAATACTTTACTTTATTTCACACAACAGCTATACACCAACATTACACTATGAAGACCTCGATAACCGTCTTGTACGCACGCTTGTTGTCAACCGACTATTTTAGAAACTTCTAAGCACTAACAACAGACATGTGTCTCAACTAAGTCCTGGACGTCCTCTGACGCTTACACACACTCCCGTGTACAGTGTAAATGTATCATTTCTCTAACAATGCAGTACTGCAAAAACATTGAATTTAACCCCGACCCGAGTAGACGTAATGTAAACAGGAGCAGGTGCGCTGTATTTGGCAGCAAATGTGGAGTATAACGCGCATCGAATTGTCGAGATATCTGGAATAGAAACTGAGGCACGTGGAATTGAATACGTAACCCTAAATATGTTATACTGCAATTACGAAGCATTTGGCAGAGACCAGGTTTGACATAGCAAAAAACGGCTGATGCGCGCTGTATGTGGCAGCATATGTGGAGTATACTCGTATTGAATTGTTGACATATCTGCAATAGAAGTGGGGATAAATTGATTTGTATATTTAAGCCTGAAGGTGCAAAATTCTAATTACGCTGGATTTGACGGGTACCAGAGTTGACATGGCGCGAATCGGCTGATTTGCACTGTATCTGGCAGCCGAATGAGGAATTCATCTCACATCTAGTTAGCGTCAAATCTCCAATAGCAGCGGTGATACGTTGAATTTAATATTCAATAATGGGCCTGTTACGATACAGATAGTATTCCACTTCAACGGAAGCAATGCAACGCATTGCACGACTCAGCGTCAATGTAAGTTACATTGTCGATATTTCGTCAGAATATTGCCGCGACTGAAACAAATTGCCCTCTCAATGGAACCATTTTATTTCAAGACTTACGGTACAGTTCCGAATAATTTTCGCAGGACAAGACCGTTTCAAGTTCTCGCAAAAGCAAGCAGTCAAATTAAGGTACATACTATCAATTAAAATCTGATACATTTTTGTGATCCAACATCGATGGGACGATTTCGCTTCGAAATTTTCGGAGGACCACGTGGCCTTCCAACGACGACCGCCGCACGAGCAGCGGATAAGCTTACTTCGCGCCTTAGGTTCCTACCACCACGTACTCTACTGCTTGATTCTTGGTTGGCAGCTTTCGCGGCTGCTGGTCCGAGAAACTCTTCCCTGACTCGCTTTCTCGTATGTCGCATGTGACGTCGTGCTCTCCGCCGTAGACACTTGTCCGATCTACATACGTTCAACCATTTGCGCGAGACAAGCACGGCGCTCTGCAGGGTCGGGGGATCCAATTTTCGAAGTATCAAGTGCGAAATCTCCAGTGGTAGTTCGGAAATGATATCTACCTTGCTTGGCACGAACAGACCAACGACGCGTAATAGAGATCTAAAAAACTCCATGTTGCTTCTACTGTTGCGCGTTCACGACTGACGGCCTGACTGAGAATTGAGACATATATATGTGCTGCTCGTCACGGTGGATGGCGTGTTCCGCTTCCGGGTGAGAGTTCTGGTCAGTCAGAATCGATCGCGTGTGCATGTAATTTCATACATATATATAATGTTCAATTCTAGGATAATTCAGTTATCGATTCTAAAATCTGAAAATCGAGTTTATTGTAACAATACTTAAATAAAATACAGAGGTAAACAACAATTAATGATTAAAATGACAAAGCTTTGTACAAGGTCTACCTGAAAATCGAGAATCGATTTTCCACGTCCTAAACTACCGCTTTTCCTCTGTCAATCTCCAATACTCTGAATAATAATTTCTCTCTTATGATCGTGTCTATTTCTAACGCTCTAAATCCTTCTTCTTCTCTAAGCGTCCGTCTGTGAAATGACTGTTTGGCAAATCGGTTGTCCGTAACAACAAGTAAGGTCACACTGTCCGTTAAACAGAGAAAGTCCCTTTGTTTATCGGCGTTTAATCCTTAGGGAGTTTACATATATATATCTCATGAATTCGTGCTCATTGGCGCTTGTACTGACCGGGTAGAATGAGTTCAAGTGGAATCTTGAATACCATGTGTCTAAGAACATTGCTGCATCTGTCTTGTGCGTTCATGTACATATTGCCGTCGCTCAGAAGCAGATTTTCACCAGACAAATCAATGAGCGTTGAATTATTTCATAACAATATATCACAATTGAAATAATGCTAATCGAGTGTGCAAGGTAGCAGAACCAAGTCACTGTTGACATTTACCGTCACGGCAGTGAATAATTCTAGGCGACCGAAGGGAAATGAAGAGCTGCAATAATCTAGTGCTGACTTGTACGAACCATACAGCGACTAGAACCGAATATCTACCGTACAATTGGTCTGTACATTACCTAACACGTGCCTCCAATGCTCGATTTACATATAGGCTGTGGCCGCTGTCAATCGGCTATGAGCACTACCATAACATTGGTTGAAAACTTTTACTGTGTAAAGTGTCTACACCGCAACGTTTCGATAGCCTCGCTTTCATTGCAATGATACAGATGTTTGCACGATACAGGGGTGCCAAAACCTGTTATGCCTTAAGTTACAGCTGTCGCAGGCAAGCAATGAAACACGTAAATGTAGAACGGGAGATAGTTACGTTATAATAGTTTAAGAATGAGTCTACAACACGCAGAATACTTTCATTTCCTTCCCCTACGAGACCTGAAGAGATAAAGAGATGAACAAGAAATTACATATTATTATTAACGGATATAATACAATCATAGACAGAGAAAATGATTATGGATGCTTGCTCCCAGGTTATAATCGAATATTCGTAGAATTGTTAGTTCGATGTCACCTTCCTAGAATTCTAATATCCAATTTTGGAATTCCTATATCACACCGCTTCACGTTTGCCGCTTTATTCAGCTTTTATTCGATACATTGCTTCGATTAAACTTTCTTAAACTCCACTCAGTTCCAAGATAAGTATTGCTCTTTCTTTTATACTGATTCTATTTCTTGAGATTAACACGAATATAAAATAGGAGAAGACGAGTAAATGGTATATACAAATGTGTTTGAATTACGAAGCTTTTCATTAACAGTTAAAAATTTGATTTGAGATGTTTTAGCCACGTTATCCATATTAAAAAATCCTTCCTGTATTTTGAACGTTAAGAGCGGCAATTTAATCGATTTAGCTTCCACTGACACAGCGTGGAATCACTTTCGACTAAAAGTACGACATCAGTCCTAAACACGCGTAAAGTAAAAAATTTGAACACTCATGCTATCTGTTACTGTGAAGCTGCATGCCCTTTCTTGACGGGTGTGTCGCAGAAATTGTTCTGCATTCGAAAAAAGATCAACCGCAATCCTCCAAATGGAACAACAACTTTCTTAATACAATAATTGATCTGTCTTGGAACCCCTAAAAGAAATTATTAACGTATTTATGGGCAATTTAGAAAGTACAAATAGCTGACAGACAAAATACTTGAAGGCGTTGAAGAGCATGAAGAGTACAATGCGCATCGAATTGTCGACATACCACCGATAGCAGCGGAGATACGTTTAATTGGGTACTTAAGCCTAAATATGCTAAACTGCAATTACAAAGGATTTGACAGGATACAGCGTTGACATTGCGCAAACCGATTGGTGTGCACTGTATTTGACAGCAAATGTGGGGTATAACGCGCATCGAATTGTCGCCACATTTCCAATGGGAACGGAGATAGGTTCAATTGAATATTTAAGATGGAATATGCAGTACTGCAAAAACATTGGATTCAAACTCGACCCGAGTTGACATAATGTAAACGGGTGGATGTGTACTTTATTTGGCAGGAAATGTGGTGTATAACGAGCATCGTATTGTCGACATATCTTCAATGGAAGCGGAGATTCTTTCAATTGAATATTGAAGCATGAATATGCAGAACTGCAATAACATTGGATTTGACCTCGACTTGAGTTGATATAACGCATACAGGAGCTGGTCCGCTGTATTTTGCAGCAAATGTGGAGTATAACGCGCATCGAATTGTCGACATACCACCAATAGCAGCGGAGATACGTTTAATTGGGTACTTAAGGCTAAATATGCTAAACTGCAATTACAAAGGATTTGGCAAGAACCAGGGTTGACATAGCGCAAACTGGCTGAAGGGCGCTGCATTTGGCAGCTAATGTGAAGTATAACGCGCATCGAATTGTCGAGATATCATCAATAGCAGTGTAGATATGTTTAATTGAATATTGCAGCCTAAATATGCTAAACTTCAATTACAATGTAATTGACAGGGCCCAGAGTTGACATAGCACTTACGGGCAGCATGTGCGCTGCATTTGATTGCAATTATGCAGTATAATATGCATCGAATTATCGACATATCACCAATACCAGCGGAGCTACGTTGAATTGAGTATTGATGCCCGTACGTGCAGAACTGTAATAACGTTAGATTTGACCTGGACCAGAGTTGACATACCGTAAACAGAAGTATGTTCGTTGTATTTGGTAGCAAATGTGGAGAACAACGAGCATCAAATTGTCGACATATCACCAATAGCAGCATAGGTACGTTAAATTAACTATATAAGATAGAATCTGAAATATTGCAATTGCGCTGGATTTGACAGGGCACTGATTTGACATAGCGCAAACCGATTGATACGCTCTGTATTTGGCAGCAAAGGTGGAGAAGAACGTGCACCGAATTGTCGACATATCTGTTAGGGAAATGATACATTTACACTGTACATGGGAGTGTGTGTGTGAGCGTCAGAGGGCGTCCAGGTCTTAGTTGAGACAAAAGACTGTCGTGAGAAGATTCTAGGATAGTCGGTTGGCAACAAGCGTGCGTGCAAGACGGTCTTCAGAGTGTAATATAGATGTATAGCTGTTGTGTGTGAAATAAAGTCAATTATTTGTATCTGCGAATCCTGTCATTTCCTTAACATGGTAGCAGAGCGTGGTTACTAGTTTTGCAAGGTATTTAGTGCGTGGTTACGATCTTGCGAGTGAGTTTCAGTAAGGGAAGAAACGTTCAGAGGAAAAATATACTACGAGCACGTAGGAACGCTTGAGTAAGAAAAGAAAAAAAAATCAATTAAAATGGAGAGATCGGAGATCATGATACCTGTATTCGATGGTGAGGATTATGGAATGTGGAAGCAAAGAATCACGATGTTTCTCAAGTATAAGGAATGCGAGGTTGTTACAACTAGAGTGAAGAACGAAAGAGACAATGAAGACTGGGACAAAAAGGATTTGGAGGCGATAAATATAATTTATAGTGCAATATCGAACAGACAATTGGAGTATGTTAGAGAAGGAAAAACGGCGTATGATATAATAAAAAGGTTTGATGAAATGTACTTGAAAGAGTCGACGGCTCTGCAGATCGTATGCAGAAGGAGATTGGAAAACATAAGACTGGAGAACTACAGTGATTCAGCATCATTCTTTAACGATTTCGAAAAGTTAATTAATGAATTAAAAAGTGCGCGCGCACAAGTAAGTGAGAGGGAAAAGCTGAATTACATGCTGAATACGTTACCCGAAGAATACAGCTACATAGCAGGCATAATAGACGCATTGAAAGAAGAGAATCAAACGGTAGCGTATGTGAAAAATAAAATAGAAATAGCAGAGAAGAAAAATAAATCCAATCGAGGAGAAAGGCAAACCAACGCCTTTTCTGCAAAAAAGGAAGGATGCTTCAGATGGGGAAGGTTAGGACACTTTGCGAGAGAGTGTCAAAATGGCGTCCAAGCGGGAAGCAGTAACGGCTATTGGCATGGGTCAACACGTGGTCGAAACAGAGGAAGAGGAAACAAAGGCTATACGAGCAGGAGACGTGGAAACTTCCATCGTCAATCAACAACCGGCACGGGCGAGCATGGAAATTCAAGAGCAGGCATATGGATAGCAACGGCGCACGCAGCACACAGTAGTGAGACGATTGAAATAAGTAAGAACGAAATAGTGTGGCAATTAGATAGCGGTTGCACCGATCACATAATTAATGATATAAATTATTTTGATAGATCTATCGACCTAAAAGAACCGGTAAATATATATTTAGGCGATAATAGACAGATAAAAGCGACAAAAGTTGGGAACGTTATAAGCTACTTCGAAGTATTTGGAAAACAAAATAAAATAAATATGAGGAAAGTATTTTATGCGAAAGAAATATCCGCAAATTTGATTAGTTTAGGTAAACTAACAGACAATAAGAATACGGTTATTTCAAAAGGAAATATTGCAAAAGTAATAGATGAGGATAATAAACTTACAGCTGTAGCGTTCAAAGAGAATGGGACATATAGAATAAAAGGTATATTGAAAGGGAAGAAGCAGGTACTAAACAGCGCCGAACGTAGTGGTATGAGTAAAAAGGAAAGATGGCATAGGATGCTAGAACAGGTAAATTTTAAATACTTAAATATTCTGGGTAAAGAGCAGCTAGTGACTGGCATACCGAATGAATTTGGAAAGGAATTTTTGAAATGTGGGGTGTGTATAGAAAGCAAAATGCATAATCTACCTTTCAAAAATAATCGAACTAAGGCTAGGGAAATAATGGAAATTATTCATACGGACGTATGTGGTCCCTTTAAAACTACCGGATTCAATAGAGAAAAATATTTTATTTCATTTATCGATGATTATAGTAAAGTAGCGAGAATTTATTGTATAAAATCAAAAGATGAGGTCTTTGATTCTTCCGTACAGTTCGTAAATGAAGCCGAGAACTTAACGGGCAAGAGGTTAAAAATATTAAGATGCGATAATGGTAAAGAATATTTAAATAATCCAATTTATAAATTTGCTAGGGATAAAGGTATAAGAATAAATAATTGCCCATCATACGTACATGAATTAAACGGGACAGCGGAAAGGTATAATAGAACAGTGATGGACATAGCGCGTTGCTTGATAGCGGAAGCGAAAGTACATAATAGGTACTGGCCGGAAATAGTATGTACAGCGGCATACTTGAAAAATCGAATACTAGCGAATACTATAGAGAGGAAGACACCTTTTGAAATATTCTTCGGGAGAAAACCAAGTGTTAAAAATCTACATCTATATGGAAGTAAAGTTTTTGTAAGAAAATCAGAACAAAAAAGAGTTTCCAAATGGGACAAGAAGGCAGATATGGGAATTCTATTAGGATATAGTGAAGTAGGATACAGAGTCTTATTAGGTGGGAAAATAACAATAGCTGGACATGTAGAGATCATAGAGACAGACACTAAATGTATCGGTTTTGAGGAAATTTATTAGATGCAGATAGAAATGATAGCAAAGATAATTATTTATTGGATGGTATGAATAAGGAAGAGTTAGAAAGCAGGGAAGATGAAAATGATAGTAGTTCTGAAAGCTCAAACATCCCTAGGAGATCTACACGTAATAAGAGAACTCCAGTAAGGTATCCAGAAAAGGAAAATATTTGCGCGATTCATGCAAATTATTGTAAAGTAGATATCCCTCGTATATTTGAGGAGGCGATTTGTTGCGAAAATAATGAAGATTGGAAACAGGCTATGGATAAGGAAATAGAATGTCTCTATAAGAATAAAACTTGGAAATTGGTACAAAGGGTAAAAGGCAAAGAAGTTTTACATGTAAAGTGGGTTTACACGAGAAAATCAAAGGACAGGTATAAGGCTAGATTAGTGGTAAGGGGATTTCAACAAAGAAACGCAGCCGATGACATATATTCTCCAGTAGCGAGTAATCAGACCTTTAAGATATTGCTATCATATTGTTGTCAAAATGGATTAATCATTGAGCAAATGGATGTAGAAACTGCCTTTTTAAATGGTGAAGTAACTTCGGAGGTATATGTAAATCAACCAAAGGGATATGCGGACGGAACGAATAGAGTTTGTAAATTATCGAAAGCGCTTTATGGGTTAAATGAAAGTCCGAGGGATTGGTATGACTGTTTTAATATGTATTACGTATTATATGTATGTAATATGTATTATTTTAATATGTATAATATGTATTATGTATATGTATATGTATAAGCACAATGTCATTGCAGTACTGCATATATAGGCTTCAATTATCAATTGAAAGTATCTCCTCTGCTATTGGTGATATGTAGACAATTCAATGCGCGTTATACCGCACATTTCCTGCCAAATACAGTGCACATCAACCAGTTTGCGCAATGTCAACTCGGGGCTCTGTCAGATACAGCGTTATTGCTGTTTTGCAGATTGTGCCTGAAATATTCAATTGAACGTAACTCCGTTTCCATTGGAGATATGTCGACAATTCGATACGCGTTACATTCCCCACTTGCTGCCCAATACTGAGCACCTGTACCAGTTTACATAATGTCAACTCGGGTCGAGGTCAAATCCAATGTTGATGCAGTACTGCATATTCGGGCTTTAATATTCCATTCGTCGTTTCTACACTGCTATTGGCGATATCCCGGCAATTCGATGCCCGTTATACTCCTCATTCGCTACCAAATTTAGCGGACCTGCTTCTGTTTACATTATGCCATCTCGGCTCAAGGACAAATCCAATGTTATTGCTGTACTGCATATTCTTGCTTCAGTATTCAAGTGAAAGTATCTCCGTTTCCATCGGAGATATGTGGACAATTCGATGCGCAGTATACCCCACATTTGCTGGCAAATGCAGCGCACATCAACCAGATTGCGCAATGTCAACTCTGTGTCCTGTGAAATCCAGCGTAATTGCCGCTTTGCAGATTCTGTCTTTAATATTCAATTGCGCGTATCTCAGTTTCAATTCCAGATATCTCGACAATTCTATATGCGTTATACTCCACATTTTCTGCCACATACAGCGCACATCAGTCGGATTTGCTGTTGTTGAGGTTATTCGACGTATAAACAGAGAAAACACGTGGATAAATTTTAAGGCAGAAAATATATTTAAATAGAAGTGTAATTATAAGTAAGAATACAATTTGAGCTGGTCCAGATCCTCACGCTAGCTGTGTTACCCAATAACTGAAAACCCCGAAACCAACGTCGCCTGTCCTATGTTAATGGTCTGACTTCGTCGCAGTCTTTTGTCGATGGCTTCGGTGCATGAGAAAACTAAAAAGACCAGATGCACAGTTTTCTTAGAAGTGGTAACCACATCAACTGCTTTGTCAAATCTGGTCCCTGCCAAATCCTCTGTAATTAGAGTTTTGCATATTTCGTCTTCAGTATTCAATTTAACGCATCTACACTGCTATTGGTGGTATGTCAACAATTCGATGCACATTATACTCCACACTTCCTACCAAATACAGAGCAGCTACTCCTGTTTATATTATGTAAACTCGGGGCGAGGTCAATTCCAATTTTATTGCAGTACAGCATATTCATGCTTCAATATTCAATTGAACGTATCTCGGTTTCCACTGGAGACATGTCAACGAAGCAATACGCGTTATACTCCACATTTGCTGCCGAATACAGCACTCCTGCTCCATCCATTATGCTGCAGTATTCAATTAAACGTATCTCCGCTGCTATTGGTGGTATGTCGACAATTCGATGCGTGCCATACGCCACATTTGCTGCCAAATACAGCGCGCATAAGCCGGTTTTTGTATGTCTGCCCTGGTCCATGCCAAATCTATTGATATTGCAGTTAACATATTTAGGGTTAAGTATTCAATTAAACGTACCTCCGCTGCTATTGGTGGCATGTCCAAAATTCAATGCGCGTTATACTCCACATTTGCTGCCAAATATGGGGGACCTCCTCCGGTTTACATTATGCCAACTCGGGTCGAGGTCAATTAAAATGTTGTTGCGCTACTGCAAATTCAGGCTTCAATATTCAATAGAACGTATCTCCGCTGCTATTGGCGGCATGTCGGCAATTCGATGCGCGTTATACTACAAATTTGCTGCCACATACTGCGCCCTTCAGCCGGTTAGCTCTCTATCATCTCTGTGTTCTGTCAAATCCAACGCAATTGCAAAATTACAGATTCTACTACAAATATTCAATTGAACGTATCTCCGTTTCAATTGGAGATATGTCGACAATTCTTTGCGCGCTCTATTC